>CM054127.1:65064058-65431558 GCA_028751855.1 Ambrosia trifida
ATATGCATTCCTATGCATTATTTGGGAATTGCTATCTTTCTAAGGCCTCAGTTAAATAAGTAACACATAATTGCATTTAATTACGTTAATCGCGTATAGTTAATTAGTACGGAATTACCTTATTTTTGCCGGTTGTTACACATACTTACGAGTCTTATTACATGGTACACTTACTGGTTTTGGGGGTGTCGGTATCATTGATGTCATCTATGTGTTACATCATCCATTCTGATTCTTGTTTGATTCTATCTTCTACTCTTACCTTATCTTCATCTCCGAGTTTTGGAAATGAAGAGGTTGACTTGTGGACACGGAAGTGGTGTACGTTGGAGTGGCTTCAGCACGTCCTTGAGATCTGTACAGGATTCGGAAATCTCCGTTCTATACTCTAATGGACACACTTGCCTACACGCACTATCTTACACTTGTACTTGTAGTGGTACATCTTTAAGTGTTTTTGTTTCGTGACTTGAACTTCAGTTTTGGAGTACATTTGAAGGACCATGGTGAACAATTTATCATATCAGGTGCACACGAAATAATAAACCGGGATGCATGAAAATCCTAGTGGACTCTATGTTTGGATTGATGGTTTCAGACTGAATCTGAGTCTGAAATCTTGTGTTGCTAGTGGATTATACTAGCGACTAGACGGTCACGTGTTTATGAGTCTTTTAATTAATTGGGAACTTACTAACTTTGTCGGGGTGACTATATCATCATACTTATTTGTTACATCATTTATTCTTTCTTTAGGTTATCTATTCTCTATCTTACCTTCTTCTTCGGGATTTGGAGACGAAGGGACCGACATGTTGATTCATGACATGCAATATGGTACATTGAGGCGGCGTCGGCGTACCTTCGAGATCTGTCCAGTGTTCGGACATCTTCCTTTTATGCTCCTATGGGCACACTTGCTTACACAAACTATCTTGCACTTGTACCTGGTTTAGTACCCTTCGAGATGATTATTCATTCGGGGATTCTTATACGCTTGGTACCCTGATCGAATGATTCGTGGTTAATACGGATTAGTCAGTTCAGGATGATTCCCTATCATTGTCGCAAGTGGTTGATACTAGTGATGAAGCTGAACATCTTATTCTTTTGTATTCCAAAGGATGTTTGCTGCTCGTGGTGGTGGTCGTGCTAGGGGACGCCGTGGTGGCGGTGGTGGTCGTGCTGTGGGTCGTGGCGGTGGGAACGTCACTATGACCCACGAAGAACTGGACAATCTGATCCAGCAACAGGTGTATGTTGCCATTGCTGTCTTTCAGGCTGCTCAGCAAGGCTTTGGTTGTAATTTGATTTCTGCTACTCCTGTTTTTATCTTGCGTGGGGTATTCGTTTTGTTTCATTTGGTGTGTTGGTACATGTAATGTTGTTAACCCACTTCCTCCTATTTGCACCTATAAGATGTTTATGGATTGCAAGCCGCAAAATTTCTCTGGTTCTGAGGGAGCAATGGGATTGCTCCGGTTGTTGGATAAGGTCGAGTCTTTGTTTGCTTTGTGTGGGTGTCCTGCTGTGGATCGTGTGAAGTATGCTTCTGGTACTTTTGAGTAGGGGTTAACATTTCGTGGTTCGGACCCACAAGAACCTTGGACCCGACCCACGAGAACCTTGGACCCGAACCTTTTTAAATATATGGGTCGGTTTCCGGTTGTAGATTTATATTAACTATCGGTTTCGGGTCGAGTCGGTTCCAAACCCATGGTTCTAATATAAGAACCACAAGAACCGTTTGTATTTTAATTAAAAAATAAAAAAATAATTTTTTTAGTCTTTTAAACTATTCGTTTTTACGTTCTATTGTAATCGATTTCATGTAATGTTAATATAATATTAAAATATTATTAATAATAATAACAATGTATTTTTCTTGAAATATTTTTCGGCTTAATGGATATGCATGGATGTGATATATTAAATAATATATATTATATCCAAATTTAAAGTGTATATATATATATATCGCTCTGATGTTTGTGTGTATTTATTATGTATACATAACAGATTCACATAATATTTCTAGTGAGGAGAATGACAAAATTGTTACGAAAACATATGTGAGAAACGAAAAGTGACTTAAAAAAGAAACTCATGGGCTATTGTTCACGCCCCACTTACAGTGTGCGCATATAATGTATATATGTGGCCATCGGGGGGCAAAAGTAAAGTTGCACTAGTTTTAACGTTATTTTACTAATTTCGTGAAAATAACGTTAAAAACGACGGACGGTTAATCATGCATCATGTGGTGGCATTGATAGCCAAAGGACAAAGGGGATACATGCACCGATCGGTTTGTCCCGATTGCTAAGTGTTCTGTGCCTTATGTCCAAGGCTTGATACCAAACCACATCGAGTCGAGGGTCTCACTAGAAGCAGCCTCTCTATTCTTAGGGTTAGAGGTAAGGCTGTCAACATCTTACCGTCCTCAGACCCTACCTTTGCTTTGCTATAGGTGGGATTAACTGTTTATGATGATGATGATGGGCTATTGTTAGATTGTTTGTTGTGGAAGCGCGAGCAGCACGACGGGAACGAGGTTTCAGCGCCCGTGCTCACCCCCAGCCACAACAGCCCCACCCGAACAGTCCCGACGCGAGCACAAGCGATGGTGGTCGCGTGGGTTAACGAGAAAAGTGACATTTGGTCGCGTCATTGCTCACCTCCAGCCACAACGGGGTCAATTGACCGGATTACTTGATAGTCACATCGGTGGGTCGCGCCCGTTTGCTCGCGCATCCACAACGGACGGCCTTAGAACCATATGGAGGAATTGTTTTACGAGCATGGTAAAAGAATAGGATTATGTAAATCCTCTAAAAGTGACTATTACATTAAAAGGTTCTAGAGGGTCAGACGCTTTTACCCAACCCATCAGAACCTTTAGGACCCTGGACCACATAGCCTTTTAAGGTTCGGTTCGTGGTTCCTAATTTCAACAATAAAAGGGTATATGGTTCTGGTGGGTCCGGGTCGGGTCGGGTCGGTTCTGGACCCTTTGCACAACCCTACTTTTGAGGGACCAGCCTTGACGTGGTGGAACTCTACTGTTCAGGTTATGGGCTTGGTGAAAGCTCATGGTATGCTTTGATCTGAGTTTTTGTTTCGGTTAAAGGCGGAGTACTGGCCTAGGGACGAGATTAAGAGGTTGGAACATGAGTTGTGGAATCATCACATGGTGGGATCGGACATTGAGGGGTACACTGCTAGATATCATGAGTTGACTCTTATGTGTTTGGATGCTTCTACTCCTGAGTTTAAGAGGATCAAGTTCTTTGTTGTTGGGCTTGTGCCTGAGATTCGCGGGTCGGTGACCGCAATGGATTCTGCTTCGTTGCAGGGGACGATCAGGTTGGCTCACAAGCTAACTCATCAGAAGGTTCAGGAGGGTGTTTTGCCTCCCAAGAATATAAAATAATATAAAACATCATGCCTAAAATTTAAAACCCAATGCCTATATTGAATTCTCACACTTTTTACGAAAAAATGTCCTTTGTACAGGAACCCTACCATATATATATATATATATATATATATATATATATATATATATATATATATATATAGGTTCTTGTACAAAGGGGATTTTTTTGTGAGAAGGGTAAGAAGCCCTCTGAGAGTGACATGTGGCAATGGGCCCAATTAAATAAAAAGGGTATTAGAGTAATTTTATAAATAATCAACTTTTTTAAAAAAAAAATCAATTCTCACATTAACGAGGAGAGATTTATGTAACAATAATATCAACATTTCGAATAAATTTTCAAATCTCACAAAGTAATATCACGATCAAATTCTCAAAATCAACTAAAGTTTTACTGATGCGAGCACATGGTGTTTTATTGGTGTACATAAGGTTTGAAGGTATAACACACCTTTTGTGTTATTTTTATAAGGAGTTTTACTAATGCAAAATATTGTTTTTTATGCACATTGGTGTTTTATTGAAACACATATTGTGATTATTTTGTTAATTAAGCTACGTTCTATGATGTTTTACTGAAAGAGAATGTGTTTTTGCTATACATGGTGTTTTACTGATGTACATAAGTTTTAAAGATAAAACACATTAATATTGTAATAAAAACCTTCCAGACATAAGCTTTGAAGATAAAACACATTGATACTGTAATACAAACCTTACTGAAAGAAAATGTGGTTTTGCTATACAAGGTGTTTTACTGATGTACATAAGTTTTGAAGATAAAACACAACTTTAATATGAAACATTAGTTTTCAGAGGTAAAACACACATTTGTATGAAAAAAATACAACATCCAGAACCGAAAACACATTGGTATGAAAAGACACACTCCGATTCATCCATCCTCTTCCTGTATCCCGTAGCTACAACAAACCAAAGGAAACCCCCCCCCCCCCCCCAAAATGTGTTCAATCACGTTTTTTTAAGAAAGCTTACAACGTTTCTTCCACAGTTCTTCACCTAATATTGTATATACGAAAAGATTTTCGATTAAGATTTCGAAAGATTTATGATTAAGATGGTGTTGATTGTGATTTTTTATTTGGTTGTGTTTCTAATAGATTTTGATGGAGGCGGTGTTGATTGTCTGTGATAGACTTCGATTGTGTTTTTTTTTCTTATTAAGATGGTGTTGATTCTGATTTTTGATCTGATCATAGATCATGATGCTTTGGTGGGTTTTTTTTTTTTTTTTTTTTTTTGTTTGAGAGTGATGACACGCCTTAAAAATAGGGAAAAGGGAGAAATTACAGGAAATATTAAATGATTGAAGATCTTTAAAACATGTACAATTACTATAATACCTCAATAGGTCTAATCAATTAATTAAATTTATAGCCTTTATTAGATTTTTGCCATCAATTAAGCTCAACTACCCATATAGAGATCCAAGGGTCCAAAACACTTCTTACACTTCTCATAAAAAAAACACACTTTGTATATGATCCTCACCCTATATATATATATATATATATATATATATATATATATATATATATATATATATATATATATATATATATATGGGGAGGATCATTTGAGAAGAATTTCGATTTGAGAAGAAAAAAGAAGAAATAACATTAAATACTTTAACTCATTTCACATTAATTATTCAATTAATAACTTTTAAATATTTTATCTTACATACATCAAAACTTGTCCTACACGTATCAAAATTCATCCTACACACATCGAAATTGTCATACTTTTATCCTACACATATCGAAATTATCATTAAGTTTATCCTACACATACCGAAATTTATCCTTCACTATAATTTATCTTTGCTTTAAGGATATATTTAAAAATGAATTATGATTTCATTTATTTAATTAGTTTATGGGAGCTACAAAAACTTAACAATTTATTTAACAATAAATACAACTATTAAAATGGATGATTTCTATTGGTCTAAATTTCTTCTTTTTTTCTTACAAGAAAACTTCTTCTCATTTGAACTCTCCAATATATATATATATATATATATATATATATATATATATATATATATTGAATTTACGATAAATTTGAAAAAATAAACGATTTAGGTATTCTTCTCATTCTTAAAAAAAACGTGTTTAGCGTAAGACTCTTCTTGCTCAAGGAAATGGTTTAACGCACCATAACTCTACATCATCCCCTTAATATTCTCTCTTCTAATTCATGTTAACTTGGTGCCACTTTAATGCCCCTTAATATGAGAAGGGAGTGGTGTACTATGAAAGGTAAAATGTCACGCCACCGTTAACACCCTTGGTCTGAAGGTACACCCTATGCCCTTATAATTGTCTAAAATTGCAAGTTATACCTTTCGGGTTGAAATACTATATTATAGGCGATGAATATGTCATTCCTTAACATTTACGGGTCAAATCAAGCCTTGTTCTTAGTGCAAGTTATGCCTGTTTTTTTTTTTTTTTTTTTTTTACAAAATTACAGAAAACAATCTTTCTGGTTGTCTAAAATTGCATGTTATACCTTTCGGTTTAAAAAGCGTCTATATCAACCTTTATATATATTTTTATTACATGTTACAATCTTTACCACAGGCACAGTTAATTTGTGCTGTTAATTCAACTGAAAATCGGTCATTTTACCCACTTTTCTCATCATCATCATCATCTTCTTCTTCTTCCCTAAACACTACAAGAAAATTGACCATTGGCGGCGACACGCCTAGGTATCGACGCTAATACCTCGATCCCTACCTACCAAATAAAAACAAATCCTTACCGTTGATTGATCAGGAGATCAAAGGCTAAGATTTCATCGCAATACAGACCAATAGCGGCGACGTCTTTAGTGGCGACTATTGCCACTATTGGTTGAAAAGAATAATTAACCCGCCATCTGTTCTTCTTTTCCCTCCTCCTTCTGCTCATCTGTTCCTCTCGTCTCTCTCTCTCTCTCTCTCTCTCTCTCTCTCTCTCTCTCTCTCTCTCTCTCTCTCTCTCTCTCTCTCTCTCTCTCGCTTCATCCCTCGTCTCTCCTTCATCTCTCGAACCTCCCTCATCCCTCGTCTCACTTTCTCGGAAACACCACTACCACCATTCACCCATTCACCATTCATTCTCTCTCTCTCTCTCTCTCTCTATATATATATATATATGTATGAGTTTTTTTTTTCCTTTTTCTTCTTGTTTTTTCTTCTTCTTTTCTTCTTTTAGTTTGTTTATTTTTTTTATTTTATTTTATGATAATATGATTGTAGGGAAGCGCCAATCTAGTGAACCACATGAAGATTCGTAAAAAATACCGGTTAGTAGCCGCTAATTGTTTTTTTTTTTTTTTAATATTTATGCTTTATATTGTTAGTTTTAGGTTTGTATGTGTGTATTTAGGTATGTATATTTATATTAAATTGTTTATTTTTATTTTAAAACAATATACTATGTATATATATATATATAAGAAAAGATATATGTAAGTAAATATATATTTTTCAAAAAATATATAATGTATAAATATTTTAAAAAATATATATTATGTATGTAGATTTTGATAGAAAATATATTATTTGTGTAATTTTTACAAAATATAATATGTATGTATGTTTTTTTCAAATTATATTATGTATGTACATTTTTTTTAAAAAAAAAATATGTTATGTGTGTATATATGAGTGTATGTATGTAAGCATATATATAGTGTATATTTTGCCATGTAGCAAAAAAAATAATAAATAAAAAATTAAAGCCACATGGAAAATAGGCTTTAGCGACGACTCATTAAAGGCGACCGAGACCTTTACTGGCGTTTTTTTCCAGGCGAAAGCATAAGCAGCAGCAGTCGCCGCTAATGATACCCCTTTAGCGGCGACAAGGGTCGGCACTAAAACTCTCCTTCCTTGTAGTGAAACTAGCTCAGCAATTTAACCACCACTTTGATTACAGAAGATAATCTTATATACCTAGTTGGTCCTTATAATATTGCATAACCAACACCAGTTAATGGTGTTCTTAGAAAAAGAAGTGATATGATAATGGTATCCAGTAATGGAGTTGGAGGGGCTACTAAAAACATTAGTGGAGGACACAATTGCTTACTGAAATTAAAACTTATGGTCTAAGTACCGCCAAAATTGGTCAATCCCAATCTTGAACAGTAATCATAGGAGTAGCTACTTGTATGGCTCCCATTTTTACAACATCATGGGCCTTGACTTTGACTTTTGATGTGTGTGGGTGTTAGACATTGTCCCTTTGGTATTGTCCCACACTCTTTCCACAGTGAATATTAATATAGAGATAAGGTAATCATGCAATCAAATATCCTGTTCTCCCACTATTATTAAGAGTTGTGTTGGTTTGTCTTAATGCTATTTGTAAGCATGTTTGTTTTTTATTTGTTTTTTTTCTTCATGAGAGACATTATCATTAGCTTAAAAGAAAACAAATGGACATGTGTTATCCATAATATGAGATTAATTATGAAATTGGTAGAATTGGCTCTACCAATCAGAGAGACCAAATGACCTACAATACATATACATCTATATATATATATATATATATATATATATATATATAGGGAATGGATAGTTTGAGAACTCATCCGAGTTGCGAGAACCATAGGAACTCTTTTGGACCCTTGATCATGGCCATCCAATGGATGAGATTTAATGTTGGGTTTTTTTTTGTCTTTTTTGTATACATATATGTTTTTAATTATCAATTTATAAAAATAACCCTGAAAAGGGTATTATTGGAAACAAAAAAGGATACCAAACCTTCCTCGGTTCCCTCCCTCTGACAAATATCACTTCTTACTCTCTCACTCTCTCTCTCTAGAAAAATTCAAAAACCATCAAAAAACCGTCCCCATTCCTCTCTGATCCTGGTGTTTCATCCCCCCCCCCCCCCCTCGCCTCTAATTCCTCTTCGACACCGGTGATCAATAATTAGGGCCGTTGTTTGTTATTGCTTCCAATCATCGTCGTGAATCATCGTCGTTTTCAGAGGTATTATGTTAGTTGTTTTAAAAATTTTAACTGTACATTGTGTTTTTTTTCTTTTTTCTTTTTTTTTTAAAAAAAAAACTGATAAGGATAAATGAAACCCTAGATTTTAGTTAAGACTTGTTTTTTTCTATATAGATTGAAAAAATTATTAACTGTGTCCATTGTCTTGCAAAAAAAAAAAACTACTTATTGGAAACGACTGCGTCGGTGTAAAGAGTTTTGGTTATGTGTGAAGAATTTTATTAGGGGATAAACAGTTTTGTTATGTGTTCAGATATTTTTCTTATGTGTAGAAGAATTTTATTAGGGGATAAATGGTTTTTATGGTGTGTGTGTGTGTTTTTTGATGTAAAGAATGCCTTTGTTAGGAGATAAGCATTATTGCTATGTGTGTGGAATTTTACGTTGGTGTAAAAACTGTACTAGGGTTGAAGGATTTTTTGGATTTCAGCCTGTTTTGATTATTTGTGTGATACCAGTAAAGACAACAAAACATGGTGGCTGGTACCAGGAGCTCTAAACGATCCAATGGTGACCTCTCAGCTTATGCAGAAGTTATTTGCCTAAATTCGGATAACAAAGGTAAAATAAAAAAAAAGATCCTTCTG
The DNA here is from genome assembly GCA_028751855.1 of Ambrosia trifida. Classification (NCBI taxonomy): domain Eukaryota; kingdom Viridiplantae; phylum Streptophyta; class Magnoliopsida; order Asterales; family Asteraceae; genus Ambrosia; species Ambrosia trifida. The sequence goes on from CM054127.1 coordinate 65,073,126, forward strand.
TTTTGTTTGTATATTTGTTTACTCATTGTTTTGTTAATGGCGCCCGTGATTTGTCAAATGTGCAGCTGACGCAACCCCTGTTCAGACTCGTGGGCAACGAAAAAACACATCTTCTGTTAAGCCAATACATATAGGATCGTCTACAGGCGGGGACGCCAAGCCGTTATTAGTAGGGCTACGAAGCAGAAAGAAGCGATCAAGGATTGAGATAGACATTGAATCCGACGATGATTATGTGTCTGACACGCCACTAGAAAAGACAATTGCAAGCTCTTCCCACCAACACATGTGGTGCAACTTAAAATCGCGTTCGTCCCCACGTCAACTTTTCTTGGCGATTTCCAAACTTAGTGCTAGGCAGCGCGACGCTGTTCGCCAGATGGGTTTTGGGGCGTTGTTGGGATTTGTTGTTGATGGGATCCCTGTTAAGCTAGCTCACTACGTAGTGGATGCCTTCCAAACAGATAAAATGCGCCTGAAATGTCGGCAGCAGGAAGTGAATATTGACGCAACCGTTGTGCATAAGGTGTTTGGTATCCCATGTGGCGGAATCAACTTCTCAAGCTTAACAGAGCCGAACGAGTGGCATCCAAAGTTGTGGGTATGGCGCAGTCATTATCCACCAGTAGTTTATGTTTCACCGTCGTCCATAACAGAGAAGATACTCGAAGACGATTATGATGACATGTTCATCTTCAAAGTCGACTTCGTTATGCTATTTGTAACAACCATGATCAGTTGTCATGGGAATGGCCTTTGCAGAGAAGAGATCCCCAAGTGCTTTACGAGTGAAACAAAGTTTGACAGTATTGATTGGTGTGATTTCATGATAACTTCCCTGCGGACATGTAAGCAAAAGTGGAGACGTAGTGATCCAGGATCTGCCTTTGCTGGACCATTGACCTTCTTGACTGTATGCTTTCTTCCCATTTTAGCTTGGAAACTGCATTTTGTTTTTATTCTGTTTTATTCTTGCCATTGTTTGTTTTTTAATAAGTTGTTTCCCTTTTTATTTTATTTTTCAGCTGCTATATGTGGATAGTTTTGCCCTCCGTGATGGAATGAACACTCCAGCTGGGGTACGGGCAATGCATCACTGGACGCAGCAGTTGTTGACGAAGCGCCAAGATTATGAGATAAGCCATGGTGGTTTTGGTGCGGGTAGGTTAAAGGACATCAGTGTTACTGCAGGTGAGGCTTAATGGCAAACGGATCTTAGGACAGATTCAGCAGGCAGCGCTGGTGATAGGTTTGAGGTAAAACAGTTTTTTGTGTTTTTCCTTCTCTTTTTGGTATTTTGATTTTAGTGAATTTTATTTATTTATTTATTTATTTATTTATTTATTTATTTTTTGGTGTGTACCTACGAGTACGATTTATACTTGATTTTTGCTGTGCACCAGGTTGAATTGCGCACGGCTCGTGATGCGGTGGCGGAGTTCAGAGTGTTGAAGTTGCGAGTAGAGACAGTCTTGTCTTCCCTAACCTCGCGATATCCCAATAAGAACAGCGTTGTCAGTTTGAGGGCTGCCTATGAGAAGGAGTTAGGAATTAAACACCATCAAAGGTGATAAACAAAGTTGTTAGAGAATTGTCTGACGAATACAAGAATCCAGTTCCAAGTGCTGACACCGCTAGTCTCGAAGGTTAAAAAAAAAAAAAAAAAAAAAAAAAAAAAAAAAAAAACCTAACACCTGCTGTTTTACTTTTTATTTTTTTACACTGGGGTACATGAAAAAAAAAGTCAAAAAAAAAAAAAAAGAAATTAATATATTTTTTTTTACACTTGTGTACATGGGCAGGCGATGATGCACCCGTTGATGCGCCTGGGCCATCTTCAGCCGCTGTTTGTAAGGGCATCGCAGTTGATACTGATGACTCATCTGATTCAACTGGTGATGGTCAATGGTTATTTACCGGCCATAACGCACAACCTGTTGCCGATGTTAAACCACCGGATAATAGGGTTGAGGAGCCGCCCCTTGCTGAGAGTGTCGGTGTGGCCAGTGGAAGCAAAGGTCCCCCATCTTGACACTTGTCTTCCGGGTCCACCTATTTATATCTTTAATATTTTTTTTATTATCATTAGTATTTACCTTTTTTTTTCCTTTTTTTGATCCTGTAGCGTCATTGGTTGTTGATGTTGGGATGAGTGGGGGAGTGGCTAAATCATTGGCAAGTGAGCTTGATGCACACAGAAAGAGGTTCGGTCTTTCAACAATTTGGATTGGTTCAGATTGTAAGTCCCTGTTCTTTTGAAAATATTACGCTCTTTTCCAGTTCTTTTGTTTGTATGGTTGTACCCTAACCTGTGCTTTTGTTATGCATGGACATAACCCCCCCCCCCCCCCGTTCCAGCACCTCAAGTAACGTCCATTCAGTATTGAGTCAGCCAACGTTTAGCTTAGGGCTGACGCAAGACATCGCGCCCGCCGAGGGGCCAAAAGTGAGTGACCAACAGAAAACACCCCTGAGTCAACCAACTTTTGGCCTTGGTCTCACACAGGAGATGGCGACCGAATGTATTGTTGGGGATCGCATGGACGTTGAAGGTTTTTGTGTCGACATTCTTTAATCCTTATATACTACTTTTATTACTTATTTTTTAGTTTAATTTGTCTATTATTTTTATTATAGAGCCGGACAACTGCGCAGTTGTTTTTAGCCAGCCGTCTTTTAGCTTGGGCCTAACCCAAGAACCCGTAGATTTGACAAAGACAGGCGGGGACCCTGCACTTCAGGCTGGGCCGTTGAAGGATGCTGGTAAGGGGGTAGCTAGTACGCAAACGACCGCCGGCGAGACTAATGAGGGTAAGTGTTGGGCACTCCTTTTTTTTTTTTTTTGTTGTGGTGTTTTGTTTTGTTTTTTACACCATGGTAAAACCTGGTTTTATTGTCTAGTTTTACATCATGGTAAAAAATTGTGTTTACACCGGTGTAAAAATTGAAAACTAAATTTATTATCTAGAAAACTAATTTTATTATCTAGTAAACTAATTTTATTTTTTAATTTATTTATTTGTTTTTTTATTTATTTATTTAATTTTTTTGCCCTTCTGTTTTTCGACCAGATTCCAGGCGCATCACTACGTTGAAGACCCATGTACACCGGGGCGTGACTAAAGCTATGGTGGCTAGATTACCTGTTGTGCTGAATGATCGTGGTGAAATGGACACAAGGAATACAAGGACGGAGCTAATGGTGTGGGAGTTCTTGTTTAGGACTACCAAAAGGACAGAGCTGATGGAAAAGGCAATCCGTGAGGCTAAACAACAGTAAGATGCGAAAAAATAAAAGGGCTATTTCTCTTTTTTTTTTTACCTACCTTCCTGATAATTTTTATTTACAGAAAAAATACATTTAAATTTTTTTTTTTCATGTTCATTGCTGTTGTAGAAAACATGTAGATGAGGCAAACATCGACCCCACCGAACATTACCCGTAAGTTTACACCAGCTAAAAAAATGATCCCACACCACCCTCCAGCACATGTACTGACCCTGATATTGTAGGTACGTGATGTACGAGGACCGCTATGGTGTACGGTCTGGTGCCCCACTTCTGCAGTCTTTGGCGGTGGGGAAAAGGTTGTATGGTTCGGTGGTGGATGCTTGGGTTAATGTCCTTAACAACGACCCGCTATACCGTGACGTTGGAGGGTTACGTCGCTTGTTCCTTGCAAGTACCACAATTGTGAGTACGCGTGCCGGCCAAGTTTTTGGTTGCGTAGAGTATTTATTTTTATTTTTTCCCCCCGGCTTTCGCTTTAACCGTGATAATTGTTTATTTATTTATTTTTACCAGGTTGACTGGATGTTGAGATTGGTTGATGACCCGGAGGGGCTTCGTTTGGCAGCTTTTAAGAAGGGTGTATCCGGGGCGGTGAAGGGCAATCAGGAACAGCTGGGGTTTCAGTCATTCGACATGGTTTTTGTCCCGGTCCTGCAAAGTGAACACTTTTACGTTTCGACTTCAAACATGAAGACATCTGCCTCCTAGATAACATTGCCCCAAAGAAGTCGCCGGTGATCCTGTCTGACAGCAACGTATATTACGCTAAAAGCACGCCGTATAAAGTGGTGAGAAAATAACAAAAAAAATGAAAATTTCTTTTCTGCTTTGTTATTAATGTTTCAGTCCCGTAACTTATCCGACTAAAACCGCATTGCAGAAACATATCTTCGTTGAGTACCTGTTGTTGGTCAACCACCCCAAGGCGGCTACGATGAGCGAGCGCGACATCAGGCCAGTAACTTTGCCGTGGAAAACATACAAGAACACAGTGGACTGTGGCGTCTTTGCGATGCGCCACATGGAGAACTACTGCGGGGTTTCAACACGTTTCAACTGTGGATTTAACCTGAACGGTAAAAGAAAGCAATCGCAGCTGGACACATTGCGGAGGAGGTACGCGGCGGCAATCCTGCTGTCGGGGACAAACATCCACAGAGACCGGGTTTGGCAAGACGCGGTTAGGAAGTGAGTGACGTGTTTGTGTTGGTCTTCTATGGTGTTTTGCGCAAAAAAAAAAAAAAAAAAAAAAAAAAAAAAAAAAAAAAAACTAGATGTTTTTATAACTTTTGTGTAACTAAAAAAACTAGATGTTTTTTGTTGTGGGTTTGTTAGGTAGGTTAATCTACGTTAGGGAAACGTAACTTTCAGTTTACCCCGGTGTATAAAATACCGAACTAAGAAACGACCACTTTGTCTGCTTTGTGTTTTACATCGGAGTAAAAGTTGGTTGTTTTTTATTTTTTGTTGTTGGTGGTGGTTAGGTGGGCTACTCTAAGGTAGGAAAATAAAAACGGGGGGCATTATCTAATTGTGTTTACATCGGTGTAAAAATGTAAAACGACTCTGTTACCATGCCCGCCAAAAAAAATAGGAGTGAATAAAATAAGTAAAAACCGTACAAAGACTATACCCCCAATCAACATCCAAACAGACACTTGTCTTTCCCCCCCCCCCCCCCCCCCACATGGCAAGCACTTTTTTTTCAACTCATATAAATGATTATTACCACCACCCCTATCTGTGATACATTGGCCCCACTTCCTTTTTTCAGTACTTATACCCCCCTCTTTGAATTTTACACCATGGTAAATGTGACATCCGTCACTTTTTCATTATATATATATATATATTTATTTTATAATAATAATAATAATAATAATAATAAAAAAAAAAATCAGATTTTATACATTAGTCATCTTAATATACTCCTTCTAACCAAACCACAACCTAATCCATTAACCCAATACAACCCAAACCCAATCTCTTGACAAATTCTAAACCCACCTTATTTTCCAGTCCATACTGGAGCCCAACAACTTAGGTCCGGCCCATCAAGAATCTAGCCCAAGCCTGCTTCTTTCCCCTTCCCTTAGCTGTTTTAAAAAAAAAAAAAAAAAAAAAAAACTTGCCCCAGACGGGACTCGAACCCGGCCAAGGCAGGAGCACACCCACACACGCAACCACCCGAGCTACGGCTCTTTCTTGGTTTAAACCCAACCTTAATCTTATTTAAGCCTTTATAAAAACAAACCTTTCCCTCTCCTTCTTGTCTGTTACGCGACCAGACAACCAAGGCAACCAAAGTTCGATTTTTTTGCACCTTATTTGTGGCAATCTTACCTTGATTAGTCTTCGTAATAACTGGAAATCATCAAACGCGTGTAATGAATGCTCTAATTACGCGTACAAACAGCTAAATCATTCCATATTTTAAAATCTTAGGCGCGTATACAATTAAACCGAGTCAAACCTTCTAAACATGCAACCCCGACCCTATCCCTATAAATTGATCATTCCATAGCATTCACAACTCGCCAATACCTCTCTCTCAACCTCCATTTCTTCACAATTTCATTCTGTTCTTGTTATACGATTAAAGTTTTGACTTTTTGATTGACCGTCCAATCGAGCTCGTAACAACTTTGTAAGTTTAATTATTTTTGTGGGTTTTATTAATCGGCATCTGCACAATGTTTGCCCTATGGTTAATTAGATTAACATTGTGTAGATTGTCTGATTGGAAAAGCTAGGGCTTGTAAGCTTAAATTGGGGATAATCATGATTTCTGCATTATTATTTATTTTAAATAAACAAGAATCATCACAACCACTGGTCTAGACCAAGTGGTTGTGTCTGGTGCACACTTTATGGTCCACGCAGGTTCAAATCCCACAAGCCCCATTTTTTTTTGTTAAAAGCTTAACTTTTATATATATCCATTTATATATTTAAAATTCATTTTAAAATACCAAAACCCTTTTATAAATTCTACAAAAATTACATTTGTTTAATCTGATATAAAAGTTTCATTTATAATTTTTATTTTTCAGAAATTCATTTATTTAATATTTATAATAAATAAATCAAGTTTATTCTATTTTATTTATAAAAATCTATAAATATATCAAAACGATCTTGTTAATTTCCACAAAAATTATCCTAAGTTTTTATAACATTAAGCTTTTCAGAAATGATTTTTATTTCAGAAAAATCATTTATTTTATATTTTTAATCAATTTTTGTTAGATTTAATCATAATTAAATCATAATAAATTCATTTTACAATATTTTTGTACCAAAATTTTACATAAATTATTTCTATTCATTTGGAACAGAAATACAATTTTTTAATTCAAGAATTCTTTAAATTTTAATATTTTTAGATATTAAAATCATATTTTGGCAATTTGAAATAATTAGATTAAATATTCTATTTTCAATAAAATAATTTTATAAAAATTATTTTCATACTTAAAACCTTATGTTGTGATTATATTCAACTTAAAATTTTACAAAAAGACTTTTGTTTATTTATTCATTAAATTTCTTACATTTAATAAACAATTCAATAATTAATCAAATAAACAATTATCCCCAATTCGAAGCCCTAGAAATACATGCATCCTAGAGTTATTTCACTTACACATTATCAATTACTTTAGGTTGATACTTTGAGATAGTTCCAACACATATTTCGTTGTCCAAGTTCAATTACAAGCTATTACGTAAACGGTGAGTATTCCTACCCCTTTTTGCTTTTATACATTTTTGGGGTGTTACATGTACACTATTACAAATTACAAATACAAGTTTACATTTTCAAAATACAATTCTAGTACTATGTGCAATTGCTTACAACGTGCTTTATGCTTAGACATTACATGTGGATTACATTTGTACTTAGTGAAATCATTAACATGGTACAAGCCGACCTTAACATTGGATAGCGCTATTTGGATTGACAACCCGCCTAGGTTGATTCTCCCCCTTTTTCATCGGAGAATCCGTGGCCAGTGTTAAGTTATCATCCATTTATTGGTTGAGTACACTACAGTTCATACAGTACATTATACAGTCACAGGGTTGATTTCGCTCATTTGTATGATACATGGTTTACATATCCACACTGTAGCTTGCACTTGAATTGTATAATTTTTAAACCTACTATATATATCAAATCTAGGAATGCTCACCAACATTTCATATGTTGACCAAATCTATTTGTACATGTTTCAGGTGCAGTTTGATCTAGTGCCTTAGCAAGGAACATTTAGTGCTTTATTTTAATTCAGTTAATTCAATATTTACATTTCATTTAGACAATGTATTTTCCATTTCCATGTAAGACAATTTTGGTTTATTCAATAATATTTACATTTTAGTACCATGTGCTTTTGAACAATCGTCACTACGTGACACCTCGATGATTCCGCCATCGGTTGGGGTGTTACAGATTGGTATCAGAGCCATGGTTATAGGGAACTAGGTTACTAGATGGAATAGGCCTAGACTATAACCGAACTTCAACTTTCATGCATAATATATTCTGAATTACCTTATCCTCATTTCCCTCTACTTTCCCTCCTCTATCTTTCCCTCCTTCTCTCTCTCCTTTCTCCTCATCTTTCATCCTGGTGCATAAAGATGGTGTCCTACAGGGAGTGGAAAGTCTACATCATCATGGAACAGGGACAGTACCTTTCATGAAGACACTCTTAGGCATAATGCCTACTCTTACTTTTGTTCCTTCAAAGTTGTTGAACTTTAATGAGTGTGATAAGGACACGTGCAATCTGGAAGGGTGGACGCCTGTACACTGGGTTTTCTGGCATAGGCAAGCATAGCGCATAAATCCATTTACGGACCTGTTATGCTTACCTGGGGATTCCTGGAGTGAGTGTCCACTTATAGGCTAAAGCATGTCTTCTTTGATCACCATTGGGTTCAATTCCTTTGAAAAGTCAACGTTCTTGTTGGGCTTTACAGCTAGACAAGGGCACTCCAAGCATTTTATGCAAGCTTTTTCAAAAATACTCTCTCGATTCATATACAATATTTTGTATTTCACGATTTTCACATATTGCTTACAAGTTCATACTTTCATAACCATCTATGGATTTCACAATCGCACTTCACCTTACCATCTTAGCCATTTTTTTTTAAATATTCAACACCCTACCCAAATCATATTATTTCATTTCTCCACATGATATTTATTTTAAAAACTATAACCTCATACTTTCGCACAAACTAAAGAATTCTAAAACTTGTTGTATTACCTAGTAACTTTACAAAACACATATTTTCCTCGAACTTAAATTCAATTGTTTATTTATTGACGTAACAAACGATTAAAAAAAAAAATCACTAATAAAACCTTGATCTTCAAAACCTAATGTCATGTTTGAAATCTCCAACTAACAGGAATATTTTAATCAAAGCCTACTTAGCTTGTACTATTTAACAACTTTTGCCTTATGTACAAAACCAATTTTGAAAATAATTTTCTTTTCATAGGAATAATATCAAGTTTCTAGATTCTCCATCAACACTCACTCATTTTCAACTTGTTCAAATTTTTACAACATTTGGCATATACCACAATCATGTTTTCCTATACACTTGATTATAACCTTTGATCCAAACCCCAAAATTTACACTGTTACATAATCTCCTTACTATAAAATAAACTCTTTATCAACTATCTTCACATTCACCATCTCTCACAACCTTGATTCTGCTTCAAAATTTTTCATCATCCTCTCAAGAACTAAATTCATGTCCTTCACCTTCTCACACATGAGCTAGTTACCCATGCTAATCAAACTACTAAAAACCTGATACTTGATTCTACAGGATTTTTCCAAAACATCATTGTTTATGAAACTTGATTTTCCCTTAATTTGACTATTCACTGTACATTTAATTATTCATGATACTCGTGTTTTCATTTTCTTGATCTTATTTTGTACCCAATTATGACATACTCATAGGCATGTAACATCTAGAGATTTCCTTGCATGCTATTATGTACGAACACAAATTGGTAATCTATCATATTGGTTACGTTATCGTACACTTACATTTATTTGAAACGTTTAGACTTGATACTTGATTTTACAGAGCTTTTCTAAGAAAACATCATTGCTTATTATATGAAACCTGATTTTTCCTTTAACTTGACCATTCATGATACTCGTACAACATTTAATTATTCATGATAACACTTACACTTAATGGTTGTAGTACTTACAAACTTGCTTGCATAAACTTGCTATCAATTTGCAATCTATGTGAATAATAATTGTTGCACTTAATAGAGGTCATCATGCCTTTTTCAACAGTCGGGAGAGGCCCTACAACCTGCTCCACGACTGGTGGGGGCTATCGAACATACTCAACGATTGGTAGAGGTCACTATGCCTTTTCAAACAGTCGGGAGAGGCCCTACAACCTACTCCACGGCTGGTGGAGGCTATCGAACCTGCTCAACAATCGGTGGGATCATAGAAGGACATAAAACCCTAATGTAAGGTAAATTGATGATTCCGGTCCGGAACGTAATCATGAATTTACAGGTACATTAGGGTAGTGTGAAATTCTATTAGAGTTTTTGGTAGGCGTCCAGTACGTTTTCGAGGTATCAAAGGTGTGGTGGGTTAGCTGCGGTACACCCTGTATACAAACACTAATGATGCATTGAAAGTGTGACTGGAAGTCGGACCAGGAACAAGCTATGCCTACTTGGTAGTTCATTTAGTGTTACTGTAGTCAACCAACCCGTATATTATCATAGGATTCCTAAAACTTGAAATTTAGTGATTTACTAGATTCTTATTTTTCCTTACTATTCGAGACGAACCTAATCCCTAACTCACACCCATCAACCCTCATATCCAAATCATTAGAATTTTTTCCAAACCACAGTTATCTTAATTTTTACCCAAGCATCCATAACCCTACGTTTCCAATAACTTCGGGACGAAGTTTCTAAAAGTAGGGGATGCTGTGACATCCGTCACTTTTTCATTATATATATATATATATATTTATTTTATAATAATAATAATAATAATAATAATAATAATAAAAAAAAAAATCAGATTTTATACATTAGTCATCTTAATATACTCCTTCTAACCAAACCACAACCTAATCCATTAACCCAATACAACCCAAACCCAATCTCTTGACAAATTCTAAACCCACCTTATTTTCCAGTCCATACTGGAGCCCAACAACTTAGGTCCGGCCCATCAAGAATCTAGCCCAAGCCTGCTTCTTTCCCCTTCCCTTAGCTGTTTTAAAAAAAAAAAAAAAAAAAAAAAAACTTGCCCCAGACGGGACTCGAACCCGGCCAAGGCAGGAGCACACCCACACACGCAACCACCCGAGCTACGGCTCTTTCTTGGTTTAAACCCAACCTTAATCTTATTTAAGCCTTTATAAAAACAAACCTTTCCCTCTCCTTCTTGTCTGTTACGCGACCAGACAACCAAGGCAACCAAAGTTCGATTTTTTTGCACCTTATTTGTGGCAATCTTACCTTGATTAGTCTTCGTAATAACTGGAAATCATCAAACGCGTGTAATGAATGCTCTAATTACGCGTACAAACAGCTAAATCATTCCATATTTTAAAATCTTAGGCGCGTATACAATTAAACCGAGTCAAACCTTCTAAACATGCAACCCCGACCCTATCCCTATAAATTGATCATTCCATAGCATTCACAACTCGCCAATACCTCTCTCTCAACCTCCATTTCTTCACAATTTCATTCTGTTCTTGTTATACGATTAAAGTTTTGACTTTTTGATTGACCGTCCAATCGAGCTCGTAACAACTTTGTAAGTTTAATTATTTTTGTGGGTTTTATTAATCGGCATCTGCACAATGTTTGCCCTATGGTTAATTAGATTAACATTGTGTAGATTGTCTGATTGGAAAAGCTAGGGCTTGTAAGCTTAAATTGGGGATAATCATGATTTCTGCATTATTATTTATTTTAAATAAACAAGAATCATCACAACCACTGGTCTAGACCAAGTGGTTGTGTCTGGTGCACACTTTATGGTCCACGCAGGTTCAAATCCCACAAGCCCCATTTTTTTTTGTTAAAAGCTTAACTTTTATATATATCCATTTATATATTTAAAATTCATTTTAAAATACCAAAACCCTTTTATAAATTCTACAAAAATTACATTTGTTTAATCTGATATAAAAGTTTCATTTATAATTTTTATTTTTCAGAAATTCATTTATTTAATATTTATAATAAATAAATCAAGTTTATTCTATTTTATTTATAAAAATCTATAAATATATCAAAACGATCTTGTTAATTTCCACAAAAATTATCCTAAGTTTTTATAACATTAAGCTTTTCAGAAATGATTTTTATTTCAGAAAAATCATTTATTTTATATTTTTAATCAATTTTTGTTAGATTTAATCATAATTAAATCATAATAAATTCATTTTACAATATTTTTGTACCAAAATTTTACATAAATTATTTCTATTCATTTGGAACAGAAATACAATTTTTTAATTCAAGAATTCTTTAAATTTTAATATTTTTAGATATTAAAATCATATTTTGGCAATTTGAAATAATTAGATTAAATATTCTATTTTCAATAAAATAATTTTATAAAAATTATTTTCATACTTAAAACCTTATGTTGTGATTATATTCAACTTAAAATTTTACAAAAAGACTTTTGTTTATTTATTCATTAAATTTCTTACATTTAATAAACAATTCAATAATTAATCAAATAAACAATTATCCCCAATTCGAAGCCCTAGAAATACATGCATCCTAGAGTTATTTCACTTACACATTATCAATTACTTTAGGTTGATACTTTGAGATAGTTCCAACACATATTTCGTTGTCCAAGTTCAATTACAAGCTATTACGTAAACGGTGAGTATTCCTACCCCTTTTTGCTTTTATACATTTTTGGGGTGTTACATGTACACTATTACAAATTACAAATACAAGTTTACATTTTCAAAATACAATTCTAGTACTATGTGCAATTGCTTACAACGTGCTTTATGCTTAGACATTACATGTGGATTACATTTGTACTTAGTGAAATCATTAACATGGTACAAGCCGACCTTAACATTGGATAGCGCTATTTGGATTGACAACCCGCCTAGGTTGATTCTCCCCCTTTTTCATCGGAGAATCCGTGGCCAGTGTTAAGTTATCATCCATTTATTGGTTGAGTACACTACAGTTCATACAGTACATTATACAGTCACAGGGTTGATTTCGCTCATTTGTATGATACATGGTTTACATATCCACACTGTAGCTTGCACTTGAATTGTATAATTTTTAAACCTACTATATATATCAAATCTAGGAATGCTCACCAACATTTCATATGTTGACCAAATCTATTTGTACATGTTTCAGGTGCAGTTTGATCTAGTGCCTTAGCAAGGAACATTTAGTGCTTTATTTTAATTCAGTTAATTCAATATTTACATTTCATTTAGACAATGTATTTTCCATTTCCATGTAAGACAATTTTGGTTTATTCAATAATATTTACATTTTAGTACCATGTGCTTTTGAACAATCGTCACTACGTGACACCTCGATGATTCCGCCATCGGTTGGGGTGTTACAGATTGGTATCAGAGCCATGGTTATAGGGAACTAGGTTACTAGATGGAATAGGCCTAGACTATAACCGAACTTCAACTTTCATGCATAATATATTCTGAATTACCTTATCCTCATTTCCCTCTACTTTCCCTCCTCTATCTTTCCCTCCTTCTCTCTCTCCTTTCTCCTCATCTTTCATCCTGGTGCATAAAGATGGTGTCCTACAGGGAGTGGAAAGTCTACATCATCATGGAACAGGGACAGTACCTTTCATGAAGACACTCTTAGGCATAATGCCTACTCTTACTTTTGTTCCTTCAAAGTTGTTGAACTTTAATGAGTGTGATAAGGACACGTGCAATCTGGAAGGGTGGACGCCTGTACACTGGGTTTTCTGGCATAGGCAAGCATAGCGCATAAATCCATTTACGGACCTGTTATGCTTACCTGGGGATTCCTGGAGTGAGTGTCCACTTATAGGCTAAAGCATGTCTTCTTTGATCACCATTGGGTTCAATTCCTTTGAAAAGTCAACGTTCTTGTTGGGCTTTACAGCTAGACAAGGGCACTCCAAGCATTTTATGCAAGCTTTTTCAAAAATACTCTCTCGATTCATATACAATATTTTGTATTTCACGATTTTCACATATTGCTTACAAGTTCATACTTTCATAACCATCTATGGATTTCACAATCGCACTTCACCTTACCATCTTAGCCATTTTTTTTTAAATATTCAACACCCTGCCCAAATCATATTATTTCATTTCTCCACATGATATTTATTTTAAAAACTATAACCTCATACTTTCGCACAAACTAAAGAATTCTAAAACTTGTTGTATTACCTAGTAACTTTACAAAACACATATTTTCCTCGAACTTAAATTCAATTGTTTATTTATTGACGTAACAAACGATTAAAAAAAAATCACTAATAAAACCTTGATCTTCAAAACCTAATGTCATGTTTGAAATCTCCAACTAACAGGAATATTTTAATCAAAGCCTACTTAGCTTGTACTATTTAACAACTTTTGCCTTATGTACAAAACCAATTTTGAAAATAATTTTCTTTTCATAGGAATAATATCAAGTTTCTAGATTCTCCATCAACACTCACTCATTTTCAACTTGTTCAAATTTTTACAACATTTGGCATATACCACAATCATGTTTTCCTATACACTTGATTATAACCTTTGATCCAAACCCCAAAATTTACACTGTTACATAATCTCCTTACTATAAAATAAACTCTTTATCAACTATCTTCACATTCACCATCTCTCACAACCTTGATTCTGCTTCAAAATTTTTCATCATCCTCTCAAGAACTAAATTCATGTCCTTCACCTTCTCACACATGAGCTAGTTACCCATGCTAATCAAACTACTAAAAACCTGATACTTGATTCTACAGGATTTTTCCAAAACATCATTGTTTATGAAACTTGATTTTCCCTTAATTTGACTATTCACTGTACATTTAATTATTCATGATACTCGTGTTTTCATTTTCTTGATCTTATTTTGTACCCAATTATGACATACTCATAGGCATGTAACATCTAGAGATTTCCTTGCATGCTATTATGTACGAACACAAATTGGTAATCTATCATATTGGTTACGTTATCGTACACTTACATTTATTTGAAACGTTTAGACTTGATACTTGATTTTACAGAGCTTTTCTAAGAAAACATCATTGCTTATTATATGAAACCTGATTTTTCCTTTAACTTGACCATTCATGATACTCGTACAACATTTAATTATTCATGATAACACTTACACTTAATGGTTGTAGTACTTACAAACTTGCTTGCATAAACTTGCTATCAATTTGCAATCTATGTGAATAATAATTGTTGCACTTAATAGAGGTCATCATGCCTTTTTCAACAGTCGGGAGAGGCCCTACAACCTGCTCCACGACTGGTGGGGGCTATCGAACATACTCAACGATTGGTAGAGGTCACTATGCCTTTTCAAACAGTCGGGAGAGGCCCTACAACCTACTCCACGGCTGGTGGAGGCTATCGAACCTGCTCAACAATCGGTGGGATCATAGAAGGACATAAAACCCTAATGTAAGGTAAATTGATGATTCCGGTCCGGAACGTAATCATGAATTTACAGGTACATTAGGGTAGTGTGAAATTCTATTAGAGTTTTTGGTAGGCGTCCAGTACGTTTTCGAGGTATCAAAGGTGTGGTGGGTTAGCTGCGGTACACCCTGTATACAAACACTAATGATGCATTGAAAGTGTGACTGGAAGTCGGACCAGGAACAAGCTATGCCTACTTGGTAGTTCATTTAGTGTTACTGTAGTCAACCAACCCGTATATTATCATAGGATTCCTAAAACTTGAAATTTAGTGATTTACTAGATTCTTATTTTTCCTTACTATTCGAGACGAACCTAATCCCTAACTCACACCCATCAACCCTCATATCCAAATCATTAGAATTTTTTCCAAACCACAGTTATCTTAATTTTTACCCAAGCATCCATAACCCTACGTTTCCAATAACTTCGGGACGAAGTTTCTAAAAGTAGGGGATGCTGTGACATCCGTCACTTTTTCATTATATATATATATATATATTTATTTTATAATAATAATAATAATAATAATAATAAAAAAAATCAGATTTTATACATTAGTCATCTTAATATACTCCTTCTAACCAAACCACAACCTAATCCATTAACCCAATACAACCCAAACCCAATCTCTTGACAAATTCTAAACCCACCTTATTTTCCAGTCCATACTGGAGCCCAACAACTTAGGTCCGGCCCATCAAGAATCTAGCCCAAGCCTGCTTCTTTCCCCTTCCCTTAGCTGTTTTAAAAAAAAAAAAAAAAAAAAAAAAAACTTGCCCCAGACGGGACTCGAACCCGGCCAAGGCAGGAGCACACCCACACACGCAACCACCCGAGCTACGGCTCTTTCTTGGTTTAAACCCAACCTTAATCTTATTTAAGCCTTTATAAAAACAAACCTTTCCCTCTCCTTCTTGTCTGTTACGCGACCAGACAACCAAGGCAACCAAAGTTCGATTTTTTTGCACCTTATTTGTGGCAATCTTACCTTGATTAGTCTTCGTAATAACTGGAAATCATCAAACGCGTGTAATGAATGCTCTAATTACGCGTACAAACAGCTAAATCATTCCATATTTTAAAATCTTAGGCGCGTATACAATTAAACCGAGTCAAACCTTCTAAACATGCAACCCCGACCCTATCCCTATAAATTGATCATTCCATAGCATTCACAACTCGCCAATACCTCTCTCTCAACCTCCATTTCTTCACAATTTCATTCTGTTCTTGTTATACGATTAAAGTTTTGACTTTTTGATTGACCGTCCAATCGAGCTCGTAACAACTTTGTAAGTTTAATTATTTTTGTGGGTTTTATTAATCGGCATCTGCACAATGTTTGCCCTATGGTTAATTAGATTAACATTGTGTAGATTGTCTGATTGGAAAAGCTAGGGCTTGTAAGCTTAAATTGGGGATAATCATGATTTCTGCATTATTATTTATTTTAAATAAACAAGAATCATCACAACCACTGGTCTAGACCAAGTGGTTGTGTCTGGTGCACACTTTATGGTCCACGCAGGTTCAAATCCCACAAGCCCCATTTTTTTTTGTTAAAAGCTTAACTTTTATATATATCCATTTATATATTTAAAATTCATTTTAAAATACCAAAACCCTTTTATAAATTCTACAAAAATTACATTTGTTTAATCTGATATAAAAGTTTCATTTATAATTTTTATTTTTCAGAAATTCATTTATTTAATATTTATAATAAATAAATCAAGTTTATTCTATTTTATTTATAAAAATCTATAAATATATCAAAACGATCTTGTTAATTTCCACAAAAATTATCCTAAGTTTTTATAACATTAAGCTTTTCAGAAATGATTTTTATTTCAGAAAAATCATTTATTTTATATTTTTAATCAATTTTTGTTAGATTTAATCATAATTAAATCATAATAAATTCATTTTACAATATTTTTGTACCAAAATTTTACATAAATTATTTCTATTCATTTGGAACAGAAATACAATTTTTTAATTTAAGAATTCTTTAAATTTTAATATTTTTAGATATTAAAATCATATTTTGGCAATTTGAAATAATTAGATTAAATATTCTATTTTCAATAAAATAATTTTATAAAAATTATTTTCATACTTAAAACCTTATGTTGTGATTATATTCAACTTAAAATTTTACAAAAAGACTTTTGTTTATTTATTCATTAAATTTCTTACATTTAATAAACAATTCAATAATTAATCAAATAAACAATTATCCCCAATTCGAAGCCCTAGAAATACATGCATCCTAGAGTTATTTCACTTACACATTATCAATTACTTTAGGTTGATACTTTGAGATAGTTCCAACACATATTTCGTTGTCCAAGTTCAATTACAAGCTATTACGTAAACGGTGAGTATTCCTACCCCTTTTTGCTTTTATACATTTTTGGGGTGTTACATGTACACTATTACAAATTACAAATACAAGTTTACATTTTCAAAATACAATTCTAGTACTATGTGCAATTGCTTACAACGTGCTTTATGCTTAGACATTACATGTGGATTACATTTGTACTTAGTGAAATCATTAACATGGTACAAGCCGACCTTAACATTGGATAGCGCTATTTGGATTGACAACCCGCCTAGGTTGATTCTCCCCCTTTTTCATCGGAGAATCCGTGGCCAGTGTTAAGTTATCATCCATTTATTGGTTGAGTACACTACAGTTCATACAGTACATTATACAGTCACAGGGTTGATTTCGCTCATTTGTATGATACATGGTTTACATATCCACACTGTAGCTTGCACTTGAATTGTATAATTTTTAAACCTACTATATATATCAAATCTAGGAATGCTCACCAACATTTCATATGTTGACCAAATCTATTTGTACATGTTTCAGGTGCAGTTTGATCTAGTGCCTTAGCAAGGAACATTTAGTGCTTTATTTTAATTCAGTTAATTCAATATTTACATTTCATTTAGACAATGTATTTTCCATTTCCATGTAAGACAATTTTGGTTTATTCAATAATATTTACATTTTAGTACCATGTGCTTTTGAACAATCGTCACTACGTGACACCTCGATGATTCCGCCATCGGTTGGGGTGTTACAGTAAAACTTGGTTTTATTATCTAGTTTGAGCCACTTGGTCAGGAAAAAAAGATTCCCGAGTGGGAAAGGTCTGGACCCGCTTTATTCCTGTTTTTTTTTTTTTTGTACGGGATACAGATGCAATAAAAAATTAAAAACGTGCAAAAATATCTAATTGTGTTTACACCGGTGTAAAAAAATGTAAAACTAATTTTATTATCTAGTAAACTTGGTTTTTGTTTTACTATGAAAAAGTAAACTAATTTTATTATCTAATTTGAGCCTCCATGGGCTTTAAACAACCTAAGGTCTCACATTATCACTTGATAATATATAAACAAAAAATATGTAAAAAAAGGGATCCCATTGCGCATGTTTACATCTGTGTAAAAAAACCTTGTGTGAGAAAACAGTTTGTACAAAAAAAGCCATCACGTAAAAAACGTACAAAAAATTGTCTAATTGTGTTTACACCGGTGTAAAAATGTAAAAACGACTCTGTTACCATGCCCGCCAAAAAAATATGAGTGAATAAAATAAGTAAAAACCGTACAAACACTATGCCCCCAATCAACATCCAAAAAGACACTTGCCTTTCCCCCCACATGGCAAAGCACTTTTTTTTCAACTTATATGATGATTATTACCACCACCACCTCTCTGTGATACATTGGCCCCACTTCCTTTTTTCACTACTTATACCCCCTCTTTGAGGGTGCCAATGGGAAGGAAAGTCACTGTTACTTGCTAAAACTAGAAACACACAAGGTACCACCGCCCACAAAAAAAAATTGCTTAAAAAAAACGTTATTTATTTATTTATTTACATGTTCATTTTTTGTTTTTTATTTGTTTTTTATTATTATTATTATTATTATTATTATTATTATTATTATTATTATTATTATTATTATTATTATTTTTGCATTGTTTACATGGCTAAAAAATTTTGTTGCTTATTTTTTCTACCATGTTTTATGTCCAACTATAACAGACATGAGTGGCGGCGAAGAGAGACCTCCTAAGTTCCCACGTAATGAGAGGACGGGGAAACTAGTGCAAGTATGGCATCGTTCGCAAATGGGGATAACATCGGGCGCAACCACTGCTCCGCCCCGCCAGCCAGCGTTGCCTGTCCCTCAGTTCACGCAGCCACCAGCGCAGCGAGGTTTGGACAGGGGCAAGTTCATCGCACACGATGCGTACGGGACCAGACCTGGTTACGGTCCGCTGCCATTGTACTCCAGCCATGGAGTCGCAGGTTACGGAGGGTCTCAGCCCCACGGTCACTACACTAGCCCACCGTGGAGGGGCCAGGGGACCGAACGCAGCAGGAAAGGGACTGAAGACAGGTTGCTCGATTTGGGGTACGGTAGACCATTGGGTCCGGATATGCGTCCACGCGTGCCGGATACTAATCCTAACGTCGTGAACAGGTCGGCAAAAAGCAGCACCGTCAAACCGACATACAACCCGACTTCAGATGCATCAACGGCGCCCCTACCGGAGGAAGAGTACTGGGACCCAGACGCCGCAAGTGACGACGACATTGTTGGTTTTGACTGGCCTTCTGAAAACGAGACTGACTGGGATGCAGTTATGTCGCCGAAAGGGCGTTATTAGAGAGGTATCTGGCCTGTAGGCTTTAATGTGGTCAATGTATCTAAAAAATAATGTAGGTGTGACCATGTGTGCTTGTTATGTGTACTGTTCTAGGTATTCCCTGTTGCTTGGGTCTTTTACACTGGTGTAAAAAAGTCCCACCAACCACCCCATTATGTTATGCTTATCTTAAATGCTTGTCCTAAATCCAGGTTGTATGGTCTACAAAAATAAAAACTGGAAAAAAAAAACCAAAACAAAAGTGACAACCCATGTAACAAAATAAAAAAGGATAAGCAAAAAAGGATATAAACATAAAACCATACTTATAAACAGTAATAAACCACAAAACATCCATCGTTCGACAAAAAAACACCCAGCCCCACCGCCCCCGTATTTGAACCTTGGTTTTTACACGCTAACCACATAAAAACAAAGACACTACCTGGTGCTACACATTGTGCGTGGCTTTGCAAAAAATGCACGTTCGGCATGTACAACTTAGGTACATGCTGAACAAACATTTTACACCATGCCAAAAACAAAATACCCACCAGCTTTCTAAAAAAAGTTCCATATTACTACTACAAGATAGACATTAATTACAACAAAAAAAAGGGGGGGATCACGAGCCTGGATGATATTCAGCGAAAACAGCTACGTCCCTCCGTCTTTGTTCTTCAACGGGCAGTTCCTGGAATCGTGGTCGGTGACAAGTTCAAAGCATGTCTTGCACTGGCGCGGGTTCTTCTTCTTCTTGTTCACGGCCTTTTCGCCAGGTCCCACCAGGCGGCGATTGGTACCACATCCCTTGTTCCTTATTCCCTGTGGGTTTGAACACGAAACTTCAACGTCGTCTTGTACCCCCAAAAGATCAGCAATCACATTGACATTTTCGGGCTGCGGCTGCACTGGCTCGCTGGTCTTCCTAAATACATCATCCTTGATACCCCTGAGCTGCTCTGAAAACGTAGAGAGACGATCAGGCGAAACACTTAATCGATCAACGCATTCATTAAACATGTCGAGCAACACATTTCGCGTAACAGCCTGGTCGCTATTGTCAACCCCGTAACGCGCATCTACGTAAAACACAGATTTGGGTAACACGTCACGCCTCCACCTGTCCATGATATACTTTTCAGGGATTTCCTCTACTTTTGTGTATCTGAACACACAAAAAATGTGTCGGCACAAGTATCCAATGCGGGTCCAAGAGTTGCATGAGCATGTTACATCTCCATTGCTCGAGTCAACCGTGACCTATTCAAAAAAAAAAAAAATTAAACCATCGAAAAAAACACAAACAAAATAATCATGGCAGTTGTGTTTCTTGTTCTACAAATATACTACCGTGTAGTCGTTAACCGGGTCTGTGCGCTTGTCAAGGTGTGTTACAGTGTACACCTTCACCCCATCGACTTCAGCTTGGTTGGTGATGAAACACCACAACACAGACTTCTGAATTTCCTTTCGGACTTCATGGAATATTGTTTGAGAGTAGATCATGGCACATTGCTTCTCGATCGCCATACCAGTCTTCATTTCAGGGAGACGCCACTCTGTTTGATGCTCCGCAACCCTTTGCCTATATCTCTGGGAGTCCATTGTTGTATCAAAACACAACAAAAACTGCACAAGTGTATTGGCCCAGCTAGAATTGACTTTGAATGACGCGTTCGAGCTTTCGCACCTGGAGGTGGTCTTCATGAGGCACGACATTGGGATTTCACGGAAGTACGCAGGAACCCACATCTCCCTGATATTAAACATGTCCTGCAGCCACTCATTTTCTGCAAGCCCGTACTTGTCCAGCAATTTACCCCATCGGGTTTCAAAAGTCGACGGTTTTATGTAAACATTCCAGACCAGCTTATGGATAGCCGCCCGAACTTCTGCGTTGTCAGCGCCACCTCCAACAACCTGTTCATCAGAATAAAAATTTTAAGCCACACAACATTTTGGGGCATGGAAAAAAATGTTGAACAAAAAAATATTTCTACCTTCGCCGGCAATTTCTTCATAATGTGCCACATACATAAGCGATGCCTTGCCTCATTAAAAATGGCCGCCACGGCTTGCTTCATTGCTGGGTCCTGATCCGTTAACACCAACTTAGGCTGTTTCCCATGCACTCCAAGGAACGTGTTGAGCAACCAGCAATAAGACTCGATCGTCTCACTGAACAGTAACCCGGCGCCAAAAGTAACGCAACGTTTGTTGTTGTCCACCCGAGTGAAAGGGACAAATATGAGATTGTACCTACATAAGTGAAACAGGCAATGTAATAAAAAAAATTGAAGAACAAAAATTCCCAGCTGCATAAACTAAAAATACGAGATCACCCCTACCACTTTACCTGTTTGTTTGGTATGTCGCATCGAATGCAAGCACATCGCCGAACGCTTGGTAATTTATCTTTGATATCTCGTCAGCCCAGAAAACATGTCTAAGCTTGCCATTGACAAGGCTATACTTAAAAGAAAAGTTTGGCAAATTCTTCACCCGGTCGTTCAGCTTGTCAACCATCATCTGGGAGTCCCTGTTACCAATGAACATGCGGATACTCCTGGCAAAGTTCTTGTAATCAACGGGAGTGCCCTTGACATTGTGATGTCCCCCTTTTAGGCTAACTTGCATCTTGTGAGCTACTGTGGGGCCAACTTTGTTGAGGCTTAGCCGGTGGATGAATTCTTTGGTAGAATAATCTAACTTTCTCCCTATTTTAGTTAAATCTCTGTTGTACGAAGGAACCAACATGTGATTGTGACTCTCTTCGAAGTGATAAATCTCCCACATTGACGTAACATTGCATAACTTGGCTCTGACACTTGCTTTACAGTCGCACACCTGGAAAGTTGACTGCCTAATCTTCAAAGATGTTTCATCTAGGCAGTCGAATTTCCTTTTGGTTTGGGGTTTCCCTGACTTTGAGCATAGTATGTACCTATGGGTGATGATGCCTTTAACCCTTTTCACAGTTCCAATCCTAGTAGAAAACCCACATTTCTTAGCATACGTCTCATACATTTGAACCACGTCTTGCCACTCCCTATACTTAGCAGTCATGTTCGGTTTTAGCGACTCGTCTACTATTGGTTTCCAGTACCGAGTGCCATTGGGTGTGAACCAAAAAGCAGACCAAGATCCTACAAAAAAAAAAAAAAAAAAAAAAAAAAAAAAAAAAAAAAAAAAAAAAAACCAAAAACAAACCACAAAACCATTACAAAAAAAGGTCTACCTTTATCATTCCTATTATGAATTCTCATGCAAAAGTAACATTGTCTAATACTATACTAATATAATTTAATGCCCAACTTCTTGTGTAAGTTAAAACTCATATCGAGAAACAATCATCCTTTATCATTCCTATTCCCATTAATCCCTTAATCCAAACACACCCTAAAAACTTCTTGGCTGTTCTTGCATATCACTCAGTCACTCACACAAACATATAGTGGTCCAGTGAAGTAATATAACTAAACAACATTTTTAGGGTGGAAATACATGCCAACAATTATATCTAGTTCAAAAGTGTTATACTTTACCCCGGTGTAAAAGCAGAGAACTACTCCACCCCACCCACCCTATGCGACTCCTGCACATCTATAACAAAACACACAGGTATATAAGAAAAAAAAACCGTCCACTTTGCAAAGAAAAGTGCCAACTATAAGTCCGTAGAAAAAGGCACCTATACAATTGTATTTTTAGGAACTTAAACACCGGTGTAAAAAACACGGCGATCAAAAACCACCGATCAAAAACCAGAAAAAACAGAACCATAACAAAGAAGAACAAAAGACACACCAAAAAAAGACACAAAAAAAAAATATAGAAAAAGGAAACATTACCATCTTCCTCAATGTTAGCCGGTTGGCTTATAGGGGATGCAATATTGCAATGATTTCTTCACCAGACGAACCACCTTCATCGACCGAGAAAACCCCACCAATCGTTTCTTCTGACTCATCCACCACCCTTTTCCCCTTGTCAGCTACCGATCGCAGACTACTTTCAACCGAACCATTCTCTGCTTCTGAGCTACTTGCTGGAGGTGCTTCTGCCATAAATCTAGCAACGTCCTCTAGGTCTTGCTCAGTGAAAAATTCAATACCGTATGCTTCGTCGTTTGGTTCGTTCATGATCACGAAAACCAGTGTTTCTAGGGTTTCCCTTTTGTTGAAGATGTGAAATTATTTGGGGTTGTAGATGATCTGCATGTGATGGAGGGTTTTTTAGGTGAGAGTATATATGAGGGTATGGGGGTATCAAGTACTTTATGGGCGGGAAAATAATTCTAGGGATATTAACCACTGACAAAGTGTAAGATACTCTCTCCAAAAAAAATATTAAAAAACACTTTGATATTTCATTTATGAAAGATAATAATAGGGAAATGACAATTATACCCATGAATATAATATACATAAGAAGCCTATGTGTCACTTTGTAATTGGCCAATTGGAGTTCTCAAGTTCTCGCAACTGGGATGAGTTCTCAAATGATCCCATTCCTATATATATATACTAGTACGAAGCCCGCGCGATGCTGCGGCAATAACAATTTATAATGCGACCGACTTCATTAAAAGAAACACACAATAATAAATCATTCGAGCAACTGTGTAGGTAAATAGATCAAATCTCTAGCATTCCAAGTGTAGAGTCAAATTATCAAATCCTTTTCAATATCGTCACTAATATCACCTTATATGTAAATGCCATAGGAACAAACAATATATAAAGTAATCATTGGTAAATACCATAGGAACACACTATAGAAAGTGTGAACAAACTGGGGACAAAAACAATGCTCATACTAAATGGACAGAATACAAAAGAAGTTTGAAAAAACCAGGGACAAAAAGAATTCATATTAATCCCTTCGGGAATTCATTACCCTTTATGAATATGCTACCCAGTTAACATTGGCCTCTAAATTATTGTTCTTGCTATATGGTTTCTACAAATGTTTCCTGCAATATATGAACTGCATCAATGAATACTTACAAAATCAAAATTTCATTTGGCTTTTTAGGTCAAACTATAATAAAAATTCAATCACATTTAGACTATGGGGAGTGGAGGACTTGGAAAGGGGTCATGATGTGCCATGTGGCACATGTGGACTCCACTTTTCAAGCCCCCAAAATGGTGGGGGAGTGAAGGGGCTTAGAAAGGGGGCTTGGGTAGTTGGGTTTTGAAAAGTTTGCGTATAAGTTACACAAGCATGTATTATTTAACTCACATGATAAATCCAAGTGCCAATGTAAGAAGAGGATAACTGAACCAAATAGCAATCTAGTCTTGATATTGCTCCAATCAAATTCTGCATAAAATTTACAGCATATATTATATTTGCAAAGTAAACTATAACCTTTTAAATTGTAAACAGAGAAAAAAAACTATTTGCGATATATTTACACATGGAATTCAACATGATCAGCTTTGCATTTCATGCCAGCAGCATCTGAACCAGCTAGTGATATAAAAGACAAAAATCAACTCTAAAAAAAAGCTTGAACTATCCGCAAAAGACTCAACATAATCCTAAACGTGTTGGCATTACGTCTTCGGGTCCCTTAGGGATGAGCATACAAGGCCGAATACCCCGTCCCGTCTCGATCCCGATACCGTACCGAACCGATACCGAACCGAGGGGTTTCGGGGTCGGTATCGGTACCCATATTTATGGATTTTCGGTATTATCGGTATAGGTACGGAATCAGTATGGTAGATTGGTATCGGTATTTTAAGGTAAAATACCGATACCATACCGGTACTGTACCGATACCGTACCGTATGTGTTCGGTATCGGTATCGGTATTGGTTTTTTGGACTTTTCGGTATCGGTATTGTCGGGATCGGTATCGGTTCGGTACCGATACCGTCCCGAGCTCATCCCTAGGGTCCCTGATGTACTGCTTTTGTGTTCATTAATTAATTGATGATAGGAGGTTTTCCTAGATTCATTCACCAGCTGTAACAGACTCGTGGCCAAACCGAGCTGTGTAGTATGCTTTTTAAAGTATAGTTGGTAAATATATGTGCTAACCATTTTAATGTAAACAACTTTATTAAGATGCTCCACCCACCAAGAGTTGAATTTAGTACCTTTTAAACAAAAACAAACCTCCTTCATTCAAACATATTGACAATTTTATGCTTTCCCAACAAAAGTGACATATGTGATATAAACAGGTATTAATGTCCATCGTGTGTATACAAACTCAAGGTTGAATTACAGCAACAATAACTACTACACACGCTCTAGTCCCACAAGTCAAAGTTGCTCCTATATCCACAGTTATACATATTATAGAAAATTGTCCATCGATGAGTGCACATAAACAAATTTCATGTATTTGAAGTGTTCAAAATATCACTTCCATTTAGCAACTGATGTAGCAATGCCAGTAGTAGTAACTTTGGCCCGATTTCTTACAAATAGACTCATTGGTCTGTTGGGTTAAACGGGTCAAGTGGGTAAAAAATCACCAAAAGTTTATTTTTAAAGCATGTAACTTTTTGAGCCACTTTGTTAATGAATTAGCTTATTCTTGTAGAGTTTAAATATATAGTTTTTGTAATCATATTTGACAAACCATTATTTATAAAAGTTTTACTAGTATCACAACAATCTGCACAACGTCTACCTGTTTTTTGACATTTTCATCCATTACTTAACCCACCCGTATTTTAATGTTTATATTTTACCTTTTCTTTTAGCATCTTATGATTGTCACTAAATTATTGGTTTGCATCCAACATCCAAAGATGAGGCATGAAGAGCTTCAAATGTCAAAGTGCTTGCTAACTGCAAATATATTATAAAGAAGGATGTTATCAAACATGATGAGAATGACATGTATAATAGGAAGGTGGCCTATATGTAGAATGTCACCATTGAGTTTTGCGTTTTGCTACTAACAGGCGTGAAGCTCATGTTAAGTTTTATAGACCAGCACCAATAGTTGAAAGAATGATTCCTATGTATATGATTGTGGAATATGGCCAAGAAATGGTTGCTGTTAGTAATCTACAAGTAAAAAAAAAACAGCCCTAGTTATTTCTTAGAACTTTGACTAATAATGTTTTTGGTGTATTGAATAAGTAAGTACATGATATGTACATGTACAAAATTGATTAATAAATATACCCCAGCAAGAACAAAAGGCCCTCCTCCATAAGCATGAAGTTACTCTTGCTTCACTACAACACTATCAAGTATCAATGTAGTAACATTTTGCATCTGCATATGATTCAATAGCTTTAATTAGGCACCAATGAAGAGTAACAACAAAATAGAAAATAAAAAGAGGAGTTTTATCTGACACGAACATCCATTGTGGTACTTCTCTCTTCATATAGCATCGACTTAAAATCGCCTCCGTTTTTATCTTACACGCTAAAAAATAATGAGATAAATAAACTCAAAATTTCAACAGTTTTGCAGTGTATCTAAACACCCGCAAATCAACGACTACTAAGTTGGAGTACAAATGGTATAATAAAAACCTTAAAACACATTTATTTTGTAGAAACCAATATTCAAATGCACAAAGAAATCACTCTATACAATACAAGCAACTTTAATCAGGCTAAAGAGTTAGAAAAAAGTCATGCCCATTTGGATTTTGATGAAATCGATGGCTTGAACCACATCATCTACGTGAAAACAAAGTGAGCAAAATCAGGAAAAAGGAAAGATGATTTGAAGCAATTAGCATGAGAAACAAAGTGGGGAACTTACTGACTTTGGAGAATCCGAGCCTGCGACCCTTTTGGGGATCTGAGACGATGACGGAAGACTGCGTTTTACCCTCATTGATTATGATATTTTCGCAAAGAACCACTTCAAAACGACTGTTCCATATAAATAAATTAAACATAAACAAAAGCACAAACAGTATGAATCTAAGGTTACAAACAACAATTTGTTTAATAAACAGTCAAATTAAAGCACAAACAAAATCTAGGGTTTGAAGTGATGGTAAGAAGATACCAGAAAGGAAACCATAGCAAGTTGATTTGGAATGAGAAGCGTTGAGCAAGTGATTGTGACGCTGATTCAAACCCATATCCTTCTTTGATGATTCATCAGCCATCTAGAGAGACAGAGAAATATTTGGACGGGCGTTTGAATTTCAAAATCGTCTTGGGTGTGTTTTCAAAGCTGACTTTAAAAGTTAAGGAAGGAGGAATTAAAAGCTTCATTGATTGAGTTGTACATATGCTTTCAAGTGTTATATCATACCCCTTCAAAATACCTATAAAGACCAAAAATAGTGGAGATAAAAGAGGGATTGTTGGTGAAAAGAAGACTTTATTTCAAAATTCAAAATCATAAAGTTAAAATTGAGAGTTTAACGGAAAAAGTGTAACTACTAACTAATTAACTATAACTTAATTAAAAATGAGGTGAATAAAATGTAATTCATGTTTGAATAATTTACCTTGTAGCTTATGCATTAAATAAACAAATAATAAAAACTAAATTATTAAACCTATTTTATGATGAATATTTTGTGACTTATGGACACTTTTTCACCTTTCTTGGTATAATTAACAAAAACAAATTATATTGTTTAGTTAAAAGAGTATTACTTGTTTCACTTGCATTTTAACCTTTTAATTTAACGTCTATTCAAACTTTAAAATAGTTTATCCTAAAACAACACTTTAGTTGCATTACGTTTACTTTTGCGTTAATGAAATGTACATTTATAATAATATTAGTTATAGATGAAATTTGGATTCTTTCAGTTAAAAATGCAATGATCACTTGTACATAACACATTCATTTCTTGTACATTTCAATCTACACGTCGATATTAACTAAGAGAAACATCGAAACGTCGAAAAAATGAGCAAGTCATCACGGTATTTTTGAATGTTTTTAAAACATAATAGTTTAAAAGTTATGATAGAATTATATAAAAGAATTATAATTTTGTAGGGGATGGGAGAAAAATGTAACTACTAACTAAAAATAAGGAAATTAAAATAATTAAAATGAGGTATTAAAGTGTAAAAGTGTTTGAATGACTATTTTACCCTCATTTTAGGGTTGTAAATGAAAATAAAGTTCTTAACTTTTGGGTATCTTAAACTACCCTTGCCTCATGCATTATAATATAGTATATATATATATATATATATATATTGCAAAGGTATTAATCCTACATGTCATACTCCTATGCAATCTCTCTTTTGAGAGATGCCACATAGGATGTGATGTGGCAACTCTAAACCAATTAAAAAAAAGAAATAAATATGATTTAACTTAATCTATTATAATCTTTAACCTAATCTATTTAATACCTAATCTACTAAATCTAAATATTAGAACTTTATTATTTTATCTTTCGTGTTTCCTCCCATAACTTTTAAACGTTAATATCTTTTATATACGAGATTTTTTAAAGAAAAAAATTACACCAAATTAACGAGCGTTTTATTATCTTTCCAACAAGTACCATAGTGCTATATAAAAATCGGAGAAAAAAATGACTATTTTTTGTAACCCGACAGGTATTGTGTCGGGTTTGGGATTAGTTTAAAAAAAATTGTGGGTTTGGGCCGGGTCTTGGATTAGGTGATACCCAACCCGATTACCCGAAACAACATACCCAAATACTCGAACTACATACCCGATCATATACCCATGGATTTTTTAACGTATCACATAACCCTTAGACTAATGCGTTTGATATTTCAATAATTAACTTTTTTTCTTATTTCATGTTAGTTGTTTTTAGAATGATCGATTACGAACTTCCGAATTCATTTGTAATGACACTAGATTTATACCCCGGTGCAGAGATTCGTTTTTTTTTTTATATTTGAATATGATAACTTATGGCAGAGATTTATTTAAATTAATAATAATAATAATAATAATAATAATAATAATAATAATATATTTTATTATGTTATATTAGATATTTCAACCCGGGACGCTCCCGGGATAAAAACTAGTATAGATATATATATAGATCAAATTCAAATGATCATGCCATTAATCAGGAGTTATCGGTGCATGAGATATGGATGAAAGTGTCTTTAACGGGTGGATTCTTAAACGAATTGCCTCACTCTCGGGCCTAAATTATATCATCTTGAACTAAACGTCTTCCCCAATTTCACCATTAAATTTAATTTTTCGTTTTCTTTACTTATAAAACATGACTCATGGATGTAATACATTTATACATTTTTTTAGTTATCTAATAAAACTTCCTTTATGTAAAAACATTATTTTCAAAATTTTACGTTACATGGAAAATTTGAAACCAACTTTTAAGTGGTATGATGGCTTAATTAAGATTAAAAAAATAGTAACACTTTGCTATCAAAACATATGTATGTTTCTATTATATATATGTCTGGGCTAGCATCTTAATATACAAATTGTAAAGATCACCTCTTATCTATTAAAGAGTATTAATTCGTCATGATGAGAAGGATGAACCGTTTGGAGATTAACCGGATGATTTATTTGATGAGTAGCAGAACAATGGTAGGTAAATCGTCTATTCAACAGCTATCATGTTAAGGCTAAAATTTATATATGAAGTTGATAAGTATTTCAACATCATCGATTTATAACGGTATGAAAAAGTTGTAGAATTTTTTTTTTTTTTTTTTAAATAATCCTTAAGTAGTAGAATTTAAAAAATGATTACTGTTTCAGTGTTTCTCTCATGACGTGTGTCTGTGTTTGTTCATCTGATTTGCATCAATATCAATAGGTTTAATTGTGTTGTGGGCCTGATCTTCACTCAAGGGGTATCGTTTCCATTTGCAAATTGTACATGCACTGGTTCACTTTCAGGAGACAACATATCAATGACAATATAAGAGGTATATATGTTCAAACAAATAAAAAAAAGGCTGGGAATATTTCCATTCCTTATAAAATGCAGATTAATTAGCTTTATTGCAAGCAAGAATAAATGATAGGAGAAAGTGCAGCAATTCATGTTTGATACTAATTAAGAACTGATTCTCCAATGTAATTATTGGTCATTAAATCAACATCTACTTGTAAAAAATAATATAAAAAAAAGAACAATCGAATCGTATAATAGTATTTATGTTAGTTAAAGCAAATATTATAGTTTATGGTTGGTTTTGTAAATATGCAAATCAAAATGAAATCATGTATTTAACACGCTTATAGGCGGCAGGTCTAGCTTTAAACAAAGACATGCACAACATAAAAAAAGAAGAAAATGACTGAAGTGAGAGTACTCCAAAGAGCACTCACATTAACATTTTTTTATGACTAGTACTAGCACTAACAAGCCCATCATGACATGCCACTATCTTAGCTATATACAAAGCTCCTTATATGCCTTTTTTACTTCACTTCATTCCAACACAACTCTAAACCATTAGCTTATATCCATCCACCTTTCTTTCGAAGAAATTATACGTACGGACACATGAGGAACATGAAGAAGAGTCCCAAAGTAGCTGATGAAAGCATGTTTGGGGAAGGAAATAGGCTAGAGTTTCCAAATATGGCTCAACATGCGCGGCAAGGGTACTTTTCAACTCATCTTGCTCTTATATACAACATCATAAGGGCTCCACTCTCACTTCTATCATGCTTATCATCTCAACCAAGTATACATGGTGCTACTGATGGAGTTTGGGTGTCTGGAGAGTTTGCACGGATGTCTGAGGTTAATCATCTTGTGGTTAACGATAGCATGCGCTATGTTATTTTGATGTAGTCAAAGAGTTGTAAGTAGTAATAATCATCATCGCTTTTCTTTAAAACATGGTGGAGATATTTGGGTGATTTATCAATTCGTCGTGTTGCTGTCTCTTGTACTTGTATCCTATATCTTGTGTAGGAGATACAAATTTAGACATGAATACGAAAATAGATTAGGTTTTTCGAGGTTGTGATCGCACTTTTTCTTTCTTCCAGCATATTCATGATGATTTGAAGAAACTTTAACCTGTTATAGATAAGGTGAATGTACATGTTGTGCACCATATAGTTTAGCTAGATGTTTGGATCAAACTTTTGACAATCTGATGAGTAGGAAGCTTTAGTGTTGGTTATTTTATTGTAACTAGGATTGACTTTGGTAACCAAAATGAATTTTAATACAAATAAAAAAAGTTAGGAGGTGCGGGAGTGCACGCCTGTTTGAGTTATTATAATTCGAGGGTTCCAAGGGGGCACCTAGTGGGGGTCTGGGGGCAGCGCCTCTGGGAGCAGGGTCCAAGGCAGTTATTAGCAGTTATGCCCTATATTTTGAATCAAAATTTTGGTCACATTTATTGGTTCAAGAATTCACAATCTTCTTCATTCCCTGTTCTTATTTCTAAAAAATCTGAGTTGTATTTGATTGGACTTTTCAAGAGAACCACCAAAATAATTCGATCTGGAAGTGACTACATGCTTCTCAGATCATTCGTTGAATATCAAATTTCCCCAACATTTAGTTCTTAACAAATTCATCAGAGGATTGACAATATGCTAGAAAACTGGGTATTCATGACCAGAGTAGCCTTTCCAGTCACAATCAAAAACAATTCATACATGTTTTATATATTTAATTGTACATAGAGTTAAGTAACTTGACCAAATAACTGAGTGGTTTAAAAAATATATATATTTTGTTGGGTTGATTAATTAGGCTCTTCACAAAATGATATGATCATATGAGTAAGGTTGGTATGGATGATTTGACTCGAACTACAATTCAAAGGCACCTAAACCTACTTTGTAAAGTCAGGTCAAGTGTTGCTTGAGATGGACTGAGTATGAACCTAACACTAAAATGGTTAGATTAATGAACCAATTTGTTGAATACCTAATTGTACGTGAGACTTCAAATGAGCTTTTCTTTTTACCTTCCAAAGGAACCTTTGGTGACAAGGTGAAGTGATTCCATCTCATTAGTGGCAAATATATGGGGTGCAGAGTAAAAGGGGAACATTAAACAAAAGTTAACTTTGCACTAAACGTTCAATCATTATTAAAGACAAACAATTTCATATTAGGCCAGCACTTCCTAGTCTCATAGCACAAAGAATATTCTCACTAGTTGTGCATCTTCTAGGTGGACATTTTGTTAGTTGAGAGTGTTGTCGGCCAAATAGTGAAAGTTGAGGTTAATTATTTAAATCCAATTTCTCTATTATTGTGTATATATATTAATTCATAACTGACAGTTGAATGGTATATGAACGCATGGCACGATCGTAATTTCATATGTGAACAAAGGGCAAAACGGTAGTTTTCCTATCCCTTCTAGTTTATATGTATATAGTAATAAATATGAAATTATCTTTTTGAGATTTGTATAATCATGATATTTTCATAGTTTTGATATTTCAAATATTTTATGATGGTCATGATATATACACAGGTCAGGCTATAGGGTGTAGAGACATGAAAAAGGTCATGTCTCCATGTCATGTAGGATGCTACATCACCAAAGTGGTGTCTTAACATTCTTG
Organism: Ambrosia trifida; assembly: GCA_028751855.1. Classification (NCBI taxonomy): domain Eukaryota; kingdom Viridiplantae; phylum Streptophyta; class Magnoliopsida; order Asterales; family Asteraceae; genus Ambrosia; species Ambrosia trifida. The sequence continues at coordinate 65,106,346 of CM054127.1, forward strand.
AGACATGGGTGGGGTGTGGAGACATGGGTGGTGTCTCAAAGTGGTGTCACAAGGTTTAAAAAAAAAATCAAGAAAATACATGATTGGTCCGTCCTTGATGTTCCAAGGAGGACGGGAGGGACGGGGCAGGATGGGGCGGTGTAGCGATGGGGGACGGGGCAAATATTAGAGGATAGGGAGTGGCTTGTGTCTGCTTACCGTTCAGCCTCAGGATATATTGGATGCTAAAATAGGTATGTATGTATTTTGTTATATTTTAATTTATTGTAGAATTTTAAAAACATAGAATTATGTAAAAATTATAAATCAAAGAATAAAAATATACTTGAAAATCTAAATTGGTATATTTATATAAAAACTAATGGGTATTCAGAATACTTGCGGGCATACCCAATCCCGTTAGTTACAAGATAAATTCCTTGAGGAAATAGTTTGGGGTATGGGACATGGATTTACGATCGGATATGGGATTGCTCATACCTGGCTTATTGTCATCCTTAGTTAGAAAGTGGTGTAAGGACACCATCATGATGTTATGGGTCCAAGGAAATTATAAGCGTGGTTTATGTAAGTCGGATAAACTAGGATGAAGTTTGGATGATCTTCAATACATGTAGTATGAATTTTAAGATGTGTAAGATAAATGTAAGGTGATGTGTAAGATAAATATAGGATGAATTTCAAGATATGTTGGATGAATATCGGTAGGTATAAGATATATGTAGGATGAATTATGATATGTGTAGGTCAAAATATTTTTAGCTAATCAACTAGAGAGAAAATAATTAATGTTAGAAAAAATAAATTATTTAATATTTTACAATTACGCCCTTTGCTTTTTTTTTTTCTTCTAACATTAAATTTCTTATCAAATGGTTCTTCCTATGCAACTATAAATCTCTGTCAAAATATAAAGTAATCGAAAACTCTTTGATTCCTCCTCTTGACTTTGTGTTTCTTTTACTTTTACGGGGAGGGGATGTCGTATCTTTAATATTTAACTAATTATATATGAATGAAGTATACATGGTTTTTTATTGATATAGAAAAACTTAATAAGAGCATCCATAAAATTAATGAACACCACAATGGCATGACATGGTTACACATTGTGACGTCCACCGGTAGTCGATATTGGTTCCCTTGTTTGTGGCAATAGACGAGCTTACATATGCAATGGATCCTTGTAGTTTTTTCCCGCTTTATAAAATAGTTAAACTTGGGTATACATTTAAAAATTTATTCTACGTATATAAAAAACACTTATTTTTATATTAAAATATATTTTTTTTTTGTTTTTTAAACATTGTGAGCTTTATAAGTTGCTAGTGGAAATGTCCAAGCGTTACGGCGAGTGTGTCTGTTTTATCGCCTTATAGTTGTTGGGGTACCAAATTGATACAGAGATTGTTTTAATTTCAGGGATTTAACAAATCCCAAATTTCACCATTTAATTTTGCTCAAATGTCAATGGATAGATTTAAGTAACTATAGAAGTCAAAAATCCATAAAATTTTAAAAAAAGTGTTTATTGTATAAAATAATTTAATATATCATGCCACATCCCAAGGGCATGGAATGGATTTCCAACAATTCAATTGCAATTCTCAACAATGTTAAAGACGAGCAAAACAAAACAAGGCTTGATGTTCCTGCTCAAATTCCTTAAGAAACTCTCGTCTGTTCATGTGATTCAATGTTCCCTGTAATTCTGATAGTTTGAAACATAGTAGTAGATATCTTATTTTATATTATAACTTGATATAGAATGGGCATATTATATCTACTTAAAAAAACAAAAAGATTACCATTACAGTCAGCCCCACTCACGGCTGTGCGCATATAATGTATATATGTGTGGCCCTCGGGGGCAAAAGTAAAGATGCACTAATTTTAACGTTATTTCCCTACTAGAAAACTGGGCTATTGTCACCAAAAGTTGCTACCTAGAAAAATGGTAGCAAATTAAACAATAGAGTTTACACCAAAATATATATTATAAGATAAGGTAACTAATCAGTGGCAAATTTTGACACCGTTTATTTTTTGTGGTAAATTCGTGAGAAAAATAATAAGAACGAACTAAAAAAAATAATTTATAAAAAAAGAAAAAACAAACCTATTGAATTGTGACCACCTTAGCGGTAGCAAATTTAGGGACCTATTTCTTAATACGACGTAATGCATATATATATATGGTAGCTAATCAGTGATAAATTTTGAGATTAAATTGCTACTATATTAGCCACGATAAAATTGGACTATTTATCACCAAAAGTTGCTACCTAAAAAAATGGTAGCAAATTTAGAAACCATTTTTACACCTAAATATGTATTATAAGATAAGGTAACTAATCGGTTGCAAATTTTGACACCGATTATTTTTTATGGTAAATTCGTGAGAAAAATAATAAGAAAGAAGTAAAAAATAATAAATTATAAAAAATAACAAACCTATTGAATTGTGACCACCTTAGCGGTATCAAATTTAGGAACCTATTTTAAAGCGTAATGCATATATATATATGGTAGTTAATCAGTGGTAAATTTTGAGACTAAATTGCTACCATATTAACCACGATAATTAACACTACGCCAAAATAGGCCTACAACTACACTTTTTCTAACACTACCCTGCCACACTTTCAATTAAAAGAAACAAAACTAGTAACTATAAATATTTTATCGTCAATTACATCCAATGATGGTCAATTGAATCCAATGATGGTCAGTTAGGCCCAAAGATGGCCAGGTAGATTCAATCATTGTCACTTAGACCCAATGAAGGTCATTTAGACCCAATGATAGTCAATTAGACCCGATGAAGGTCAATTTGGCCCGTTGATGGTCAAATAGAACTAATGATCGTCAATAAGATCCAATGATGGTAAATTAGATCCAATGATGGTTAATTACACCAATGATGGTCAGTTGGATCCAATGATGGTCAGCTAAGCTCAATGATGTTCAGTTAGATCCAATGATGGTCAATTAGAACCAATGATCGTCATTTAGATCCATTGATAGTCAATTGGATTCAATGATGGTTAATTACACCATTGATGGTCGGTTGAATCCAGGGATGGTTAGTTACGCCTAATGATGGTCAGTTAGATCCAATGATGGTTAGTTAGGCCTAGTGATGGTCAGGTAGATCCAATTATTGCCACTTAGACCCAATGATGGTCATTTAGACCCGATGATGGCCAATTAGACCCGATGGTGGTCAATTTGGCCCGATGATGGTCAATTAGAACCGATGATTGTCAATTAGATCAATGTTGATAAATTAGATCAAATGATGGTTAATTAAACCAATGATCACCAGTTGGATCCAATGATGGTCAGTTAGGCCCAATGATGGTCAGTTAAATCCAATCATTGTCACTTAGACCCAATGATGGTCATTTAGACCCAATGATGGCGAATTAGACCTGATGATGCTCAATAGGCACAGCGATGTTCAATTAGAACCAATGATCATTAATTAGATCCAATGATGGTCAATTATATCCAATGATAGTTAATTAAACCAATACTGGTCAATAGGGCATGTACCACTTGTTATTGTCCGTTATGATACAATATAAGTCACGATCACATGATGTAGGGACCTAACTCAGAGGCCTATTGATGTGTTGCTAAATGCATCTCATTTATTTGTCAGTTTTGTATATTGTTCAGTTGATTAGATAGTATTTTTATTAGTTCTAGGCTTGTACTTTATTATTTTAGTATTGTATGTATTTTATTACTTTTTAGTTACTTTATTTATTTATTTATTTTATACTTTTGGTAGGTGCTCGTGTGAAGTAGGGCGAAAAAATTAGAAATTATATTTGAGACCCGAGCACCAAGTAACATGCATAAAGTCTACTACTATTAATAATAATAATAATAATAATAATAATAATAATAATAATAATAATAATAATAATATAAAAAACGTAAACGTGAAAAACAAGGAAAAAGAATTCAAACTTTGCTTGTTTTAAGGAAGAATTAATGGTGGACTTTGACTAAGGGTTATGATTGACCTGCAAGGAGGAACTTGGGGGGATCTTCATCATTGCTATGCATCTCTAATGATTTCAACCCATGAATTTTATCATTTTTTCATTATAATCTTGAAGATTGAAGACCCAAGAACACAACATTTGATGATTTCTATGGCCATGCTTGGCTAAAACTTCTATTCATATCCGGGTGTAAATTTTGATTTAAGGGTTCTAAACATTGGGTATTTTCTATCTTTTATTTGCTTTTGAATGTCAAACAATTGTGTTGAATTGCGATTAATCATATGTTGAAGTCATTTTAGTTAATTGATCTGGTGGCAATTTCTAGTGTCATTACCATGATTCCTTGCTTTAACACATATATAGGGTTGTATGTTCTAGAGTTACAAAGTATATTATCGTCCATCATAGATGTTGATGATTCTTGATACCTAAACCTAATGAGAAAACCAACCCACAAACTACGATGATACGACACAAGAAAACATGTAAGTTATATTTCTTTTTGCCTTTTCCTATCCACCAAAAAGCATGTTACATATATTATGATACTAAAACTTAAAAAATCCCTCAAATGTCCTACAATTTATGTAACGCGCGCAGGGGGTCAATCTAGTTACTTACTACTTATAAATATATTTCGCATTTAATTGAATATTACATATTACTTATAAATATATTTCGCCTTTGATGTATTTAGAATGTTTAGTAATTTCTTATTGAGTTGATTAGACAATCTCTGCAGATTGTTTAAGTAAAATTTTATTCTTAGTAATAGTATGTAAATATATCAGAACATGTTATTTAGCTTCTAGCACTAGAATTATAACTCACAATTGGATTATGTTATTGTGTAACTCACTTGACCCGTTATTAGTTTTTGTTAATTCCAGATTCTTGATTCTATTCATTGCTTGTTTTGTAGATTGAAAAGTTGAACTTGGTTATCAAAGAGTTTGCTAAGGAAAAAGATGAAGATAAAGAAAGGTTTGAAGGAATTATTGCGGGCTTGGTAGCTGAAAAAGAAAACAATAATGCGGATAAAGAGGCTATGCTCAATAGAATAGCACAAATTGAAGTTATGTTGACAGCTATGGGTCGAAAATAGGCTATAAACACTTAGACATGAATGTTTTGAAGTTTTTCATAGATAATTTCGGTTATTTGAGTTTTATATGATTTTAAAATTGGAAAAACTGTAACAAATTTGTTTTATATAAATTGAGATTTTGTATTATTTGATTGTTATATATATAATATAGTTTTCTTGAAATATAATTGAATTAAAAAGCAGGAAAAAAACTGTAGCAAAGCTAAATGGTAGCAAATTTTCAATGAAAGTGGTGGCTAAATGGTACCAAATTTTCAATAAAATGGTGGCTAAATGGTTGCAAATTTTCAATGAAAGTGATTATTAAATGGTAGCAAATTTTCAATGAAAGTGGTGGTTAAATGGTAGCAAATTTTCAATGAAAGTGGTGGCAAAATGGTTAAATGTGACACCCGACATGTTTAGATTAACATTTTATAAAACACATAAGTCTATCTTCGCGAAAAACATTTTCAAACATACTTAACTAGGTCAGTTGAGTCGTTATGATGGTTCCGGGAATCATCGGGAGTCGTTACAGTGATCCACGGGATCATTGGGAGTCGGGGTCCTTAACCTTGTGAACAAGGATTATTGATTTGTAGAATCGTCGGGTTTAACGCACATAGTGGCGCAACTTTATTGGGGTGGGCGGAGGTGGCCGACCCCCCCCCCCCCGAATTTTCACGCAAAAGTTCCGATTATATAGTATTCGTATAATTTTTTTTGGAATATAGGGTTTCGACCTCCCGAAACTGGTTTTCGACACCCCGAAACTAGTGACTTCCGACCCCCCGGCGACTTCCGACCCCCCGAACTTTCGGGTCAAGCTTCGCCACTGAACTCGCACACGCAAGTCTCAAGTCCCGGGAATTGGTGAACGGATGTGAACGTGTCAATTATCATGCATTATGTGTTTACAATCATTATATGACTTGTCGGTATGTGAATACGTGCTTATATGTGTTAAAATAGTGTTTAACCCGCCAAAAACCCAAAACTGGATGTTGTAGGTGATTAGAAGGCAAAACAGGCGATTACAACATACATGAATAGCCTACTCGCTAGTTACAACATGCGAGTAGGATGTACTAGCTAGTTTATAGGCAAGTACAGCATCATACTCGCCTGTAACGTGCCTGATGACTAGAAACGCATATAAATACCACCCTTGACTTGTGAAACATCATTTGTGCAACCCTAGTCATCCCATAACCTCTCTCAACCCATAAACACCCTCTGGAACATGTTTTTGTCTAAGAATCCACCTTTCCAAGCTTTACACGTCATTATCTTGCAAATACAAGGTGTGTTCTTCATCCCAGACCTTTGTAATGTTATTGTTTTACTCCCTAAAGGTCCAGACCTGATTTCTAAGTGGTTGTGTCTTTAAAAACTTATTAAAAACAGTTTCTACATAAACCTAAACCTTCATGCTTGTTTTATGTGATGTTATCATGCAAAGATAGGATTTTTATGATTTAAACATGTGGATTCTTGTGTATTTGATATGTTTATGAGATAAATAGGTTGTTAGCATGATTGTTGATGATTTTGGAAGTTCATAGTTGTGTATTGTTGATAATAGGCATTTTGACCCGTTTGAATGATTTTGAAGGGTTAAGGATGATATGATGTGTTTTGTTGATTGTATGAGGTTAGGGTTTGTTCTAGGAACGTGTAGGAACAATGGGATGTGGTCGTATAACGTTGTCATGTGATGAAATCTGAATATTTGCTATTTAGGATAAGTTTTGCATGTTGATGTGATGTTTACATGATAAATATGCTATTTTGGGAAACGCTTGCATTCGGGGCTGTTAGAATGATGATAATTTGGGGGGGGGGGGGTTTACTTGGAATGAGTTTCTTAATGATTTGGGTTTAATATTGGGTGTTTCCACATGTTTCGGATTTGATTTAGAAGGTTAAACGCGCGAAAAGGTGGCACATGACTGCAGGGAGTGAGTAGGAGGTCTACTCGCGTGATAGAAGAGGCGAGTAGCCTACTCGTGTGTAATATAGTCGAGTAGCCTCTCTACTCGTGTATAATACATGCGAGTACCCTCCTAATCACCTGTTTGACTTTCTTAATTGCTAGTTGACTTTTCCTAATTGCATGTTTGATTCCTAATCGCATGTTTTGTTGTTATAAGTGTATTTCGACATCCCGGAACATGGTTTGACACCTAGGAACATGATAGTAGGGGTGTTCATCGATTCGGTTTACGGTTTATTTGATTTATTCGATTCGGTTTTCAAAATTTTGTACCTCAAACCAAAAACCAAACCAAACCAAACCAAATTAGGAATATGAAAACCAAACCAAATTCAACCAAATTGAATTCAGTTCGGTTTTGGTTTAAAACCAAACAAACCAAATTCAACCAAACAAACCAAATTGAAACGAAGTTTTTTTTCTCTAACTTATATACCTATATGTTCCAAAATCCGAAAAGAAAGTTTGCAATAAATATAAAAAAAAAAAATCAAACCACGCAAACAGGAACATTATAAAAATTAGAAATAGTAAAATGAACTCTAGTTTACTAGTTTATACTAAGATTATTACATCTATAAATTGGTGGGCTTAATTTATTTTGTGTTGGGTTTAATATTTTGGGCTTATATATTATATATGAGTTATTAAATATTATTATTTTTATTTAATAAATAATTATTTTACCGGTTTATTCGGTTATCCAAATAAACCAAATAAACCAAATAAAAAAAATGTAGAGCCAAAAACCAAACCAAACACCAAATTTGTTGTTCGGATTGGTTTTTTCGGTTACGGTTATGGTTCGGTTTTCGGTTTTTATTTGGTTTGCGATTTTTTTGAACACCCCTGCATGATAGGAACCCCATGACATGTCTATTAACCTAGTAACACGTGTTCGGACTCGTATATGCGTTAATTGAACTCTATGCTAGGCTTAGTAAACTTTTGCGCATGTTAAGTGTTTAATTACATATATTGCATGATATCTTGTATTTGGCTAACACGTGGGATGTCAGGTCACCAATGGGATGTCGGGTCTTGTCTGGTATGGTAGGTTTAACGATCAAACATGTTTTCAACATACACAGTTACGGTCTGGACAATTAGGGACTAATTATCCTTCGGGTTAGTAATCGTCACACTTATGTAAACTCATTGATAGGTCGCCACTAGTTGGGGCTATCACACACGTATCAGATTTTTCTTAACACAGAAGACACAACCTAAGGTGAGTTCACGGCCCCACTTTTATCAGTTTTGTTTTCGGGGGAGAAACATGCTTACACACTTTTAAAACATGATTTCAAACACAGTAACAAACACAGTCAACAATGGTTTCAACCGTAGTAGTAATTAACTTAATGCCTAGCTAGCGTTCACACAACATGGTAGTAACGGTACCGGTTTTCAAAGGATTAACGAAATGCTTATTATAAAACCTGTGAACTCACCAGCATTTTATGCTGACATCTTTTTGGCATGTTTTCTCATGTCGCTGAGGTAGCAGCATCGAGTCTAGGTGCACGGAGTCTCACGGCGTCTAGGATCCACTTGCATGTTATTTAGCATTTTCAGACTTTTATGTTTTACTTCTAGTTTGTAATAAGTTTAACACTTCCGCTGTGGTGGATGGATTTTGAAAACTTATTCGGCAGTATACGTTGTTTTCACATCATATAGTTGTCGTTTGTTGTGACCATTGACTTGGATCCTGGTTTGTCACGTGCCTCGCGGTAAAATCCCACATGTGGAATTTGAGGGTGTGACAAAAGCGGTGACTAAATGGTTGCAAACTAAATGGTACAAAAACAGTTACAAAAAAAGGTGTAAATTTTCAATAAAAATGGTGTCTAAATGGTGGCAATATTGGTGGCTAAATGGTACCAAAACAGTAGCAAAAGACCTTCCTAAAACATTATAGGAGCGGTAGCAATAGTTTTAACCATTTTTGTGGTGACAAAAATATGGTAGCAAAATACAAAAGTGTGAGCTATTTGGTGACATTAGAGCAACAAACACGGGTGTTTTTGCTACCGCATTTCCGGTTGCAAAATGGTGGCTACAGAGCAATTGCTACCATTATGTGACCGAAAATGTGGTGACAAAAGCCCAATTTTCTAGTAGTGTTTTACTAATTTGATGAAAATAACGTTAAAACTGACAGATGGTTAATCATGCATCAGGTGGTGACGTTGATAGCCAAAAGACAAGGGGGTACATGCACCAATTGGGTTTGTCCTGATTGCTAAGTGTTATGTGCCTTATGTCTAAGGCTTGATATAAAACCACTATTTAGCCGAGGGTCTCACTGGAAGCAGCCTCTGTATTCGCACGGGTAGAGATAAAGTTGTCTACATCTTACCCTCTTTAGATCCTACCTTAGCTTTTGTTATTGGTGGGATTAGCTGAGTATGATGATGATTACCATTACAGTGAAGTGTGTCTCATACTCGTACAAACTCTTCTTATCCAAACTGTATGTATCGCCAGCCTAACCTGAAACGATATGAAACAACATTAAATTCGCAAAAAAAGGGGAAGCTTTTGCTTTTGTGTTTATTCAACATACTGAAAAAAACATTGGTGATGAATAACTCTAATGGGCTAATACTGTAAACAAGAACAATATACCGGATATTAAATTTCCTCTCCTTGATAAAGCTAATTGTTCAATATACTTTTGACATATTTTTAGGGTTCATTAGACGTGAAATTGTGGATAAATTTCCAGTAACAGTTGTATCCATGGTTCTAGGCATATCCATGACTTCAGCATCCATAAAATGTCTACAAGTTGCTTCCAAATTAAATCAAACACCAAATTCACAATCTACAACTCAAATACACATTCCATAATGATTAGAAACAAACTTTGACTTTCGGAAGTCAACATGCAAGATTCTTTTACAAAAGTATAACAAAATTATTTGATATTAGTAGATGCAACTATACCTACTATAATAAATTGTTTTCAAACAAATCAATATAAACTTTAATTTTATAAAAAAAAAAACGATTTCACACCGTAGTTTAGAAGTTCCATAGCCTACACAAAACAAAACAAAGAACAAAATATTAAAGTAACTATAATTGAGTTGTATCACATAAATAGACTTCATAAACAATAGATCTTTGAATGAATTAGCTTCCTTAACTTTATAAAATATATAAGCTGTTTATGGATTATAAACCAGATTTGTTTCAAAGCACACAAGTTAACATCAAAATATAATTAACCCAGCAATTACAATAATTTAATCGGATGAATAATAAAATGACAAGTGGAGTAAATAGATAACCAAAAACATCATATACAATAATAATGACGACTTTTGAATCAGGCTTGCCGAAAATATATATAGGAAATGAGAGAAGCAAATTGCAGAAGCTCACATACTTAGAATAATTTCAACCGGATAAATAGGCCATACTTCGCTTCAAACCACCTCCCAAATAGAATCACCACAATCGAACCCTAAATACTAAATTATTACAATTATTCGCCTTCATTGCAGCCGTCAGTTTCAATTGTTGGCTTGTTAATTGTTTGACGCGGGCTAGTGGGTATATTGAAAACGAACCGGGTCACGTTAGATGGATAGAGTTGGTTGGTTTAATTAAATTCATGTGGATAGGGATGCAAGCAATTTGGTGTTTGAAATTGGAGTCGGCCACAAGCAAATAATATTAAGTTTCAATTTTTAAACTAGTTAGTTTTTAGCTTAATTGTTATCTATTTAGTTTTCCTTTCCTAAGTCAAATAGGTTAGTTTTAGTATTTAAGCAAGAGTTTGTAATTGGTTTTTCATTGAATTTGTTTGTTTGCTTTGATAAATAAGAAAAGAGTCGTGATAATTGTTTATCACAAATCATCCGTGTTCGTTTCTTTCTTGATCCAATTTGAAACCTTCATCAACGGTCCATTGTTGACGAATTTATGATGAACGATTGAAGAACGAAAACCATAAAGGGCAATTCAAATGGCGAATACCATTAAATAGATGGCGGTTTCAGGTTGGTATTAGCAAGAAAAGACTTTACCCCCTCTTCGACATTATGAATTGTCAATTCCTTATGCTAATTAATGTGAATATCAACTTGCTTACGTTTAAGAATGTGAAAGGATTGGGAAAAGACAAGAGGGATGTTGAAGGTGTGGAAAAGACAAGGTTACCCTCTTACTAAGCTAATCAAGTATTATACTACAAGCATACAAGGTTATAGTTACTTAAATTTTGTTGGAATTCTTCCTTTATGCTTTATAATATAGTATAGATAACTTTTAAATTTATGTATCTTTAAAATATTTAAAAAATAAATAAATTAGGGATTACGGTTCAAAGTAACAATTCCAACCAAAAACAAAAGGGTTTGTAAATATTGAGCTTAACAAGATCCTAAATTGATCCTAGACCGATTTGAAACCGGTTGCGTAAAGTGGTTTGAATCCAATCTATTTTGTTGATTTGAAACAGTATGAGTATATTCACTTTTAATCTAGTTAAATAATACGTTGAAATCAGTAATCAAATCCATCTTTGGTATGGCTTTCCTTTGGAAACAGATTTTCCAACAGAACCGGTTTGGTGAATTTGGTATTGACTTTCATTGACTCAATCTGATCACCGGTTCTAAAAATGGGTTCGGTTTGGCCCAAAATCCGGTTTTGAACACCTCTATGGCTCTACATTAAAAGTATACATATAAATTTAGAGAAAATTGCAGTTTTTGTTACTGTGGTTTGCTTAAACTAACAGGTTCAGCCCAGGCTTAACACCCTGAGTACCTATGGTTTCATTTTCTAACACTTTACGTCCCTGAGACTAACGTCGTTAGTTGTTCCGTTAGTTTTTGGGTAAATTGACTAATATACCCTTAATTTTTTGGGTGAAATGACTCTTATACCATTCCATCTTCTTCTCCAACTCACCCACCCACCCACCACCACCACCATCTCCACCAGATTCAACACCACATATACAATTAGGCTTTGTGTGCTCACTCTCTTCTGTCATTTCTGTATATCTCTGATCTCCAAAATAGGGTAAAGATTATAAAGTCAGATCTGAAAACACAATGCAAATATACCCATTTAAGGAAAGGTAAACATCATCTAGGGTTAAACAAAACCTCCAGAAAACCAAAACAAGTAAACAAAGATGACAAAACTCTTTTACTCTCTGAGTGGTGGTATTATATGATTAAAGGGCATTGAGTACTTGATGTGCTTTGGGGAAAACAGGTGTCTAAGGGACATATGAAGCAGTACCGGTGGCCACCACATAAATATAGGAGAATCTAGAGAGAGTGGGTGGTCAGGGTTAGACAATTGAAAATGAGGTGAGATGAGATGAACAGTTGTAGCGACTTTTGGGTTCTTATAGCCTTGTGCTTGGCATCTTGGTTTAATTAACAAACCTACCTTTTGAGTACAATAATAATAAGTGGAAGAAACAGTTGCAACGATGGAAGAATAATAAAAACGGCGACCAGAAGCTTTATTACGTGAATTCGAAGGCAGGTGGTGGAGTGGTGGTGATGGTGGTGGTGGGTGGGTGGGTGGGTTGGGGAAGACGATGGGAGGGTACAAGAGTCATTTCACCCAAAAAATTAAGGGTATATTAGTCAATTTACCAAAAACTAACGGAACAACTAACGACGTTAGTCTCAGGGACATAAAGTGTTAAAAATGAAACCACAGGTACTCAAGGTGTTAAGCCTGGGCTGAACCTTTTAGTTTAGGCAAACCACAAAGACGAAAACTGCAATTTTCTCTAAAATTTATTTGTGGGCTGATGGGTACAAGGTCAGGGACTAGCTTCATGTCCAAAGCTAAATGGCCGAATAGACACAACCTGGAGTCTAGTCTACTGGAGCGAACTGGGCTGCAATGGCCAATCCGTTAGAGTTTAAAGTTTGCTGTTTTCGTCAGAAAAGAATTATTCAATTTCCGAAAATTATCAAGCACCAAGACATTTGCATCTATAGTTTTTAACTCTTAAATACCAATATTATATTTTTATCACATTGTTTTTCTTGTCACGATAACTTAACGTTATAATAATTTAACCTATGCGATTTGCTTAAGTTATTTGGATCGTTAATTCTCACGATCTATAACGATACTGACATGAGAGAATGAGAAACTTTTTTTAACGGCAAATGTTACCTTACTCTACTTTTATACCAAATATTATAATAAACTCTCCTTTTCTAGGATTGACCCTAGGATCTCCCCTCTAAAAAGCATATGCCTCTACCAAGTGGGCTAGCCCACGTTGCCGAGAGAATTAGAATATAGAGTTCGAAAATTAGAGAACTCGCAGTTTCAAAACTAATAAGAAGATAGAATCCGCAGTCAGCGAGATTGAGATCTAAAGGATAAGACTGAGAAGGAAATTCTTATAAGTTTCATATTGATATGAAAATTTGGATGTACTTTTGGTGACTTTCGTCTTCTTAGTTGACTTGCATCTACTTAGTCCAGGTGTAATTTAAAAAAAAAAAAAAAAAAAAAAAAAAAAAAAACTAAACTTAGTCCAGGTGTGTTTTGTCTATTTCATGCTGAGATTGTACTACTATATAATAAATATAAAGTAGTTAAATAAGGTGAAGAAATGATTCAATCCAAAACTACATACCTCTATGATGATAAGATTCATAAAGAACAAAACTAATAACTCTCAAACGCCCAAACTTCATGTGCTCAGACCAAGCAGAAGTCACATTCATCTCATGAATTGGGGCTACCTACACAACCAACTTAATGGGTGTTTGGGTTGTACCTTATTTACTATTTCTTTTTTATGTATATGTTAAAACTATTTTATAGAGTCCATTCTTAATGATAAAGATAACTTTAAGAAAACAAATTACCGTTAGTTAATATATTATTTTAATTTTTTAGATTATAATCGATTACTTTTACAGAGTTTATATAAATTATATCAAATAGTGTTTAAATGAGATATAATACAATTTAAAACCATTTAAATACTTAGAATACCTACATGCCTACAATCTTGAGGACAAAGCAATTTGGACCACCTCATCCTTGTGAATTGTGTCAGAACTCATAAGACAATTTGGCTTTCAGTTTTGTTTTTCTGTCATGGCCATATGTATTTCAGTATTTGTTTATATTTTTACATTCAAAATTCAGATACCATTGTTAAAATTTGAATAGATTAATTTATATTTGGAATTGATATCTTAAATCGATATATTTTTAAAATAGGATCGTATAAGGTTTCGAAGTGACACGAAACTTAACGGGAAGTTTTAGGTCCTAAATCACAAATTACGATTTAGACCTAATTGTCAATGACTGATACTAATCAGATATTGGGTTAAAACGAGATGGAGTTTAAGATTAGCTTTGCTATTCAAAAGATGGTTATGACACAACTTATTAGGTGTATACCTAACACACTACTATATATAAGGCTAATGGGTGTGGGGAATAGGCCTCCAAAGGAGGACTACCCTTTACCTAAGTTGACACATTATAAAGGAGGGTAGTTATCGTTGAGGACTACCCTTTACCTAAGTTGACACATTATAAAGGAGGGTAGTTATCGTTGAGGGATGAGTCAAGGGTGTAGCACTCCTTGGCTAGTTTCCCCCCCCCCCCCCCCCCCCCCCCCCCATTTTTATTCAAATTCAAAGTATAAATAAATCTAAAATTAAAATAAATACTAAAATTAATAAAATAAAGTTACAATTAAAAAAAAACTCACAAAAAAAAATACAAGATTGCATAACATTAAAAAATTGCAAAGAAACTAGCGGCCGTGTCCGTTACCAAACCATGTTTATAAAAAGTTTGTTTTCCTCGCTCGACGAAGATGACGAATCAACCTAAGGTAAATACGACATTACTTGGTTATTTTTTTTCAAGAGAATTATGGATTGTTTTTATAAAAAAAATAGAGAGATTTGGGTTGAGGTAGAGAGGGATTTTGTAATTAAAAAAAATATGATGGAATGGATTGGTTTTTATAATTTGGAAAAAAGGTTTTTTTTTTTTTTTTTTTTTTTTTTTTTTTTTTTTTTTTTTTTAAACAAAAAATAGCCGTTTGAAAAAAACAGTAACATTTGATCATAAAGGCCCATCCCCTTCGTCCGATTCTTGTCATTTAAGACGGGCCTAGACCGCCAGAGGCGTTGTGGGACGTCCCGGCCAACCCAATCCCCACCCAACAGCCTAATCTTACAATCAGAGATGGAATAAGATTAGTAAACCCATGATCTTTCATGTAACCTATCATCCATCATCAATAATTCAAAATGGCAATTTAGCTAAATTCTACTCTTCTAGACTCGACTAACCAATCCATTTCCTATCACCTGCCACGACACATAAGGGGAAAGGGGTTTCACTGAAAAAAATTTCACTTCACTATTTCTACCAATCATGCACTGCCAGATCACTTCACTTAAACAGTTTTTTTTTAGAGACAACACTCCACTGATTCTTTACCCTACAATGATAATAATATTAATAATATATATAATCGGAGGGCGGTATCAATGAGAGAGAGAGAGAGAGATTTGACATAGGGGTCCACGGGACCCCTATCCGCACTACCGGCGGCGATGTTACCGTGCTAGTAGTGGGATACCTGTGACCAAATCTGATGGTGCCCCATCCTCCAAGAATTTCAATACAGAATTTTAAAAAAAGTTCCCAAAAAAAAAAAAAAAAAAACAAAAAAACATAATATCTTCTGTTACGTATAAACACAATAAATCTATTTTAAATTATTATATCCCCAGCCAATGACCTCCAGCCCAGCTGGGGAGAGGTGGGAGGGTTTACTTCTTTGGAGGGTTCCCGCCCGGGCTTGGTCTTGAGTTCGAATCCTGCACACCACGAAAAAATTCCCTGTAACGGTTTGAGATAACTTCAAAGTGGACACCGGTGCGTGGGTAGTGATTCGAACTCGGGTTGAGGGGTTGTCTGTCGATTGGTTTCACCGCTGAAGTACACCTTCCAAAAAAAATTATTATATCCCGAACATCCCTGAAATTTAAAATCAGACCCCTTTACCCGTGTTCTTGGTGGGCCTCTGTCTTTGTCTTGATTTTATCGCTTTCTTCTCTTCCTGTTTCTTGGATCTTCACACAACCGTTATTTCAAGATTTTCATCTTTCCCAACACCTTTTACTTTTACCCACCATTTCTTCTCTTCCATTTGCCATTGATTTCGTCAATTACCTGTTAATGATTTCATGTCGTTGACCGTAGAAAAAGAAATCCAAGAAGAAACCAATAATGGGTTTGAAGATATTGTTGAAGAGAAACAGAGTATGAAGAGAATTGGTAGTGAATCATCTGTTTATGAAACTGAAGATGAAGCTGAAGAAACAGAGGATAATAATCATAATAATAATAATAATAGTAAAATTGAATTGGGTCCTCAATGTACCCTCAAATCACAACTTGAGAAAGACAAGGTACAAATTTTTATATTATTTTGTATTTATTTAAGCACAATTATATAATTTTTTAAATGATTATAGGATGATGAGAGTCTTAGAAAGTGGAAAGAACAGCTTCTTGGAAATGTTGATATTAATAATGTTGGAGGTACTGTTTGATTAATGGGATTTAATTTTGTTAAATTATATAAATAAATATTTGTTGGATAATTTATATTAAAAATTTGTTTACAGAATCACTCGAGCCTGAAGTGAAAATCATCAGCCTTTCGATCGCGTCTCCAGGGCGATCCGACATTGTTCTTGCGATACCCGAAGATGGAAAGCCGAAAGGATTATGGTTTACGTTGAAAGAAGGTTGTCGTTACAGTCTTCGGTTCAAGTTTCAAGTTGGTAGTAACATTGTTTCGGGTTTAAAGTACACCAATAGCGTATGGAGAACTGGTGTTAGAGGTAACTGTCGTATAAACTGATATTGTTTTAAGTATGATACATAAAGCGGTTATGTAACAGAATAATAATTTGTATTCTTGGTTTTAGTGGATAGAGTGAAACAAATGCTAGGAACTTTTAGTCCACAACAAGAAGCATACACTTATGAGATGCCTGAAGAGACTACACCTTCTGGTTACTTTGCAAGAGGTTCTTACACTGCTAAAACAAAGGTAATGTAAAGTATTTCAATATTATCATTATGCTTTCAACTTCTTATATTTCAACTTTTGATCTCATTTAATGAAAGTTGTTTGAAGTGACCTAAAATGATATATTTTAGCCTTAGGCTCGGGTAATTTTAGTACACCTAAAAAAAGCTTAATTTTGCTATGTTTTATCATTGTTTATTATACCTGGTCGATTTTGAACCGACTCGTTTTTGGCTCCATTGATGAAAATGACTTGATCCGTCACGGGTTGATACATGGTTGTTACAAAGCATGTTGTGTCTAAATTTTGCAAGAAGTTCCAATAAAAAATATGTTACAACAATTTCTTAATTTTAACTTATGATTTGAAGTTAATAAACTTCCAAAATCCAAAATTTGATTTACACAAATTTAGCCCTACTCAAAGAGCAAACAAAAGTTTAATTCTAATATAAATGTTTTAACCCGACACATTTTGAATCGATGAGTTTCCTACCAGGCACGTATTCCGCCCCCAATGATGAAAACTTCAATGGTTGATACAATGTTTGTTAGAAACTTAGAATGCGTGTTTGTTAGTCTATAAATTTTTTTACAAGCCAAAAATTAATTTTACCGATCGTGTCACAACTTAAATGTAATATGTTACTTTGTGGCCCAGCCAAACATGAATCATGGACAGATGTTGAACTTTTTTCGTTTTGCTTTTTAAAGTAAGTCATCATTTTGCTGGCCCATGAAGTGAGGGGCAAATGATAATGTCTTAATATCATTATCACTTCACACTTGTTTTTTCTTTGTTTTCAGTTTGTTGATGATGACAACAAATGCTACTTGGAGATCAACTATGCGTTTGATATCAGAAAAGATTGGGCCAACCCTCAATAAACAAATGCATAAAATGTCAGAAAAGTTTAGTGTCCTGAAGTTTCTTGTTTTTGTTTCAAGTTAAGTGTGATGATGCCAAAGTTTATCCTTTACTTTTACTTTTACTTTGTGTAATATGTTAGACTGATATAGAGTTGGTGGTGGGTTTTGACTTTATGTAGTCTTAATGGGTTGTATCTTTGGGCTCCTGTATGGTTCTGGCTTGACCCAGTGGGCTATTGGGTTCGTTCTGTATGCACTCTGCATTGCTCAAGACAGATTCTAATACCATTTGTTAATCTGAACTCTGTAGTGCCCACTAAATTTCTACCTTGTTATCCCACTTTTGTTCTTATTTCATTCAATATGTTAACATCTTGTGAAATCTTACAATAATATCAATTTGCCCTTTTGCATGCATCGCGGACCATAAGCTCTGCTTGCGGTGTTCGCATATA
Source organism: Ambrosia trifida (assembly GCA_028751855.1). Classification (NCBI taxonomy): domain Eukaryota; kingdom Viridiplantae; phylum Streptophyta; class Magnoliopsida; order Asterales; family Asteraceae; genus Ambrosia; species Ambrosia trifida. Next base: position 65,124,869 of record CM054127.1, read on the forward strand.
ATGTATATATGTGTGGGCCCTTATGGGCAAAAGTAAAATTGCACTAATTTGAACCTTATTTAACTAATTTCGTGAAAATAATGTTAAAAACGACGAAAGGTTAATCTTGCATCATGTGGTGGCGTTGATAGCAAAAAGACAAGGGGGTACGTGCGCCAAACGAGCTTGTCTCGATTTCTGAGTGTTATGTGCCTATGTCCAAGGCTTGATGCAAACCTACTATCAAGCTGGTGGTCTCACTGGAAGCAGTCTCTCTATTCTTACGAGGTAGAGGTATGGCTGCCTACATCTTACAATCTTCAGACTCTACCTTATCTTTGCTATTGAGTATGATCATGATGATAATGCTGCTGCATGTTAGGCCATAAATTGTGCAAATATATAATTCTATCTTGCTTGCCTTGAGTTCCTATGATTTTTTGTTGGTAAATACAAAATAATAAGAATAATATACTTTTATTCACGACAGAAAAGTGATGGGCTTTTCAAGAATTATTCTGGATGTAATTAAAGGATAAACTTTGTGAATCTAGAAATTTTAGTTTTCCTTAAAGAAAAGAGAACAAATAGGATGCGAAACAACCTACTAACCAAGACATGAATTCCGGGCCGAAAACAACCAAAGAAACAGCTCTCCACCCTCAAAGAAGTTATGCAACAGCCTCAAAACATATCTCGGAAGCCAAGTATAAAAACTTAAACTCGGACAACGGCTACATCCATCAACGGTCATGCAGTCCAGCATCACATACAATTGCTGCAGCCAGAAATTGAAGGTGCGACCTGACCGGTTTCTCTATGTTGTGTTGTTGGCTGATGATGTGGGTCCTAAAACCCCCACGTAGTCCATCGTTAAAAACTAAAGCAACATAAAGTACTAAGAGTGCCTGATTTAATTTAATGGAGCTGAACAGCTTACACAAGGTAGCATAGGACTGAAAAGTGAACACTAACTTTATGGAAAAGACTAAAAGGTATTTCAACTTTTGCTATAGTCAAAAGATAATCACATCAAACTACTCCATTCAGGCCTCAAAAGTAGCAAAAGGCTGAATGTATACCAAAAGAGCAGGACTTCTCTACAGGGATAAAGAAGGAGGGTCAATGCTTACCAGGTAATGTCTCACAAAATTAACATATAAAACAAGCATAAACAGTCTCATAATAGGGTAGAATTAGGCTTAAATGACTGATATTGGGTGTTTAATTCATTCCTATTTGTATTTCTCAGGAAACTGGAGCTCCAAGCTAGAAATAGAGGATTTTCAGGCAAAAACTGGAGATTTATGAGAATACAAGACTTGCAGCATGTTCTTTGTATACTTGAAGACCATCCCGGGACTTAAACAGTGATAAAACCAATCCGGGAGTGACCCAGCACGCCCATGCACACTTGCACGGAGACAATGCACGCTAGAAGACAAGGCAACAAACTTGGGGAACAAGAAAACTTCCTGAGGACACTTGCACGCCCGTGCCCTTACATATGGCATTCCCATGCCAAAGACAAAAAGGACAGACAAGACAGAACTGCAGCAACAGAACGTACGTGTGACAGCAAGCACGCCCATGCCACTATATGGCTTGCCCATGCTTGCCCTAGAAGTTTTATAAATAGCAAGCTAACCCTCACCATTTGATCATACCATTTCACCTAGACTTGAGCCTTCTTTGGTCGACTTCCAAGAGTCTTGCAGAGATCTTGGGGTACTTTACGAGGCCTTAAGGCCCTCCTAACACACCCACCAAGGTTAGGCCTCGTCCTACCTTGATCATCTTGGCCAAGTATGGGATCGTAGAGTATATATCTTATGCAATAAACATCGAGGGTCGTGAGGATCATACTAGATACATATCACTTGGAGATGGAGAACTTGTCTATGAGTAGCCAAGTTCATGTGTTGATCATTTGTTATGGTTGTATCTTTCTATTATTCCTGAACCCACTTCGATTTGTAGACTTTTATTATTAGTTATTTGTTGTGTTATCTTCTTTCTAATCCTTGTTTATTTATATTGTGATAGGATCAAATGATGATTAACTTAATAACTTAAAATCAACCTTAACTTGATTAATTAACGAGAGGTTTAATCACCTTCTGGTAGTCCCGAGCTAGATCCAAGGCGAGGAAAACGGTAGTGAGACAGATCCTTCGGGCTTCTGATATCCAAACCAGGTTCTAAGCAATGGCTTCTGAAGTGGACTAGATCTGAGTGAGACATTTCTGGTACTTACCAGATGACTGAATGATCTTCTTGGTAAAGGGTGGATTCCTTACGGATTCCCTACGGGTGCACTAGTTGTAACACCCCAACCGATGGCGGAAACATCGGGATGTCACATATTGATGATTGTTCAGTAGCTCATGGTAAATAATAAATTTCAATAATTGATTTAAATACATTTCATACAATTGCTCTACAAGAATTTGTACATCACAATGAAAAATACTAGATACACATCTTCAAGCATTAACTCTAATCTTCAAGCAAGCTATAACCTGAAACATGTTAAGTTTGAAAATGTTTTGGGTCAACAAAAGTTGGTGAGAATTACATAGGTTTTGATAATTGAATAAAGCTTGTACAATTCAAGTGTCATGGTAAGTCTAGTCCATATGTGAAAACATACTAGCAGGTAAATCGAGTGCATAATCAAACCTTGTGACTAGAATATTGTGGTCCATCCCATACGCTCATGGTTCACTCGATTATGTTATTCGATAACAATCACCCACGCTACCTATGTAGGAGGTACACGTATCCGGGTGGGATTGTCAGTCCAATAGATCTATCATTGTATACCGTCGGCTGATCAATGTTAATGATTATGCTAGAATATTGTGCTTACCCTAGTCATGTTTAAGACATAATGCAACATAGAATAACACATAGACACTTTATGATTGAATTGTAGATAGAATGTTGTAACATGTTTCACCCCAAAAATAGTGAAAAAAAAGAAAAGGGGCTATGTAAAACTCACCTGAAATTCACTGTGTAAGTATTAGCAGGTAGCAACAAGTCTGAATTTGGATTAATTGAACTCTTGTATCCTATTACAAATAAACGATGCTCTAAATTCTAATGCAATAAGCTTGTTTTTGTTATGGTTGTAAAGATAGTTTATCCAACTACCTAGACACGTATTGAAAGAATACGTGTCGTAATAAGTGTATGACTTAACGAACCGATAGGAACTTGGTTTGGTTTCATAAAATATATCCGTATGTATAGTTACTTGAAGTAAATACTTTATACATTATATTTAGGGTTGCGTTTGAAGTAATTGTTAAAGACTCATTTTTATTAAGAAACTAATATTCGTATAACTTGACTCGAATGTTAACTTGTTTCGTAAGTTGGATAGTGTATGTATATTAGGTTTATATATATAAGTATATATATATATATCTAGTATGATAAAGTAAGGTTTACTAATAAATTTTACTTGTAATACGTAACTTTATTTATACAAAATAGTATATTTGACCACCCGATATGTTGCTTATATTTTTATAAAAATTTGGGCAGAGTCTCCTCTGTTTTTGTAAGAAACCAGACAACACCAGTCGTCTATTTTATCTAAAAAAAAAACATCAATTGTCCAATTTCACAAACTCAATACAACTTAACCAAGTTTATACGCTACAATTGGCTCAACTGATTACGACTATAAGAGCGATAACTAAGAGTTTTGATAAGTAATACATATACATATAGTGCAATGTTTTGACGACTCGCATGAACATAAGATAGTCGTTATACTAATTTGTGTAAGTATAGTTTAGTTAATAGTTCATGCTTCGAAAATAGAATAATAAAACGACTAGTTAAAATAAGCATTCAAAGTCATGTTTCGTCAACTATTATTTTGCGTATATATATCCAACATATTTTCATATAACTACTTTTAACATTTAGAAGTTCGCAACATGGGTTACATAGGCGCATAGATGTATTTATATATAGATGTTAAGCATTTCATAAGTACAAAGTCGGTTCGGTTCGTTTTACACTTATATATATATATTTATGCAACTATAATGTAGTGCGAAATCAATAAAGTAAAGGTATGACAAGCGTTATACCTTTCTGTAAATGGACCCGCAAAACTCCACGTACACGCCTCGAACCGAGCGTCGACAGATCTGATCGCGTTGGCCGGTTTTGACCCATTGACTAAAGCTGACCAGAACGAATTATGACCCATCGAACGCACTTTGACCAGGTTTGACCATAACTGAATCTGGTTGATGTTGACCAGGTTTGACCCGGTCAACTATCGTCGACTGAGTCCAAAACAGATCCCAAGTACCTCTAGCTGCCCCCTGACATCGTACCCATCACCGGCCACCGTACCGAGCTGAACCAAACAGTCCTATCCACGGTCATTGTGACCATCTCCGGCCACTATGGTCAGTTTCCAGCTGGTGTGACCGTCTCTGGTCATCTGTCATCGGAACGGGAAACAAGCAGAATGAAACCCATCATCGATCAGTACCAGCCAACCTAACAGAGACCACCGCCCCTAGTCGTTGTTACTGTAGCTTCCGAAACCCACCAAGCCCGAACCTTCGTTGTCGCTTAACCAAACAACACGGTGAAAGAATCTTTCGAGCACCTTGACCCGTCAACCATGACAACCCAGACGGTCCCGGGTCTTTGCGCTGTTGTATCCTGCTGTTCCTGTGGTGCCACTGCTGCCGCCGGGTTGCTGCTGCTCTGTAACAGGGACGAGAAGATGAGAGGGGTCTTGATGGTGTTTTGTGGTGATGTGAAGTGAACGATTAGCAGGAGTTTTGGTAGTGTCGTGGCTTCACGATGGGTTTCCCCAACCCGGTGCTGTGAATGATTGAGAGAGGAGAAAGGGTTGGTGGCTCGGGTGTTGGTTGGTGGCGGCTTCATCTAGAGAAAGAGAGCAGGGATGAGAGTTAAGGGAGATGATGGAGGAGCAATGGTGGCTAGGGTTTGGTTTGTAAGGGAATGAGGAGGAGATAAAGTGTTTAAGTAGTGTTAGGGTTTTGGTGTGGGTTAAGTGGTTGGGTACCGCGTATACGAGCCAGTTTCTGACTCGGTCTCGTTTAAATTACGTAACTTGATTAACTACTAAGATAGTAATTTTGATAAAATTCATTTATATATAGACTGATTTAAACGAGCATTCGGAATGTATCTATTTATACAATATATTTATGTTTATTAGATTTACAAGGGTCGACTAGTCGTTTAATATCCGGTGTATTCTCACCGCGTCACTATGTGACGTAATTAAGTAATTTAATTTGTTGGTGAGTAATAATAAAATAAAAAAAAAAATATTTCTTGTTAATTAGGTATTATCGTGAAAGAAAATTTAACAGTTGTGCGAATATAATATAAATATATATTTATACATATATATATATTTTTTATAAAATAGCGGGGCGTTACACTAGTGATCTTCGGATTGCACACCTTTAGGATTATGTTCCACCTTTGTCAAGGGTTTCATTCAGCTCGGGAGGTACTGGATTGGGTTTACTAGGTTATCAATCATTAAACCAACTTTATATTAATCAGGCCTATAAATATTAAAGTGTTATAAAGATAAATAAAACAAGAATTCTATTTTTAGGTCTCGTCAATACAAAACCATTAACCAATGGGGATACGCGTCGCCTGAGTTGACTGTAAGAGAGATCCTTCGGTCTTTATGATCGTTTACCTACTTAGGGGATGCGATGTTGCCAGGACTGACCCTAAGGAGAGATCATTCGGTACGGAACGCGAGAGCTAAGGGAGGTGTACGGTGTTCCAGGACGGATGTGAAGCCTCCATTTCAAGAAGAAGATAAGTCTGAGGATCAGAGACTTCACCGCGGTTTGAGGAGCCTGCTATATGCAAGGCCCCGGCGGAGTACCTTATTGCGGACGCGCATTGGGAGGTTGTGCTTTCTACTCAGTAGTGGCCCCGCTTCTCTATCAAGGAGTCAACACTTCAAGATCACTCTCATCCTCCTCACAAATAATTAATCTTAAATATTAATTTTAATAATAAACTTAACTACTTATACGGAGGGCCCCGAGATGTGCATATTAGTTTACTCTACTATTTTAGTCTTTTATTTTATCAAAACCCAAAACCTTTTTAAAACTATTTCTTTTAAGAACCCCTCCGTTTTATTTTTCTCTCTTTTAAAACCCGATCGGTTATCTGATGAATGGTTGAGTAGGGGAAAGTGTGTTCTCTTGGAATACGATACTCGGTATTTACCCTAGAAAGCTATACTATACACGCCAGGTTCTCTGTCTGTGTGTTGGTTTTAGTTTCTAAAGTAATTATCATATACTTTATAAATTTAAAACTTGTTAAAAAAGGTTTAGTAAAAGTCAGTCGTTTTCCCCAAACCAATGTTTTGGAATTGACATATCAAGTTTTTGGCACCTGGAAAATTGACATCTTTTTAATTTACTTAAACCATACGCATCACTAGGTATAGAAGGAAGCCTACCCTACAGGAGCTCTGTAACAACCGGCAAAAATAAGGTAAATCCGTACTAATTAATTAATGTGTAATTAACGTAATTAAGTGAAAATTCGTGTTAATTGTTTTACTAAGGCCTTAGAGAATAGTAAATTCCCCATAAGATGCATAGGAATGCACACGTTTAATGATGAAGCATGATAGGATCATGTGCGAATAAACTTATCCGGTATGGACGTTGGTGATTACCCGGTAAAAATTAAAAACGAAAAGGATCCCGGACACCCAGGATATAAAATAAAGGGTATTTTCATAAAATATAATGTGTTTTGGAACTCCAAAACCATAAGTGAAAACTTTACATACAAATCTCCCGGTAACGAATAAAGTGCCCATACCGCATCCGGTATGCGTATAACTCATAATATCACCCGACAAGAGCCTAATTAACCAATCAACACTTAAACTAGGCTATGTTTAAGGGTTATTAGAGGCACTTATAATGTCCGAATAACACGCGATTGAAATCCGAAAAATACCCGAACGACACCCGAACGTTAAAGGATGAAACTTAACATATTATTAGCAAATATTTTGTGTTGTGGACCCCACCAAACCCACCCCAAGAACCGGCCCCCAACCCTCCCCATGCTTGCAATCTTCTTTTGTACTTAACAATCCAAGGTAAGATCATGCAAGTATGGATGAATCTTGAGTGGATATAGTATGTAATCTTATAATATCCTTAAAAATTACAAAGAAATCTTCCCATTTCTTTCTACAACTCACGGCCATACACCTTCTACAACAATCTCCACAAGATTCAATTGTACAACAAAAGCCTAGTTTTAAGGAAAGAGGATCCAAGTTTGATTATATAAGAGATTTGAAGTCCTTGGAAGATACACAAAACCTCTCCTTCTCTTGAAAACTCACGACACCCTTTCACCCTCAAAAACAATTCACCATGATTTCTTAAGATCACTAGTACATACATGTTCATTTCTTATGAGATTTAAATCTAGTGAAGGATCCTTGAAATCTTGAAAGATCATTGTAAGATATGTTGAGGTTATAAAGAATCACAAAGCTTAACACTTGAACCAAAAACTCTTCTTCCTTTCTTTGATGCCGTGAGGTTGCAAGAGGCACCCACACATCTTCCTTCAAGTTAAGCACCTCCAAATCACTCATAAACATCCATCTTTCAAACCCCCATTGTGTGTTTCAAGCTTGGAGCTTAACCACTTAGGAAGAACACACTAAACCCCATCAAAATCAAGCATTGATAGCTTCCCTAGCCTTGTGCCAGTTGTAAGTATTCTTGATCTTGTTTTGTCTTTAAAAGTTTATGTTTAATAGCTTGAAGCAAGTTGTACAAAGGGTGAACTTGAATAAGCTTTTCATAATAAAACATATGATTTTAAATACTAAAATGGTGTTAAGATAGTGTGAAATGGCCGAAAAATATGGTGATGGATGCTAAGTATTCTTGTAGTTTGTATAAAGTTCATGAATACTTGAGGAAAATGGTGATTTAAATATAACTTGTTATTAGAGCTTGAATGAATTCAAAAATGGTTTTAATCATCTTAACATAAGGATATAAGATTTGTTTTAATGTTATTTTTGTTAGAAAATAAGTCATACAAAAATTGCATTATCAAAGTCTACAAACTTGAAAAATATAATTTGGACTTGTTAGACAAAATACACTAATTACACTTATTAGTAGCCTTAATAAGATGATATGAGACTATTAAAAGTGTTGAAATATGATAATAAACTAACATGGCAAAAATGATACGTTAAAGTCTACTAGTTTAGTAGGAAATTGCTAATCTTGAGAGATAGAATGGAAAAATGCAACTTTTATAAGTTAAAGGACTATTTTTGTAACTTTAAAAGTTGAAGGACTAAAAATGATATTTTTAGAAACTTGGGTCTAAAAATATAACTATGGAAAGTTTGGTCACAAAAGTGTAAATAATAATTTTCCAAGGTAGAATTGGTAAATACTAACAAGTATACACATGTATCTTGTATAAAAGTGTATTTTTATAAAATAGAGTTTTATAAAAATATGGACTTTTCTAACATATGGATACATATAAAAACAAAGGTTTTTATAAAAATGTTAGACAAATTAAAAACCTGGGAGAACTTATATAAAAATGAACACTTTTATATAAATAGGAAATTAAAAGTGTTGGAGTATTTTTATATATAAGTTACCAAGTCTTGTGTTAAAAATACAAAAGTATTTATAAAACTTCCAAGTAATATGTGTAGGAGATTAAAAAGATGAATAATTTTCCTAGAATACACATATTGGAAAACTTGGGAAAAATTAACTATATATATATATAAGTTAAAGTAATCGGACTTGGACGTGTTAATGAACTAAGACGTAAGAAAGAACGAACGAGAAAAGTATCATTACGTCAAGATGAGTATAAATATATTTTAAGGATTTAAAATATATGATTTGGGTGAAAAAGACATAATACTTTCCTAAGTGTTGGAAAATATCCGTGGGAAAAAGATAACGTAAATAATCTAACGATTAAACGTTAAATAAGTGTATGTATTTAACAAGGAAAATATATATATATTCGACTCGACGAAATCTTAGTATATTTATTTATTGGGAAAGTAAATATACGGGGAGGTAAGTCGAGTCGAGTGAAGAAAACAATATATATATATATATATATAAATATTATCGAACGGCAAGATCTTAGTATATTTATTTAAATGGGAAAATAAATATACGGTAAAGTAAGTCGTGTCGAGTGGTAAAAATATTATATCGAACGACGAGATCTTAAGTATAATTATTTAATTGGAAAATAATTATACGTTAAGCGAAGTTGAGTCGAGGATAATATTATACAAGTTAAGAAATATTGATGAGAATATAAGTAACTTGTAAGAAAGGGTAATCCATCACCAACGACCTAGGATACACATTTAATTAAACGGGAAAGTGGATTAAATCGTGGTTTGGGAGTTGGGTGTACAACTTGCCGAAGCACATGCACTATAGGTTTAGTGGCTTATACGTCTAGGACGTTTGTAGGTGTTGACCTCGAGCAAACTATTCTCTACTCAGGCCCGTGCACTTGTTGAGGTGAGATTCACGGCCCCATTTTAAACTGTTTTACGTTTTTCGGGGGAAAGATATGTTAGGGAAAATTTGTGACAGGATAATTACTTGAGTTGTGATCGCCACTGGGGGTTGAGTCCTCTCTTCTGTAACCATTAATTCAGGGAAATGAAACCGAATGAATATTTGGATAGTACTATTGGTGCCTGACAAGGCCCACCCCTAATCGATAGCGTCGATTATGCATCAGCGTATGCCAGGGGTGCACATATTCTGAAATTAAGTCGTTGGATACCGAGAAACGACTTGGAGCGGGGCATTATTATTAGTCTTGGTTTGGTTATGGGCTCAAGTAGATTGTAGGAATTTGCAACTCCTATAATAGTCATAACATGGTATTTCCCAAAACGTAAAGTTTTGGAAACTAAAACCTGTGAACTCACCAATATTTATATATTGACGATTTTTAACATATCTTTCAGAAAATTTAAGGATGGAGGATGGCATGGCTAGTGGGTCGGGGGATCTCATACCCTTTACGTCGGATGATTCGGGAGGGGTTTCATTATTATTTCCCAAGTGTTGGGATATATTTTGGAAACCTGCTTTAATGTATTAGAAACAATTTGGTTTTTGGATATGTAAACTTAAAACTCGGTATCGACGTATTAATAAATGATCCCTTTTTGCTTAATTACTTGTAGTTTACGTTAATCTAGACTTTATACCATTGAACCGTCGCGCCACGTGTTTCCGCCATTGGCATGGTGTGACAGAAGTGGTATCAAAGCCAAGGTTATAGCGAACTAGTATTTTTGAAAACCTAGACTATAACCGGATTTGGTTCAAAGGATAAAGTTGTCTAAAATATAAACCGCAACAAAGTAATTTTTCCAAAGAGAAAGGAACATTGTATATGGGGAGATTCCAACCAAGCTAGCCATGGGTGTCAATATATGTTACGTTAGCATTAGAAGTTAGGACGGTTGTGCTAGATATAAGCCTATAACTTTCTAATTGATAATTTATATATATTAGTACGGTTCTTTTGCCAGGAAACGTCTGCAGAAAGTAGTGCGGTACCCGAGTCCAGTTTCGATAGTAGCATCCAGATTGTCGACGCTCCACCAGCCGCGCCCGTCGAAGTTATAGACCTCGATCCAGAGGTAGAGCCCATGGAGGTAGAGGCCGTCGCGGAGGACGCGGGTGGCAAAGGTACAGAGGAGGTGGACCCCAGTGAGGACGAGGAGAAGGACCCATCTATGGATGAGTCCGACTCCGACTCAGTTACATCCCCGGCCGCCGCTGTCGGCGAGCCACTAGCCATTGCACCACAGGCTGACCTACCCGAGGTCCCACCCCCTGTAGCTCCCCTACCCCCACACCCCGTCCCAGCTGTTAGGGACGTCTCCGCATGATGTGGAGGCCCTTCGCACCCAGCCCCAGCCCGGTCTGAGACTGTCGAGTCGCCTTTTAACCCCCAGGCCCCTATTGATCACCCTCCAGTCCACCCCCGATCATCCAGGTCCCTATGGGTAGGGCCTTGGTACCCTTAGTTAGAGGTTTCTATGCTGGGCTCTTGGAGCCCAGGCACCCCGAGGTTCGCACAGACCTCGAGGAGTCGGTAGCGTCAGTGAGACCTACCATCGTTGGACCGACATCCATTTGGTACCCTAAACCCCATCCCCGAGTTGTCTTTGGATTATCGGCTCCTGCTGTTGAGCCTGCACCTGTCCGATCCCCGAAACATGAGGAGCCTACTGCTCCAGTTTCTGAGGCTGCCCCAGCTATACCATCAGCCCCTCTCGCCCTCCCCAAGCCATCACCGCACGATGTGCCGGCATCTGCCACACCCACCGTGGTGGTGTCCACCCCGGAATAGGCATGTGTTAGAGGGTAGCTCTGCCCGCTGCTCTGAGCTGCACAGAGCGGGGATGACTGCTTTTGCCACAGCCAATCCTGCCACACCCACCGTAGTGTTGTCCACCCCGGAATGGGCGATCACCACACAGCCTCTCATAGCTCCATTTGCCGAGCCGATGTTACCATCCACAACACCTATGGTCTCACCCATCCCCACTCTACCCATGCTACCGCCAGTCCCCACCATGCCCATGACCCTGCCATTTGCACCAGACACTTGGGGTGCAGTAGACCCATACATGATGCCACCCTCTTTCACCCCCGAGCTGTTGAGTTTTCCTCAGCCTTTTGCACCTCTAACACCCCTCGTACCGGACATCATCGGCCCCTCGCAGTTGATGTACCTAGATATGCTTGGGTCGTCGCAGACCTTCGGGATGGCCCCACTACCCGGACCTGCCTGGACTACCCTGATATCTCTGGAGAGCGATTTCCAGACACTAGCTGACACGGTTTAGTGCATCGTCACGCCTGTAGATCAGCAGGCACATCTCATGTGGGCGAGGATTATAGATGCCAGGGATGCGCTGGCACACTATGCGGAGGAGTTGTTTAGCATGGATGCTCTATGTGGCATCACCGGTGAGGCTCACTTCGCTCACTGGCAGTTCTTGTATGCCCGCATCATGGCCATTAGCATGGCCACCAGCACTAGCGCGCCCCAGTACCAGTACCTGCCACCACCACCCTAGTGACGCGATTGCTACAGGGATACCACGACGATTGTATAGCTTCAGGCAGGATGTAGTGATAGCTTTTCTTTTGCGTTTTACCTATCCTGGCGGGTTGTGCCATTGTGTAGTATGATCTTTTGGTTGTATTTCAAAGACGATGTAAGTGGGACGATGTTACCCACCATTTTTGTTGTTATGATACAAATGATGTACTCGTTGAAATTAATGAAAAATCATGTTATTGTTATGATAAAATATGTTGTTATTACATTATGCATCTTGTGATTGTCTATGGTTATTATTCATTCTTTATTGTGTGGATTGTGTTTGTATTGTGATGTTATGCTATTGACTATGTTCATGTGTTGTTATCTATGCGTTGTGTGTGACAATATTTGTATAAATATTCGTCGAATTAACCTTTGATACTTATTATTGATGTATAATGGCACTGGCAACGCGAAGTAACACCGGCAATGATGGATTGCCCACGACCCCTGCTGAACTCGAACAACTGATATCGAAGCGCATTGCCCGAGCTATTGCGGAACATAACGCCGCACGTACTGACAGATCATGAGACCGAACAGGGAGCGACCGCCGTGAGACCTCCCCCACTGGTAAGAGGTTTATGAAAAAGTGAAATGTTGGGAGATTATCGTAATGCTCCTATTGTAACGCCCAGCGTTTCTCGAATAATATAATAATAATATTTTCTTCTTAAAACGATCCATTAATTTGTTAACAATTATACCTTATTAACAAGAAGTACATTCTTATTTTGTTAATAAATTTAATTATCTAAATTCGCCAAATAACGCGTTATACGTAATAACATACCAGTAAACCGACACCTATCTTGGTGAATTTATAAGAGCGACAAAAAAAATATATATATTAAATACGTAGTTCAAATACTCGTTTCGAATCGTTTTTATATAAAAATTTCATAAAATAATTATCCTAAAGATTAAACGAGGCTAATTCATAAACGAGACCCGAGCCGGTTACCAGTTCGTTTAAACAATAACTCACCACCTAATCCACCTAACCTAATACCCTAGCTATATAATATCTCAATCTCCTTCATCACCCTTATTCCTTACAAGCTCATAAACCCTACCCCCATATTTTTGCTCCTCCTTGTCCCTGCGTTTCTCCTCCACACCCACCACATCTTCAACATCCAAGCACTCTTCTCCCTTTCCCTCAAGACCGCCGCCAGCTGCCACTCCGGCCATTTGATGAGGCGCCGCCGCTACAACACCACCCTATCCCCCGTCGGCCCACAGCAACCACCCCCTTCTCTGCCTTCTTTAGCAACAACAACCACCACCACTCCAGAATCCGCCGCTGACCACCACCTGAGCCAACAACCACCACACCCGAGTCACCAACTACCACCGCCCGAGCCACCACACGAACTACCAAACTCCCGCGTCTACACCCCTCCTCTCTTTGTTTGAAAACCCCCAATCAGGAGCCAGATACGTGCGCGATTAGACAGAACAGAGACAGGTTCTCTGGTTGGTTCTGGTGCGAAGATCGAGGATGGATTCCTGGTCACAATCGGTCAGAATAACCGAACAAGAAGGTCACGGTGTTCGTGTTGGTTCGTTAACAGTGCAGCGCTGGTTGTCTTTCTGGTTCGTGTAATGGCTGCAGACGCTGGGTTTTCTGGTAAGTTTAGTCGGTCCCGTTTGGTGGCTGGTCCGGGTTAGGTTTGTCATGGTGTAGCGACAATGGGGATGCTCGTTTGGGTGTTGTTTTTCCGGTTCAGCCTTGATGGTCATGACATTGTGCGGACGTTGGATGTTTGGTCTCGTCTATGGTTCATTTCCATTTCGGGTCCTTTCATTTCAAGTAGATCTAGTTGTTGAGATGCAAACTAATGGACCAGATTTGGTTAAGGTTCGGTCAGTAAGTCAGAGTTCGTTCTGGTCAACCATGGTCAAAGTTGATCTTCGAAGTGCGTGCGGCTTGGTTCTCGAATACGTTCACGGGAAGGTATAACGCACGCCACGAATCTTATTCTTTTCGTATACAATTTTTTTTAAATATATATTGTAGAAAGCGAAAACGAACCGAGACGACTTATGTTCATAAAATGCTTAGAGTAATAACGAGGCTATGAATAAAATGGTTAATATATATAAACTAATATATATGTTCATCTAGCGAAGTATCAAATGGTTCATAAGAATATATGTTGAAATTTACACAAACACGTAATCTAGCGAAACATATATTATCCTACTTTTAAAGGTTGAATAGCCTTAATGGACGAATAACATGTTAACAATATATGGAACATTTGAATAGTCGAAGCTTCAAACACTTATGTACATTTTTTTTGTATATTATTAATACGAATAATCTAGTCTAATGCTTGTCGCTTTACCATTTGTCTTCTGGCTAATAAATAATAACTTACACTTATACAAACTATTCTGACGACTATCGAATGTTGAACTATAATATATAAATGTTATTTGAAGAAAGGTATAATTTACTCGCTTATTATAGCTTTTGAAAGTTAAACCATGCGTCGTCTATTTGTACAATTGATGTTTTGAGATAAAATAGACGACTTGTGTTGTCTGGTTTCTTACAAAAACAGAGGAAACTCTGCCCAAATTTAATATAACTATAATTTTGTACAAAAGAAGCTATGTTTTACAAATAAACGCTATTCAAACCTTACCTCGTCATGATATAAAAGCGTACATAAATAAATATAATACATATATTGTTCGGTCTTCAAACAAACTAAAACACAAATCAAGTTACACATATTATTTTTCACTATCGTAAATATTCTTTTCTAGCTAGTTTTGAATCTGAATATTATATAAAGTATACATATACATTATATATAACTATACATATGAGCAAGCTTCGTGAGACTAAACCAAGTACTATCGGTTCGTTAAGTCATACACATTAAGACACGTATTGTTTACAATACGAGTCTAGGTAGTTGAATAAACTATCTTTACAACTAAGAAACAAAGCAAGCTTACTTGCATTAGAATTTAAGGCATCATTTATTTGTAATAGGATACAAGAGTTCAATTAATCCAAGTTCAGACTTGTTGCTACTTGCTAGTACTTACACAGTGAATTTTAGGTGAGTTTACGTAACCCTGTTTATGCAATTCTTTATACTTGAAACTTTATACTTAAGCAATTCTACATACATGTCTAGTTGTAAACTTTAATGCCTCATGACTTAGATAAAGACTATTAGACTTAAACTTCAACTTACATAATCATTTGCTAAGGCCAAGCCGGCGATACACAATGATAGATCTATTGGATTGACAACCCCACCTAGATTCGTTGACCATCTTGTCTGGGGAGCGCGGGTGATTGTTCTCGTTCCAAACTTTATAAGGAGATCCGTGAATGCGGGATGGACCTAAACTTTATAAGAAGAACCGTGAATGCGGGATGGACCTAAACTTTATAAGGAGAACCGTGAATGCGGGATGGACCTAAACTTTATAAGGAGAACCGTGGATGCGGGATGGACCTAAACTTTATAAGGTGAACCGTGGATGCGGGGTGGACCTAAACTTTGTCGGCGGATTGATTATGTGCATACTATACTTATTGTTTATTCATGTAGACTTAAACTTACATTAGACATATGAATTGCTAAACTTTTATTTTTTTTAAAACTTATTGCTTGACTTGGCTTATGTATTCTCACCAACTTCTAGTTGACCCCCCATTCTTTCCAAACTTAACAGGAAATTTTGATGCTTGAAGTTTAAATCTAGCATGAGGAGTTATATGAAGTTTTAAGTTCGTTTGTTTGATTGATGTATTAGATTACATTCAAGACTTTAATGTAATTCAATATTGTAATGAAATAAAGGATTATTTAAACATATGTATTACCATGAGCTACTGAACAATCATTCATACGTGACACCTCGATGTTTCCGCCATCGGTTGGGGTGTTACACCTATTCCGCAGTAACATATTACCTTATTATTCCAGAAACCGCCTCTCGTGAACGTGGTTGCACGTACAAGGCATTCTTGGACTGTAAAACCATCAATTTCAGTGGAACGGAAGGTTTTGTTGGGTTAGTCAAATGGTTTGAGAAAATGAAGCAGTGATCCATATTAGCAGCTGCACTTCCCATCAAACAGTGATGTACTCTAACAATCTGTTTTTCGACAACGCTCTGACTTGGTGGAACAGCCAGGTCCAGTCATTAGGAGATGATGCAGCGTATTCTCTCTCGTGGTTTGAACTGAAAGAACTCATGATCGCTGCATACTGCCCAGCGAGCGAAGTTCAAAAGCTCGAATCCGAATTCTGGAATCTCACAATGGTAGGTGCGGACGTGGTAGGTTATACGTCTAGATTCTATGACCTTTCTAGGTTGGTTCCCCGGCTGGTTACGCCAGAGAATAAGAAAATTGAACGATGCCTATTCGGGTTGGCACCCCAAATCCGTAGCATAGTCACATCCTCTAAGCCCACGACTATGCGTGAGGCTATTGACCTTGCCCTAAGTCTCACGGAAGATTCCATCCGAATGGGCACTCTGATTTGAAAGGTTTCGGGTTTGAAGATTTCAGAGGCTAGCAGTGTTGAGGGAAAGAATCTGGGTTTAAGTTCTGGTGTTGGGTCTAGTGAGCAGTCGAATCGTTCGAAGTTTGGGAAGAGGAATAGAAGCGTGGGAAAGAAAGATGGGTCAGCTGGGAATTCTAGTAAGAAAGGTAAAGGTTATGCGGCTACTGGTTGTGGGAGTGAAAGGAAGACAGGTTATCAGGGGAAGGGTAATGAGGTTATCTGTGGGAAGTGCCGCTGTACGGGGCACAAAATGGAGGAATGTAGGTCGGGAGCACCTAGGACTGGAGGAGCGAGGCCATGTTTCGCATGTGGATCGCCCGATCACTGGAAGAGGGATTGCCCAAAACTGAACAATCAGGCACGTGGAAGGGCATTCGTGATTGGTGCTGGTGACGCACGCCACGACCCTAATGTGGTCACCGGTACGTTCCCTCGTAACAACCATTACGCTTCTGTTTTATTTGATATTGGTGCCGATTTTAGCTTCGTATCTGTTGATTTTAAACGATTACATGGGTTGAAAACTAGTAAGCTAGATACACCTTATTCTATAGTACTGGCAAATGGTAAAACTATAGAAACGAGTGAAGTGGCGAAGGATTGTAGATTGAATCTTTGTGGGCACGAGTTTAGTATTAATCTCTTACCGGTAATATTGTGCAGTTTTGACATAGTCGTTGGTATGGATTGGTTATCTACACATCGCGTCGTCGTTGTTTGTGACGATAAAATAATTCAAGTTCCTCTCGCGAGTGGTGAAACTCTTTTGATACAAGGGGAAAGGCGTGTGACGCCCTTGAGAATTATTACGAGCATGAAGGCCCAGAAGTGCTTGCGAAAGGGTATTATTGCATTATTGGCATATGTGCTCACTACAACAAAAATGGGTTTTTAGTACGCACAAAAGCGTCCTAAAATGTTATTTTATAGGACCTTTTATTTAATAGGACCAACGGTAAAAGCGTTTCATGTAAGGGGGTCGTAATAAGTCACGAAACTTAAAAAGCGTCCTAATATCTCAAATAAGATTATGAAACCAAGTTTATGGTCGCATAATATGTCCCAAAAAAAACTCCTAATAAAACATATTAGGACACTTTTACAAGGTTTTAACATGTGCTTACCTAGTTTTAATCTTTTAATATACATACAAGAGTCCTAAAAAAATTAATTTATAGGACCCTTATGATGTAACATTATAGGAGCATTTATACCAAAAAAGGGGTCCTAATATCTCCAATAAGATTATGAAACTAATTTTATGGCCGCATAATATATCAATGAACAAACAATATAGCGTCCTAAGAAATACATATTCGGACACTTTTACAATGCTCTAACAAGTTAAATAGGACAAAATTTCAAAGTCCTAACAAGTCATATGATACAACGTTTTTTTAAACATTCACACACACAATTTTATGATATACTGTATATAACATCAACTAATGAAAGAAAAAAAACTTTATTATATTTCAAATAAGCATATTCATAACAAAAACACTAAACATAAATTTATCCAACATAAACTCTAGTAACATTTAACAAAGAAATTAAAAGCAATGAAAGAAACAAGCAACATAGAATCATGAGTCATCATGCGTCCTCAATCCTCACGGACTACCTACAAATAAACCATCCATGTATAAGCATTAAGTTCCAGATTATTAAAATTATTTGTATCACAAGATTAATAAATACATACTGTCACACCCTCAAAATCCACTTGCGGAGTTTTACCGCGAGGCGCATGACAAACCAGGATCCAAACCAACGATCACAATAAACAAGTCTAAATGAATATAATGCAATTTCAAAACATAGTTTAAAATCCCCGTTTACAGCGGAAGCTTATTCAAAACAGTATCTCAAAAGTAAACCAAATGTTCAACATATGAAAACCATGCGACTCTAACTAGACGCCGTGCAGACGCGTGCGCCCTAGTCCAGTAGTGCTACCTTAGCGACCTGAGAAAACATGTAAAAGTTTACGTCAGCACAAAAATGCTGGTGAGTTTACAGGTTTTGTAATCCAAGCACCAAGTCAACCTGTCCATACTATAACAAATCGAAAACCAGTGTACGCTAGCTAGGCGTATGTTTTGTTACTACCACGATTGGAAAACCATTACTAACTCGTAAACCAAATGTATGCCCGATGTAGTAACCATGTTGTTCCTGTTGTTCCTGTTTGAGACAATATGCACCCGCCGACCCTCCAAGTCGACGAGCGGGGTTGGTCACTCCCAATAGCGCTATTCACATTTCCCCGTTGTGCAAACCCGCACATTCATGGTTCCCCCGGGACTTCCAAAGATCGTGTAGTACACAATAGAAACCCATAGTATGACAGTAGTTACCAAATAATCGTTTTAACACATGTTTTCTCCCCCGAAAATATGAAACCAGTTTAAAAGAGGGGCCGTAAACTCACCTTAAGTTGCGTTACTTTCGTAATATGAATAACCCAGCTGCTATGCTAGTCCCGTAAAGCGGCGACCTAACATATGACAGTTACAAGCACTTAGACTAATAACCCACAGGTTAATTAGTCCCTAGATGTCCAGACCATAACCAAGTTCGTTTGAAAACACCGTGACTGTTTAACTGACCCAAAGTACAAGACTCGACATCCCATTGGTGACCCGAGACTCCCCGTGTTATGTTTACGCTCTCAAACATGCAATCATGCAATCATACTTAACATACGTTAACGCACAACAAGTTATAGCACATAGCTCACGTATCACCGAATTACATCCAAACATATGTTACCAAGTTATTAGATATGTTACGGGGTTCCTAGCATGTTCCTACAGGTCAAATCGGGTCTCGGAATGCTAATTTACACTTACAGCAGTAGTACACGCGATTAGGAAAAGTCAACTAGCATTTAGGTTGGTTAACTGGCATTTAGGAAGGCTAATCGCATGTAACTACTAGCATTTGGGGCTAATCGCATGTAACTACTAGCATTTAGGGCTAATCGCATGTAACTACTAGCATTTAGGGCTATACCACATGTATCTACTAGCAATTAGGGCTATACCACATGTATCTACTAGCAATTAGGGCTAATCGCATGTAAGTACTAGAATTTAGCCCCCAATCGCATGAATCATGGGCGATTGGCCTCCTAATCGCCTCTAACATAGGCGATTAGGGTTGCTAATCGCCTGTAACCTTGCTGTTCCGGTTTTTCGCGCGTTTAACGCTCCAAATCAGATCTAGAACGTGTGTAACCACCCAATATCATCCCAACAACTATTCTAAACATGTTTAAACTAAAATCCTTCGTTTTGCCTCGTATTATCAGTCCTGCATGCAATCACGTATTCCAAACACCATTCACATAGCATGCAACAACACACTAACATGCGTAACTATCACCCTAATAATCAGTTACTCAGATTTTATCATCATAATATCATTATTATTCTGATCTTACATAATAACATGTCATTCATTCATCTTGAATCATAAAAACCCTAGCTTTCTAATCATAAACACACATAACACATGTATACTAGTTAGAATCCGATTATCAACATTTATTAACGATTTTCAGAAAGCTTTTTCGTTTTAGAACAGGTCTGGACCATTAGGGATTGAATGAAAACGTTTATAAAGATTCATGGATGGAAACCAAACCTTAGATTTGTGAAAGAATGATGGATTAAGCTTGAAACCTTGTGTTTGGATCAAAAATCGCGTTCCAGAGGTTGTGTGTGTGTTGGGGCGGGTTATGGGACGACTAGGGTTTGTATTATGAAGTTTATGAGGTCAAGTATGGTATTTATAGTCGTTTTTAGTCGTCCAGCCCGTAACTAGCGATTATGCAGCTTTACACGCGATTAGGGATCCTAATCGCATGTAAGTTCATGCAATTGGGGCCTAATCGCATGAACAGTCATGCATTTGGTCCCCTACTCACCCCTAAGATGCCTACTCGCCTCCCTTATAGGCGATTAGGCCTCCCTAATCGCCTATAGGGGCTGGTTTCGTGTGTTTTGCGCGTTAAACCCCGTTTTAACATATGTTAACACATATTCACATACCGACAAGTCACATAATGATTGTAAACACATAACACTTGTGAATACACATATTCACACTCGTTCACCAATTCCCGGGACTCGAGACTTGTATGTTCCGTATGCCCTGACGATCCTACAGATCGTCACCGTTTGTACACTTGGTTAAGGACCGACATCTAATGAACCTCTAGACCAACATCCAATGATCTTCTAGACTAAACCGATAGTTCCCGAACCATAACCCGACTTAACTAACCCAGTTAAGTACAATATACACGTGACTCGCTAAGGTAGACTTTCATCTAGACAACGTTGTTAACCAGAATTTGCCGGGTGTCACATCATCCCCACGTTAAAAGAATTTTCGTCCCGAAAATTGCACAAGTACCAAAAAGAATAACGAAGGAAACAACAAAAGATAGAAACTAAAAATAGAAACCAAAAAGAGATTTTACCCGAGTTGTCACATCATCCCCACGTTAAAAGGAATCTCGCCCCGAGATTCATTCAGCTGCAGAAGAGACATATCTCGACTCGAACGCTTCCTTAGGAAAGAGATGAGGATACTTAGACTTCATCTGATCCTCCCGTTCCCACGTGTACTCTGGTCCTCGGTTCGAGTTCCACCGAACCTTAACGATGCGAATCCTGCTGTGACGTAGGCTACGAATCTTGTAATCAAGGATCTCCACAGGTTCTTCCACAATCCGAAGACGATCGTCAACCTTGATCTCTTCCAGTGGAACAATGAGAGACTCGTCAGCCAGACACTTCTTCAAGTTGGACACATGGAAGACGTTATGTACGTTACCGAGCTCCGTCGGTAAATCAAGACGATATGCCACCGGTCCAATCCGTTCCAGGATCGTAAATGGACCGACATACCGAGGGTTGAGTTTGCCACGCTTCCCAAAGCGTATGACGCCCTTCCACGGTGAAACTTTTAGAAGTACTTTGTCATTAACTTGGAATTCCAATGGTTTGCGACGCTGATCAGCATAACTCTTTTGCCGATCCCGTGCCGCTGCCAACCGGTTACGAATCTGTACGATCTTTTCTGAAGTTTCGTACACTAGTTCAGGCCCAGTGAGTTGACTCTCACCCACTTCAGCCCAACAAAGAGGAGAACGGCATTTCCGTCCGTACAGTGCCTCGAACGGAGCCGCTTTGATGCTCGTGTGATAACTGTTGTTGTACGAGAATTCTACTAACGGTAGATGAGCTTCCCAACCCTTGCCAAAATCGATCACACATGCCCGCAGCATGTCTTCTAAAGTTTGAATCGTACGTTCACTCTGGCCGTCAGTCTGTGGATGATAAGCTGTACTCATGTCTAGTTGGGTACCCAAAGCCTTGTGCAAAGACTTCCAGAAGTGAGAAGTAAAATGGGAGTCACGATCCGAGATAATAGAAACTGGCACCCCGTGCTTAGAAACAACTTCCTTCAAATAAAGACGAGCCAAACGATCCATGGTGTCGGTCTCCTTAATAGCAAGAAAATGGGCTGATTTCGTCAACCGATCGACAATCACCCATATCTTGTCATTCCCGCTCGGTGACTTAGGCAGTTGTGTGACAAAATCCATGGTAATCCGTTCCCATTTCCATTCCGGAATTTCAGGTTGTTGCAAGAGACCCGACGGTTTCTGGTATTCCACCTTGACCTTAGCACAAGTCAAGCATTTGCTCACGTATGAGGCTATATCCGACCTCATGTTTGGCCACCAGTAAAGCACCTTCAGATCTTGGTACATCTTATCCGAACCAGGATGAATAGAATACCGGGACTTATGAGCCTCATCAAGGACAAGCTCCCGTAGTCCCCCGAATAAAGGAACCCATATGCGTTCTGCGAAGTAGTGCAGGCCATCAGACCTTCGTTCGAGGTGCTTGTCGGCACCGTGCATAGTCTCAGCTTTAAGGTTTTCCTCCCTCAAAGCTTCTAACTGGGCAGAACGGAGTTGATCAGGTAGGGATGAATGAATGGTGAGCTGCAACGCCCGAACGCGACGAGGTTTAGTCGATTCCTTCCTGCTCAAGGCGTCTGCTACAACATTCGCCTTGCCAGGATGGTACTTAATGGCACAATCATAGTCGTTCAGAAGTTCAATCCAACGACGCTGCCGTATGTTCAAATGTTGTTGGTCAAAAATATGTTGGAGACTCTTGTGATCGGTTTAGATGGTGCATTTGGTACCGTACAAGTAATGTCTCCAAATTTTCAGCGCGAAAACCACTGCACCCAACTCCAAGTCATGGGTGGTGTAGTTCTTCTCGTGCACCTTGAGTTGTCGAGAAGCATATGCAATCACCTTCTCGCGTTGCATCAACACGCAACCGAGACCATGAATAGAAGCATCACAGTAAACAACGAAATCATCAGGGCCTTCAGGTAAGGACAAGATAGGGGCAGAACAAAGTTTGGACTTCAGTTCTTCAAACGCTGACTCTTGTGGTTCACCCCAGTCGAATTTCCTATCCTTCTGAGTAAGAGTGGTGAGAGGTTGAGCGATTTCGAGAACCCCTGAATGAAATGACGATAGTAGCCCGCAAGGCCTAGGAATTGCCGCACCTCAGTTGGCGTCTTTGGTGCTCCCCAGTCCTTGATCGCTTCGATCTTAGCTGGATCGACATGAATCCCTAGTTCATTAACCACATGTCCTAGGAACTGAACTTCGCGTAACCAAAAGTCACACTTTGAGAACTTAGCGTAAAGTTGTTCCCGTCGCAAGAGTTCCAAAACTAACCGCAGATGTTCCTCGTGTTCGGTCTTGTTCTTAGAGTAAATCAGGATGTCATCAATAAACACAATGACGAACTTGTCCAGATATGGTTTGCAAACGCGGTTCATCAAGTCCATGAAAACCGCCGGTGCGTTCGTGAGACCGAAAGGCATGACCAAGAATTCGAAATGGCCATAACGTGTACGAAAGGCAGTCTTTGCAACGTCAGCTTCCCTTACCCGCAACTGGTGATAACCGGACCTCAAGTCAATCTTGGAGTAGTAACTAGAACCCTGGAGCTGGTCGAATAAATCATCAATACGTGGAAGAGGATAACGGTTCTTGACGGTCAATTTGTTCAGTTCTCTGTAGTCCACACACAATCGGAAACTTCCATCCTTCTTCTTAACAAACAGAATCGGGGCTCCCCAAGGGGAAGAACTTGGTCTGATGAAACCCTTGTCCAAGAGTTCCTGTAACTGACTAGACAATTCCTGCATCTCGGGAGGTGCAAGACGGTAGGGGGCCCGAGCAATAGGAGCAGCCCCTGGTACAAGATCAATACCGAACTCGACTTGACGATGGGGAGGAAGACCAGATAAATCATCGGGAAAAACATCAGGAAACTCGCGTACGACAGGAATATCGTCGATCTTCTTCTCATCACCAGAGGAAACAGATAATAGTGCCAAAACGGCTGGATAACCCTTTCGAAGACACTTAAGGGCTTTCATGCTAGAGATGATATTCAGCGGAACACCACCCTTGATACCGTACACAGAAAGGAATTCTCCATCAGGGAGAGGAATCCGAATAATCTTGTCGTAACAGACAATCTCCGCGCGATACAAAGACAACCAATCCATGCCTACCACCACGTCAAAACTTCCCAAAGGTACCGGCATAAGGTCGATGGGGAACGACAAACCCGACAACTCTAATTGACACTCCCGAAGGATACTAGTAGCTTCAATCTTTTTACCGTCAGCCAACTCAATAATATACTTAGTCTCTAATGGTACGGGTACTACATCTAGCAGCCGACTAACTTCCATGGATACAAAACTCTTGTCGGCACCAGAATCAAATAACACACTAACAGAACGATTATTGAGAAGGAACGTACCGGTGACTGTGTCAGGGTCCTGTCTAGCCTCAGCGGCTCCAATGACGAAGGCGCGTGCATTCCTGCCACCGCCCCCGTTGTTCCCATTTCCGTTGTTTCCACCCTGCTTCAGCTTTGGGCAATCCTTCTTGTAATGCCCAGTCTCACCACAGTTGTAACATCCTTGTCTTCCCGTAGTCCCTTGAGTAGTAGGAGCTGAGTTAGTAGTCGGGGCCTGGGTCGATGGAAGTGTAACCCGACAATCTTTAGCAAAATGCCCAATTCGCTGGCAGCGGTGACAACGGTTACTGTCGCAGTTCCCTTGATGATGACGTCCACACTTGTTACATTTAGGCAGTTTCCCCGCATAACCACCCTGTTTGTTACCCGAAGAAGAAGAACCCCCATTATCGAACCTCTTACTCTGCTGTGCTGGCCCAGATCCCTTCCCTTCATTATCCCACTTGCGCTTGTTGTTCTCTGGGGCCTTAACAGTCGAACCCTTAGCAGGCAAAATACCCTCATTCACCTTTAAGTTGGTCATCCTATGAGCCGATCGGACCACCTCTGCGTATGTAGGATGATTTCCCGCAGCCACTAACCCTGCGATTTTCGGTACTAACCCCGAGACATAGTGTTCAATCCTCCTGTACTCTGGCACATGCAGATCAGGACACAATACTGCCAACTCGTTACGCCTCACAGTATACTTCTCAATTTCAGACCCAGACATCTTGAGGTTCCACACCTCGTGCTCTAACTTCTGTACCTCTTCTCTCGGACACTACTCACGCTTCAGCAGCTGCACAAAATTCTCCCAAGGCATAGCATACGCCTCCCCAATACCCATATTCTGGGTGATGTTATTCCACCAAGTCAAAGCAACATCCTGGAATAACGCAGCAGCATACTTAACCCGATCTTCTGGGAGACAGTTACACATCAGAAACACTGACTCCACTTTCTCCAGCCACCTAAGCAAGCTCACCGCACCCTCAGTGCCAGAGAATTCCTGGGGCTTACAGTCCCGAAACATCTTGTAGGTACACATGGGTGGGGGTGGGTTAACAGGACCACCCGAAATGAAATGCGTGAGGAATCACGACGAATGTAAACAAGGTTCACCGATGAGGCAAAGAAAATGGATAAATCAACTTACCACCACCGTTGTGCCCTAACTGGAAGGCAGCTTGGAGCAAGTTGTTCAGATCAGCCTACGATAGGTTAATACCCCCATGACCACCAGCACCACCGCGACCACCACCACGTCCACCATTGCGACCACCTCCACGTCCTCCTCTTACTCCAGACATGATTCTGGCAGAAAGAACGAGAAAATTTAGTTTCGCAGATAAAGATAACCACTAATGTTCACAAGATCAAAGCTAGATCCAATCCAGGACTATCCCTTCAAACCCAGAGCTCACTAGGGCTTCCATGCATTTCGGTTTATGACTTTGTGTGCACCCAAAATGATAAACCGCTCTACATGGTCCTCCAAGTGTTCTCCTAGTTCAAAGTTCGAATCACCGAACATAGACTCTTAGCTATACACCGTAATACTACGGTAGTTTATGGCAAGTGTTTCTATTGGAGTACGAAAGGGAGAAGTCCGAGCCCTGGACAAATCTCAAGAGTACACGATTCACTCCAATATACTACACTGCCTAGAAAGTAAGTAACCTGACCTAAGATAGAACGGATGATGTAACGTAGAAAGACCAAATGATTTAGAGACACCCCGACAAGACCATACGTAAACCACCTTAATGTTTAGTACCATGTGATCGTCTAGTGTGTGCGACTCGGCTATAGACTAGACTCTACATGCAGTCCTAGTTCACTATAACCATTGGCTCTGATACCAATCTGTCACACCCTCAAAATCCACTTGCGGAGTTTTACCGCGAGGCGCATGACAAACCAGGATCCAAACCAACGATCACAATAAACAAGTCTAAATGAATATAATGCAATTTCAAAACATAGTTTAAAATCCCCGTTTACAGCGGAAGCTTATTCGAAACAGTATCTCAAAAGTAAACCAAATGTTCAACATATGAAAACCATGCGACTCTAACTAGACGCCGTGCAGACGCGTGCGCCCTAGTCCAGTAGTGCTACCTTAGCGACCTGAGAAAACATGTAAAAGTTTACGTCAGCACAAAAATGCTGGTGAGTTTACAGGTTTTGTAATCCAAGCACCAAGTCAACCTGTCCATACTATAACAAATCGAAAACCAGTGTACGCTAGCTAGGCGTATGTTTTGTTACTACCACGATTGGAAAACCATTACTAACTCGTAAACCAAATGTATGCCCGATGTAGTAACCCTGTTGTTCCTGTTGTTCCTGTTTGAGACAATATGCACCCGCCGACCCTCCAAGTCGACGAGCGGGGTTGGTCACTCCCAATAGCGCTATTCACATTTCCCCGTTGTGCAAACCCGCACATTCATGGTTCCCCCGGGACTTCCAAAGATCGTGTAGTACACAATAGAAACCCATAGTATGACAGTAGTTACCAAATAATCGTTTTAACACATGTTTTCTCCCCCGAAAATATGAAACCAATTTAAAAGAGGGGCCGTAAACTCACCTTAAGTTGCGCTACTTTCGTAATATGAATAACCCAGCTGCTATGCTAGTCCCGTAAAGCGGCGACCTAACATATGACAGTTACAAGCACTTAGACTAATAACCCGCAGGTTAATTAGTCCCTAGATGTCCAGACCATAACCAAGTTCGTTTGAAAACACCGTGACTGTTTAACTGACCCAAAGTACAAGACTCGACATCCCATTGGTGACCCGAGACTCCCCGTGTTATGTTTACGCTCTCAAACATGCAATCATGCAATCATACTTAACATACGTTAACGCACAACAAGTTATAGCACATAGCTCACGTATCACCGAATTACATCCAAACATATGTTACCAAGTTATTAGATATGTTACGGGGTTCCTAGCATGTTCCTACAGGTCAAATCGGGTCTCGGAATGCTAATTTACACTTACAGCAGCAGTACACGCGATTAGGAAAAGTCAACTAGCATTTAGGTTGGTCAACTGGCATTTAGGAAGGCTAATCGCATGTAACTACTAGCATTTAGGGCTAATCGCATGTAACTACTAGCATTTAGGGCTAATCGCATGTAACTACTAGCATTTAGGGCTATACCACATGTATCTACTAGCAATTAGGGCTATACCACATGTATCTACTAGCAATTAGGGCTATACCACATGTATCTACTAGCAATTAGGGCTAATCGCATGTAAGTACTAGCATTTAGCCCCCAATCGCATGAATCATGGGCGATTGGCCTCCTAATCGCCTCTAACATAGGCGATTAGGGTTGCTAATCGCCTGTAACCTTGCTGTTCCGGTTTTTCGCGCGTTTAACGCTCCAAATCAGATCTAGAACGTGTGTAACCACCCAATATCATCCCAACAACTATTCTAAACATGTTTAAACTAAAATCCTTCGTTTTGCCTCGTATTATCAGTCCTGCATGCAATCACGTATTCCAAACACCATTCACATAGCATGCAACAACACACTAACATGCGTAACTATCACCCTAATAATCAGTTACTCAGATTTTATCATCATAATATCATTATTATTCTGATCTAACATAATAACATGTCATTCATTCATCTTGAATCATAAAAACCCTAGCTTTCTAATCATAAACACACATAACACATGTATACTAGTTAGAATCCGATTATCAACATTTATTAACGATTTTCAGAAAGCTTTTTCGTTTTAGAACAGGTCTGGACCATTAGGGATTGAATGAAAACGTTTATAAAGATTCATGGATGGAAACCAAACCTTAGATTTGTGAAAGAATGATGGATTAAGCTTGAAACCTTGTGTTTGGATCAAAAATCGCGTTCCAGAGGTTGTGTGTGTGTTGGGGCGGGTTATGGGACGACTAGGGTTTGTATTATGAAGTTTATGAGGTCAAGTATGGTATTTATAGTCGTTTTTAGTCGTCCAGCCCGTAACTAGCGATTATGCAGCTTTACACGCGATTAGGGATCCTAATCGCATGTAAGTTCATGCAATTGGGGCCTAATCGCATGAACAGTCATGCATTTGGTCCCCTACTCGCCCCTAAGATGCCTACTCGCCTCCCTTATAGGCGATTAGGCCTCCCTAATCGCCTATAGGGGCTGGTTTCGTGTGTTTTGCGCGTTAAACCCCGTTTTAACATATGTTAACACATATTCACATACCGACAAGTCACATAATGATTGTAAACACATAACACTTGTAAATACACATATTCACACTCGTTCACCAATTCCCGGGACTCGAGACTTGTATGTTCCGTATGCCCTGACGATCCTACAGATCGTCACCGTTTGTACACTTGGTTAAGGACCGACATCTAATGAACCTCTAGACCAACATCCAATGATCTTCTAGACTAAACCGATAGTTCCCGAACCATAACCCGACTTAACTAACCCAGTTAAGTAAAATATACGCGTGACTCGCTAAGGTAGACTTTCATCTAGACAACGTTGTTAACCAGAATTTGCCGGGTGTCACACATACCGAGATTGGTTGCAATAGGGAAATGTGGTGATGTAAGAGGTGGAACACTAGGACCATTCCTACACCCTTTAATCTCCGATACCTGGGCTTGTAGCCGGACCACGGTACTAGTAAGTTCTTCACATTTAGACTTCAATTGGATGTTTTCTCTACGACATGTTGAACGACTTGGTGTTACACCCCAAACATCAGAAGCACGAACACCCAGACCATACATTACTGCATCACCATTTTGATCTTTCCCCATTACCTTAGAAAAAACATCATCTGGTCTAGGCTTATCGATCGAACCATCAGGAAGATTAGAACTAAGTTGTTGCATCTGTGCCTGGTTTAAGGTTGATTCATACCAGTTATAACTGTTTTTGGCTTGTTTAGATAGGTTTAAGGTTGATTCATACCGTTTGAACTAGGCAACCGAGGGCCTAGGTGCAA
Organism: Ambrosia trifida; assembly: GCA_028751855.1. NCBI lineage: Eukaryota > Viridiplantae > Streptophyta > Magnoliopsida > Asterales > Asteraceae > Ambrosia > Ambrosia trifida. Next base: position 65,154,514 of record CM054127.1, read on the forward strand.
CTCATGCGCTTTTAACTAAATACATAAACCTTTTAATAACATAACACATATCAAACTTCACATACAAAGTTCTAAAACGCAGACGTCAAAATCTACAAGTCAACCTGATACTTCCAAACTAACTGTCAAGGTGTTTCTACAGTGGCGGACCCATAAGTTTTTCTTATGGGGGGCGAAACTTTTTGGGTGTCACTTAGCTCCTGCTATATAATTCCCGGTCCGGTTCGGGTCAGGTCATAAAAATATAAAACAAGCAAACTATATTTTATATAATCACAAAACTACATCAAGCATAATTATAACTACATGAAATCTAATATATATCTAAGTTGTTCTTTACGGGTTTTTATTTTTGAAATCTAACGGCAAGCAATTATTTATTTGAAGGGCCGAAACGGTTGTATAATTTTCACATTGCAAATTTATACCAAGTAAAATTTCTATCAATCAAATCAATATACAACAAGCTTAACAATTAACTAATTTCACTTGTAAAACCAAGTTACTCGATACAATACACAGATGAATGTGTGCTAGAGTCGTATAAAAAATAAAGCAATAAATATGAGGCAAATTAAATGGTAAAATGCTCGGAATTGATTCGTTGGCCGTTCAAAAAAACTTACTTTACCGCACACTAGACGGGGAATTCAGGTCGCATCTTGTCTTTGCCCTATATGGTTACCTGGACGGGTCTGTTGAACATCTATTCATGTCATGCGAGTTTGCTCCGCATTCATTCTTTCTTTGCTTTCAGTTTTGAAATGTGATCAGCGTCCATAGACACACGGGAGGATCCGAAAATTACAATAAGGCGATTCAAGCGGTGTGGCTGACGACAGTGTGGTCTATATGGCGGTATCGAAATCAATTGGTGTTCGACATAAAGTGTGGCTAAAAGATACCAATATTTTTAGTGGCTAGAATCAATCATTATATCCATTAAGTGTGGCTAAAAGATTGTAAAAACCCAACATTACGATCATAAAACCACACCCAAATGGGAAAATTTCTCTAATAACTTGTGTGTTGTTAGCATAAAATGTAATCATACCTTGCACATCAATTTGATACTCACCAACTGTACGACTCTCCTGTCGTCTGAATGAGAGACCAAAATATCCCCATGTACATTAATTAAAGCTCACTATGTTCACACATCCTAAGTGTTTTTCCAGCTTCCTAGCAACTTCAAGTCGCAGGACCAGATCCTCCAACATGAAAACAAATAAGAAAGTGTTACAAGAAAATTAGATGTTGGCATGTTGCAAACATTAAAAAAATAAATAAACTAATTTTAATCAAATTACAAATAAAAGGATGATGATTCATCGAACTATTATCAACTCTAGCTAACAACATTCACACACAAATCCTTGCAAGAAAAACAGTGGCAACCAGAAAATTAACAAACCAACTTCAAAAGCTACTACACCGAAACCATTAAACAACTGACCCACCACACATAATGCCTATATTTTACCAAAACATGCATCCAAATCCCCATTACTTCCATCTTGATCATATAATTGCAACCCACATATAAACTTTATAAAGGATAAAAAAAATAGAGCACAATACTGTAAATTATCTGTCCACGGGGCAAAAATAATAACCGATAAAGTAAACCGAGATCCTGTAACTTGGTTGGTGTATAGACATGATCACAATGCTTTCTCTGAGCAATTCGTTTCAACACCTGCACCAACATGACACCATGTAGGCCCTTGTCAAATCGAGCCCCAACGCCAGTTTAACTAATAGCAAAATAATCAGATCATGAATAATATTGATTACGATCTAAACATGAAGTCGTTCTCCACCCGAAACCCCTCTATGTTCCTCATCACCAATACCAGTTTAGCATCATTTCTCAACCCCAACTGATCAATTAGCGCTTCAACTCTCAACTTCTTCAATGACAATTTTTTTTTTACAAGCAGGAGGGCTTCAATATACCCAAATTAGGTTGACTGACTTAATCAACCTAGGACATACCAAAACCTTTAAAGTTCCCAATATCAATACGCTCGAAATCAACATGTGCATGCGCAGACAAGGTAGATTCAAGAAATTGAAACCGTAAGATCCTAAATTAAAGAAAGAACAAAACAATGACTTACAGATGGGAAAGTGAGCTCTTCTTAGAAGGATGCATTATAGGCCCTTCCTAATCTGCACATAACACATGGAATAACAATCATAACCTAAAATCATTTGAAATAATCCAGATTCCAGATGTAACAAACAATTAGAGTAAACAATGACCTAAAATAAAATTAGTCAATGATGCGACCCACATCTTGATCATATAACATGGTGACGCCCCAAGCAGAGGATGGAACAGAGGTGTATGAAGAGGCGTAGGCGGCCAAATAACAATAGCGACAACCACTTTCATTCGTTACAGTTCTTCTTCATCGATCCGCCGCCTCCTCCACTGTAACTCGTTGCCGTAAAAAGGCTATTCCCCTCTCGTTTCTCTCGACTCTCCTCCAAATGCTCTTTCATTCTTCTATCTTTGTGTTATTGTGATGTAACGCAAATAGACAAGAATTGACAGGAGAATTCACTATCACCATCTCATATTATTATCAAAGAAAGAGGGTTTATTGAGGTTTTACCTTAAATACAGTAGTGCGGCAACGCGGTGGTGGAGGCGGTGTCGCCGCGTGCACCACCAACTTCCTCCTCTTCTCCGGTGTCTCTCTCCTCTCGCCGCTTCTCTCTCTCTCCTTCCTCCGCTTCTTTCTCTCTCTTGGCCCTTTTTCTCTCTATTCCTCTCTCACTATTCAGTAAAGCGTGTCTTGGTTTGGAAAGAACGAGAGAAAATGAGAGGGTGACGATGAATAGGAGAGATGGTATCAATCATAGTAGGGGTGTTAAAAAAGCCCGTGGTTTGAAACTCGTTCGAAAAAAATATTTATAACGAGATGACTCGAGCCGGCTCGAGTTCGGCTTGAGCTCGAGTCGAGCTATATTTGTAAAAAAACAAAATTAAATTTAAAAAAAATTAAAAATAATGAGATGGCTCGAGCCGGCTCGAGCTCGGCTCGAGCTATATTTGTAAAAGATAAAATTAAATTAAAAAAATTTAAAAATAACGAGATGGCTCGAGCCGAGCTCGAGCTCGACTTTCAGCTCGACCAGTAAAACGTGCCGAGCCGAGCTGGCTCGTTTTGTAATCGAGCTCGAGCTCAGCCTGTCTTGGCTCGGCTCGACTCGTGTACAGCCCTAAATCATAGTTATGAGACCACCCATAAGAAAGCATTTAATTACAAGCATGCCACATGTACTGTTGTTTAGATGCTATGGCTTTTGTTATTTTATTGAACTAGGACTCTATTACCCCGCGTTTTGCGACGGGAGCTCCTGTTGCGTTCAGGGTTCGGTGAATGTTAAAGATCGCATGTCGCTGTGGGAGCTCCTGTTGCGTGGAGGGTTTCGTAGACATAAAAGATAATATTAAGTGACTGTTATTCTCGCGTGGGCTTCAAAAGAATACTCGCAGCTAAAAGCTAAAAGTTTGGTGGTCTAAGTTTGATGGTCAAATTGGAAGAAAAGAAAGTACATAAGTTAATAAGAAAGTTAGTGGCCAAAGTTGGGTGGTCAAAGTTTGAAATCCTAAAAGCTAAAAGTTTGGCGGTCAAAGTTTGATGGTCAAATTGGAAGAAAAGAAAGTACATTAAGTCATTAAGATCGATGACTAGTAGGAAAGCTCGCATGTTATAATGTAGTATAGATATTATATGCAATAGATAAGTTTTCTACATGATTTATTTTATTATGACTCAAATATCAAGTGTCCTATTACGGTGTATTATAATAACACCACCATGATTAAACGTCCTATAAAGGTTAAAGTTATAAGACCCAAATGTTAAGTATACTATTAAGTTATGTTATAATAAAACTCTAGTGAAAAAGCGTCCTATAAAATTGATGTTTTATGACTCAAATATCATGTGTCCTATTACGGTGTATTATAATAACATCACAATGATTAAGCGTCCTATAAAGGTTAAAGTTATAAGACCCATGTGTCAAGTGTCCTATTAAGTTATGTTCTAATATGACTTCAACTAGAAACGGTCATATAACATCAAACATTTATGACTTAACTACAAAGTGTCGTATTAAGTTATGTTATAATAGGACCCCTAGTGATCAAGTGTCCTATTACATTACCACATAATAGGACACCAACAACTAAATGTCTTATAAATTACTTTATTAGGATCGACATTTTAAGGGTCTTATTAAGTTATATGATAATAGGACCCCCAAAGAATCATCCATCCTAATAAATAGCTTTTTAGGACACTGGTTTAGTAGCGTATATTATAAAAGGACCCCAAAAGTTCATTCGTCCTATTAAATAGTTTTTTAGGACCCAATTTTCCAAGCGTCCCACACAAAAGGTCCTTAAAAGCCCTTTTTGTTGTAGTGGGTGGATAAGAAAGCCGACGAGCGAAAGCTTGAAGATATTCCGATAGTGAGAGATTTTCCTGATGTGATCCCTGAAGATTTTCCTGGATTTCCACCGCCTCGACAAGTCGAGTTCCATATTGATCTTGTTCCTGGAGCTGCTCCTGTAGCACGATCGCCATATCACTTAGCTCCGTCCGAAATGCAGGAACTATCCAATCAATTGCAGGAATTGTTGGATAAAGGTTTCATAAGACCGAGTTTCTCACCTTGGGGAGCTCCTGTCTTATTCGTGAAGAAGAAAGATGGCACTTTTCGTATGTGCATCGATTATCGGGAGTTGAACAAATTAACCATTAAGAATCGTTATCCCCTTCCCAGGATTGATGATTTGTTTAATCAACTACAAGGATCCAGTTTTTACACCAAGATCGATCTACGATCCGGTTATCATTAATTTCGTATCCAAGAGGAGGATGTACCGAAAACTGCTTTCAGGACTCGTTATGGTCATTACGAGTTCTTAGTAATGTCGTTTGGTTTGACTAACGCACCTACAGTTTTCATGGACTTGATGAATCGTGTGTGCAAGCCTTACTTGGATAAGTTCGTTATTGTATTTATTGATGATATATTGATCTATTCTCGCACCAAGAAAGATCATGAAAATCACCTTCGTTTGATTTTGGAATTATTGCGCAAGGAGAAGCTCTATGCCAAATTCTCAAAATGTGACTTCTGGATTCGAGAGGTTCATTTCTTAGGCCACGTGGTGAATGAAAAAGGTATACATGTCGATCCCACCAAGATCGAGGCAATCAAAAATTGGGAAGCACCCAAGACTCCTACGGAAGTTCGACAGTTTCTTGGCCTTGCGGGTTACTATAGAAGATTCATTGAGAATTTTTCTAAGATGGCACAGTCCTTGACCAAGCTAACCCAAAAGGATAAAAAGTTCGAGTGGACCGAAAAGCAAGAGTCGGCTTTTCAATTGTTGAAGGAGAAACTATGTGGTGCTCCAATATTATCACTTCCTGATGGTACGGAAGACTTTGTGGTCTATTGTGATGCTTCGCATCAAGGCTTAGGTTGCGTGTTGATGCAACGGGAAAAGGTGATTGCATATGCTTCCAGGCAATTAAAAATCCATGAGAAGAATTACACTACACACGATTTGGAATTGGGTGCAGTGGTATTCGCTCTCAAAATATGGAGGCACTATCTGTATGGAACTAAGTGCACCATTTTTCATTGATCATAAGAGTTTGCAACATATCTTTGATCAGAAAGATTTGAATATGAGACAACGGCGATGGGTTGAATTATTAAATGATTATGATTGTGAAATAAAATATCATCCCGGAAAGGCGAACGTTGTAGCGGATGCAAGTCGCAAGGAACGGGTTAAGCCATTACGTGTCCGATCTTTGGGTTTGACTATTCACACGAATTTGACGGACCGAATTCGTGAAGCCCAAAATAATGCTCTTAAGCCCGAGAACGTGAAAAAGGAAAGGCTGCGAAAAATGGTTGATTCATTGGAGCCTAAGGCGGATCAAACTTTATATTTCATGAATAGAGTTTGGGTTCCTTTATATGGTGGATTACGTGAGCTAGTATTGGCTGAAGCTCACAGCTCTCGATATTCGGTTCACCCCGGTGCGGATAAAATGTTTCATGATTTAAAAGAACATTACTGGTGGCTGAATTTCAAGAGGGATATTGCGGCTTATGTAGCGCGTTGTTTAACTTGCTCAAAGGTCAAAGCCGAACACCAAAGGCCGTCCGGTTTGCTCCAAAAACTAGAAATACCTGAATGGAAATGGGAACAAATTTCCATGGACTTCATTACTATTGCCCAAGACAACGAGCGGCCATGATATGATTTGGGTAATTGTTGATCGATTGACGAAATCCGCACACTTCCTTCCAATCCGCGAAACGGATAAATTGGAAAAATTGACCCGTTTGTATATCAAGGAAGTGGTGTCTAAACATGGTGTACCTATCTCCATCATCTCTGACCGAGATGATCGTTTCACCTCAAGATTTTGGGAATGCTTGAACGAAGCCCTCGGTACTCGCCTAGACATGAGTATTGCATATCATCCTCAAACCGATGGTCAAAGTGAACGATCCATCCAAACCTTGGAGGATATGTTACGGGCTTGTGCAATCAATTTCGGTGGTAATTAGGACACGCACTTACCCCTGGTGGAATTTTCGTATAATAATAGCACCATACGAGCATTCAAGTTGCACCTTTTGAAGCTCTATATGGACGTAAGTGTAGATCTCGGCTATGTTGGGCTGAAGTTAGAGAGAAACAACTTACTGGGCCCGAAATTGTTCAAGAGACGACGGATAAAATCTTTTTGATAAAAGAACGTCTCAAAGCGGCCCGCGGCTGGCAGAAAAGTTATGCGGATATGAGGCGGAAGCCTTTGGAATTTCAAGTCGGAGACAGGGTCCTACTGAAGGTGTCACCTTGGAAAGGTGTCGCGCGTTTTGGAAAGCGTGGGATGTTGAACCCACGATATGTTAGTCCTTTCGAAATATTGTCCAAAGTAGGCCCTGTGGCATACAAGCTCAAGTTACCACAAGAGCATAACGGGATACATGACACATTTCACGTGTCGAATTTGAAAAAAGTGTCTATCTGATGAGACCCTTATTATCCCTGCCGACGAAATCCACATTGACGATAAGCTACATTTTGTCGAGGAACCGATCGAAGTGACCGATTGGAAGGTTCAGAAACTGAGACGCAGTAAGATCTGATTGGTAAAAGTGCGTTGGAATGCTAAGCATGGACCGGAGTTCACGTTGGAAAGGCTGGAGCGGATGAAGCAGAAATATCCCTCCCTATTCGAGAAGACCCCAGTACCGGAGAACTTGAATTGAATTCCAAGACGAATTTCTCTTAACGGGGGGAGAATGTAACAACCGGCAAAAATAAGGTAAATCCGTACTAAATAATTAATGTGTAATTAATGTAATTAAGTGCAAATTCGTGTTAATTGTTTAACTGAGGCCTTAGAGAATAGTAAATTCCCCATAAGATGCATACGAATGCAGACGTTTAATGATGAAGCATGATAAGATCATGTGCAAATAAACTTATCCGGTATGGACGTTGGTGATTACCCGGTAAAAATTAAATAAACGAAAAGGATCCCGGACACCCAGGATATAAAATAAAGGGTATTTTCACAAAATATAATGTGTTTTGGAACTCCAAAACCATAAGTGAAAACTTTACATACAAATCTCCCGGTAACGAATAAAGTGCGCGTACCGCACCCGGTACGCGTATAACTCATAATTTCACCCGACAAGAGCCTAATTAACCAATCAACACTTAAACTAGGCTATGTTTAAGGGTTATTAGAGGCACTTATAATGTCCGAATAACACGCGATTGAAATCCGAAAAATACCCGAACGACACCCGAACGTTAAAGGATGAAACTTAACATATTATTAGCAAATATTTTGTGTTGTGGACCCCACCAAACCCACCCCAAGAACCGCCCCCCAAACCTCCCCATGCTTGCAATCTTCTTTTGTACTTAACAATCCAAGGTAAGATCATGCAAGTATGGATGAATCTTGAGTGGATATGGTATTTAATCTTATAATATCCTTAAAAATTACAAAGAAATCTTCCCATTTCTTTCTACAACTCACGGCCATACACCCTCTACAACAATCTCCACAAGATTCAATTGTACAACAAAAGCCGTGTTTTAAGGAAAGAGGATCCAAGTTTGATTATATAAGAGATTTGATGTCCTTGGAAGATACACAAAACCTCTCCTTCTCTTGAAAACTCACGGCACCCTTTCACCCTCAAAAACAATTCACCAAGATTTCTTAAGATCACTAGTACATACATGTTCATTTCTTATGAGATTTAAATCTAGTGAAGGATCCTTGAAATCTTGAAAGATCATTGTAAGATATGTTGAGGTTATAAGGAATCACAAAGCTTAACAGTTGAACCAAAAACTCTTCACCTTCCTTTCGTTGATGTCGTGAGGTTGCAAGAGGCACCCACACATCTTCCTTCAAGTTAAGCACCTCCAAATCACTCATAAACATCCATCTTCCAAACCCCCATTGTGTGTTTCAAGCTTGGAGCTTAACCACTTAGGAAGAACACACTAAACCCCATCAAAATCAAGCATTAATAGCTTCCCTAGCGTTGTGCCAGTTGTAAGTATTCTTGATCTTGTTTTGTCTTTAAAAATTTATGTTTAATAGCTTGAAGCAAGTTGTACAAGGGGTGAACTTGAATAAGCTTTTCATAATAAAACATATGATTTTAAATACTAAAATGGTGTTAAGATAGTGTGAAATGGCCGAAAAATATGGTGATGGATGTTAAGTATTCTTGTAGTTTGTATAATGTTCATGAATACTTGAGGAAAATGGTGATTTAAATATAACTTGTTATTAGAACTTGAATGAACTCAAATATGGTTTTAATCAGCTTTACATAAGGATATAAGACTTGTTTTATTGTTATTTTTGTTAGAAAATAAGTCATACAAAAATTGCATTATCAAAGTCTACAGACTTGAAAAATATAAATTGGACTTGTTGGACAAAATACACAATTACACTTATTAGTTGCCTTAATAAGATGATATGAGACTATTAAAAGTGTTGAAATATGAAAATAAACTAACATGGCAAAATATGATCCATTAAAGTCTGCTAGTTTAGTAGGATATTGCTAATCTTGAGAGATAGAATGGAAAAATGCAACTTTTATAAGTTAAAGGACCATTATGGTAACTTTAAAAGTTGAGGGACTAAAAATGATATTTTTAGAAACTTGGGTCTAAAAATATAACTATGGAAAGTTTGGTGTCAAAAGTGTAAATAATAATTTTCCAAAGTAGAATAGGTAAATACTAGCAAGTATACACATGTATCTCCCATAAAAGTGTTGGAGCATTTTTATATATAAGTTACAAAGTCTTGTGTTAAAAATACAAAAGTATTTATAAAACTCCCAAGTAATATGTGTAGGAGATTAAAAAGATGAATAATTTTCCTAGAATACACATATTGGGAAACTTGGGAAAAATTAACTATATATCGAGTTAAATGCCAATTTAGTCCCTGAGGTTTGTCAAAAATTACCACTTTCATCCAAATTTTTTTTTCGTCAATTTAGTCCCCGTGGTTTTGTTTTTTTGTCATTTTAGTCCCTGTGGACTAACAAGATTTGGATGAAAATGGCAAATTTTGACAAACCTCAGGGACTAAAATGACAAAAATATGAAACCATAGGGACTAAATTAACAAAAAAAAAGATTTGGATGAAAGTGGCAATTTTTGACAAACCTCAGGGACTAAATTGGCAATTAACTCATATATATATATATATATATATATATATATATATATGTTAAAGTAATCGGACTTGGACGTGTTAACGAACTAAGACGTAAGAACGGACGAACGAGAAAAGTATCATTATGTCAAGATGAGTATAAATATATTTTAAAGATTTAAAATATATGATTTGGGTGAAAAAGACATAACATTTTCCTAAGTGTTGGAAAATATCCGTGGGAGAAAGATAACGTAAATAATATAACGATTAAACGTTAAACAAGTGTATGGATTTAACAAGTAATATATATATATATATATATATATATATATATATAGGGTTAGGATACTTTGAAAACTCCTCTGAGTTGCGAGAACTTGAGAACTCTTCTAGACCATTGATCTTGTGCATCCAACGGATGAGATTTCATCTTATCTTTGTTTTGTCTTTTTATGAGTTATTAACTCTATTTAGATTTTTTAATTAAAATAATAGGGGTAAAGGGTATTTATGTAAAATACAACATGAGAGAGAATAAAACAATATAATATCATATTAATATTTTATTAAAAATATTAAAATATCATAATTTTTTTAACTTTATTTTATTTTTTAATTCATTAATTTTATTAAAACAAAAATAACAAATATTCAAAATTCAAAATCTGTGCATCCATATCCCTATACGAAAATTATTTACACTAGTGTAAAACCCAAAAATAATATTTTGAATTATTTACCCCAGTGTAAACTCGAAAATATACTTATAATCTTGAAAGCCATTGTATCTTTCCACCAGTGTAAAAACCAACAAAAACATCTACCAACAAAAACATCTATGCCAATCGAATTACAGCACTGAAAAAATGCCCCACAAAAATATCAACAAAAAACATCTATACATTCGAATTACACCACTGTAAAAACCAAAAATATCTATAAATTCATGTACTATATCCGTTACACCAATGTAAACAAAACAACAAAGTTGCCTAAAAACCTACATCTAAAAACTAACTCAAAACAATTACACCAGTGTAAAAAACATTCATCCTTACCATCCTTCTTCATCATCAAAACTCATCATCAAAAAACACCAACGCCACTGTGAAACACCACCTCCAATCATCTAAAACAGATCTGTGTTTAAACAAAAAACCCAACTCATTATTTGAACAAAAATAAAAAATGCACAGAAAAAAAAATAAAAATAATAATAATAATAATAATAATAGGAAATAATAATAATAATAATACCTTTGAAAGTCAGAAACCACCCTCAACCACCACCATCCTCCGTCAACCACCCTCAGCCACCACCATCCCTCAACCCCCACAGCCACCACCACCCCTCAAAACCTCACACCCACCACCCGAACCCCCATCTTCAAAAACCCTCTGCAGAAAACCCCTCCCCCACCGTCACCACCATCAAAACCCGTCAAATCCACCTCCAAACCTTTCAGATCCACCACCATCTCCCTTCACCACCCACCGTCTCCCTTCAGATCCACCACCACCGTCAGCTCCATCTCCCTAACTCGTCAGATCCATCTACCTTTCAGATCCACCACCGTCTCCCTTCACCATCCACCGTCTCCCTTCTGTACCGAACCCCCAACGTCTCCTTCACCCTCCACTCCTCAACCTTCTGCAAACAAACACCACCATCGAACACCATCTGTACCGACCTTCTGCAACGAACACCACCAACGAACCTTCTGTACCGAACCCCAGATCGTCTTCTTCGAATTTTTAGAGAGAGAATGGACGAGAGAGAGAGAGAGAGAGAGGTGTATGTGTTTGTGTATGTGTGAGAGATAGAGAGAGAGAGAGAGAGAGAGAGAGAGAGAGAGAGGGTTGTCTGCTTTTTAAAAAGGTGGGGGGAGGGGTTAGGTGGGGTGGGGTGGGGTGGGGTATATAGTAATTGACACAAATGCCCCTCAATTAAATAATCCAACCAAGCCTATGTGTCATGATATTATTGGGTTAGAGGAGTTTTCAAGTTCTCGCAACTCAGAGGAGTTTTCATATTATCCGGATCCTATATATATATATTCGACTCGACGAAATTTTAGTATATTTATTTAATGGGAAAATAAATATACGGGGAGGTAAGTCGAGTCGAGTGAAGAAAACAATATATATATATATATAATCGAACGGCAAGATCTTAGTATATTTATTTAAATGGGAAAATAAATATACGGTAAAGTGAGTCATGTCGAGTGGTAAAAATATTATATCGAACGACGAGATCTTAAGTATAATTATTTAATGGGAAAATAATATACGTTAAGCGAAATTGAGTCGAGGATAATATTATACAAGTTAAAGAAATATTGATGAGAATATAAGTAACTTGTAAGAATGGGTAATCCATCACCAACGATCTAGGATACACGTTTAATTAAACGGGGAATTGGATTAAATCATGGTTTGGGAGTTGGGTCTACCACTTGCCGAAGCACATGCACTATAGTTTTAGTGGCTTATACGTCTAGGACGTTTGTAAGTGTTGACCTCGAGCAAACTATTCTCTACTCAGGCCCGTGCACTTGTTGAGGTGAGATTCACGGCCCCATTTTAAACTGTTTTACGTTTTTTGGGGGAAAGATATGTTAGGGAAAATGTGTGACAGGATAATTACTTGAGTTGTGATCGCCACTCGGCGTTGAGTCCTCTCTTCTGTAACCATTAATTCAGGGAAATGAAACCGAAGGAATATTTGGATAGTACTATTGGTGCCTGACAAGGCCCACTCTTAATCGATAGCGTCGATTATGCTTCGGCGTATGCCAGGGGTGCACGTATTCTGAAATTAAGTCGTTGGATACTGAGAAACGACTTGGAGCGGGGCATTATTATTAGTCTTGGTTTGGTTATGGGCTCAAGTAGATTGTAGAAATTTGCAACTCCTATAATAGTCATAACATGGTATTTCCCAAAAAGTAAAGTTTTGGAAACTAAAACCTGTGAACTCACCAATATTTATATATTGACGATTTTTAACATATCTTTCAGGTAATTGAAGGATGGAGGGGGGCATGGCTAGTGGGTCGGGGGATCTCATACCCTTACGTCGGATGATTTGGGAGGGGTTTCGTTATTATTTCCCAGGTGTTGGGATATATTTTGGAAACCTCCTTTAATGTATTAGAAACAATTTGGTTTTTGGATATGTAAATTTAAAACTAGGTATCGACGTATTAATAAATGATCCCTTTTTGCTTAATTACTTGTAGTTTACGTTAATCTTGACTTTATACCATTGAACCGTCACGCCACGTGTTTCTGCCATTGGCGTGGTGTGACAAGCTCCTGGGCGGGAATTCACTGCCTATATAAGGAGGTCCTTAGAGTTGTCATCCCGCATACTCACTTATACTCATTCCTTTCACTCTTATCCTCTGCTTCTTTGTGCAGGTCTACCCAATAGCATAGGGACCCTCTAAACCTAAGTCATCTCTAACCCTAAACCCGGTTGTTTTCCTTGTTGTAGAAACAAGTGGTGCCCACTGAGGGGCTGTCACTACTTTGAACAAAACCGTTGGAAGTTTCTACAGTCCCGTTTGTTCCTAAGTACTCCATTTTGTGATGACTGATGAAGATAACCATCCAGAAAAGGGTCCCCCTGAAACTCCGAAAACCAGTCACACTTCCGGTGATGGGGTAAGCCGAGATACACCTAGAACGGACGGACCACATATCGAACCGTCTCTAGGAGACCTGCCCGACTTCCGGACGCCTCAATCCTCAAGGGCTGTAAACTCGTCACCTAGAGACGATGTGTTGTTCCCCGTTGAACGCATGGTAAATACGCCGGAGAGAGTACGAAGAAATTTCTTGCAACTCCGAGACCTCCTGAACGGCTACATACGGGAGGAAAGATCCATAGGTGTGAGGGTCAGGTTGTCCTATGATGAGGAACCTGATGTCACCCTCTCGCCCAGTCCTCCGGTGATCGGGAAAACCACATCATCGGTCACCAGATGCCTCAACACAAACCCTCACCCTAACCTGAACGATCAGGGAGGCATATTCTCAGAAGGAGGCCCCAGCCGTTTCGTGCTCTCTCCCGCGGTCCAAGAATGTACAGTAGAGCAGCTACTACAAGTCGCCCAGACTTCCATGCCGCCTTCTGTACCACCCTCCTATGAGGAAACTTTGAGATCTTTACCCCTGGAAAGAAGTGCGGTAGCCATCTCCCTGATGCGAGTTAGCTGTCCCACCGGGGGTCCTTTCCTTCCTCCAGTGGCAGTGTATCCTAGTTACACACATCCTCAGTATTCACCTTATGTACCGCATTACTTCCCGAGTTGGCCAGGAGGCTGCCTATGGCAAGTTCCCCTTCCCTAAGCCAGGCTCAGGGAACATCGCTTCCTGGTGAGTCAGGTTCAAGGAGTCTTGCCTCCCACAAGTTAGGTCCAAAACATCGCAGGGACCTCCCAACCTCCTGGGCCCACTCCAATAACGGAACCAAGAATTGAAGCAAACCCTTCGAAGCCCTATTATCCCAAGTCACTAGAATGCTTCGCCGAACATATAGCCCATTTCGAATTCTCTAATAAGATCAAAATGCCAGCTAACATCAAAACATATGATGGGACATAAGATCCTGATGATCACCTCAATGTTTTCTCTGGGGAGGCTACTGTGGAAAAATGGAACAATGCTGAATGCTGCCACATGTTTATGCAAACCTTGGTAGGACCAGCTCGCCTATGGTTCTGTTGCCTCCCATCCCGGAGCATCTTTTCTTTCGACGACCTGAGAAGAAGCTTCATATCAAACTTTACCCCCATGAGAAAGTGCACTAAGAATGCTGCCATACTGCATCAGATCCAACAAGGGGAACATGAGGACCTTCAAACTTTCATTGAAAGATACAAGAGGGAGGGTCTGAACTATAGTGGAGCTACCGAGAAAATTAGAGTATCCGGCTTTATGGGAGCCATTCGGCCCAAAAATCTTTTACGGAGATTCCATGAAGACGTTCCTCAGACCATGGAGGAAGACTTTGAGAGAGCAGAAGCCTTCCTCAAGGGAGAAGAAGCTCTCACTCGCCAAGATTCCAGAAGACGAGACAAGGGAAGCTGGAGAGATGGCTCTTCCAGCTCAAGAAGACCCAACTTCCAGCCCTACAACGAAAGGCGTTCTAGCAGATCGTTCGATTCTAGAAGAAACGAAGAATGAAGACGGTCTTCCATATTAGGGAGGTACCACGACAAAGAAAAACAAGTGTTCACCGTCCTTACAAAGACACCCCAGGAGATACTTTCCACCGAAGAAGTCAAGTACACCTTTTGTCTTCCAAGGCCCTTGTCCAAACCTGCCAGCAAAAGAGACACTACCAACATTGTGCCCTCCATAACGACATAAGGCACCACACCAACGACTGCTATCAGTTAAAGAGACGAATAGAGAAGGTTGTTAAATCCGGAGATCTGGCTTACTTAATCAAAGACATCAAAGGGGAAAAGGACGAAGGAAGGAAGGACAAGGAAGTCAATATGAACAGGCAGGAAGGAACTCAGTAAACAAAAAGAGCTCGTACCGAGCCCTGGAACAAGCAATACATTTGCCTTCCTCCTTCCCCAGATGAACTAATTGTCACCCCAGTAATTGTAGAAGCAGAACTTGATGGCTTCCCGGTGGACATGGTATACATGGATTGTGGTGCTTTATCGGAGGTGATATACGGAAAGTGTTTCGAGACGCTAAGTCCAGAGATAAAATCCAAGCTCAAGCCATCAGACGCCTCTGTGGTGGGTTTCTCTGGGGAATGTGTACATCCTTTAGGGAAGTTCACCCTTAGTGTTGGATCAGTTTGCTCTTTTTGCTAAGTAAGAACTTGCTATCTTGACACTTAAGTGTTTAGCAAGTCCTTGTAAATCAGATTATAAGCACAGCGGAATGTTATAAGTTAAAGCAACACTTTTTACACTAACTCTGCCTTAGTGTAATGGGACATTCTCTTTTAGCCCAGAGAGAAGTTTGGCAATTTCTATTGCCTCTTGTTCAGAAATTTGTGGGGTTGGTTCAGTAGTTTGGGCAATAGGTGGTGAAAGTTGTTGTTCAGCAGTTTCAAAAGAAGAGTGTGTTTGATATGTTTTTCTAAGTCTTTTTCTTTTGAATAAAATGGTTATGGGTGCTCTTGGTGGGGTTTGAGATGGATGAGACTGAGAGGGTGTTTCAGTCTCATCTATTTGAAGAGCAGAATGCTCATGAGCATGTTCAGGCATCTCAACCTCCTGAACAGCTTTTCTTTTGGGTTGGTGGGGTGCAGTTTTTGTTGGCTTGGGCTTTTTGGCTTTTGGTGGGGTGAGTTTGGAAGATGTGGGCTTCAGGGGGACTTGTTGTTGTTCTCCCTGATCATCTTCTGGCCAGGCAGCCGGCTTGTTATGCCTTGAGTATGCTTGTGATGTTAAAGGATTTAAAGTTGAAATTTTTCCCACAAGCACCTCATTACCCAGTTCCCCTATTATGCATTGCATAATGAACCTTGGGTATAACAAAAACTTTTTCTTGCTATTATTGTGATGTAACACCAACTCATTGAGGGCAACATCAGGGATTCAGATGATTCCATTAGTTTGAATGATGTTTCACACACACAAACTACTGAATTGACGGCACTTTCTGAAGGTCCTGTTTCAGGGGTATCCAGGCTCAAGAAGCCAGTCACCTCTACACAGGTTAAAGCCCACTCAATCCCTAAAACCCCTAGAGTGGCATCCTCTGTACAACATGAGGATCTCCCAAAAACACCCCCTTCACAACAAATGCCTACCCAATTCCCTGGGCATACAAGCATAGACCTGAACCAGCTATGCAGCCCAGAGGGTCCCCTGTACCACATGATGAATACACTCATCAGAAATCACTTCCAAACATATACAGCTGACTTGGAGCTGTCCATCAAGAACCAATTTGGAGTGATCAAGACCAAGATGAACGATCTGTCCAACAAAATAGACTTCAACAGCAAACAGATTGCTCATCTTCAAGGACAATTCTCCCAACCCTCTGCTTCAAGGGTTAAAATTGATGAATCCAAAAAGGGGGAGAAGATCAGGGAACCTAAGGAGTCATTCCAAGCCAGGATAAGGGCAAGAGTGGCCATCCTTGAAAGAGATCAAAAAAATCAGGCCAGGAAAGAAAAATTGGCCAAACAGTTTGGTGTCTCAATAGAAGAAATTGAAGCAGCAGAGAAAGAAGATGAGACCCAAACATCTGAAGAATCCCTAAGGCACAATGAAGAAACTTCTGATGACAAAACTTCTGATGAAGAATCAGAAAGTACTGAAGACAATCCTTCAGTAGTTGACAAACCATCAGCAGTTGTCAGCACATCAGAAGTTAACACTTCCAAACCTCAAACAACTGAACCTTCCAGAACCACTGCTCCCATTCAACCAACATCTGATCCCATCAGGCCTACAACTGTTACAACAATGACTGTATTAAACCCTTCTCCTATCTCTCAATCAGCTGAACTATTAGAGAAGAGCTTAATTGCAGCCAACAAGAAGGCCAGAGAAGATCAGATCTGGAAATCTCTGGAAGAAAGGGATGATTTGGATTTAAGCCATGAAGAAAAACTTCAGGCTTATGCAGCTGAACTACAAAGGCAGGCTAGCCTTGATGAGATTGCTGAACAAGATAAAAGACAACAACTGGTGTCTTACATTACCAAGAACAGCAAGACCAAAGCCTTTACACTCAAAGGACTCTCTATGCAAGAGCTGACAAGAAGAGCACAATTGCTTGCAGACAAAGTGGCCACAAGCAAAGATGGAAAGGCCAAGA
The DNA here is from genome assembly GCA_028751855.1 of Ambrosia trifida. Lineage (NCBI taxonomy): Eukaryota > Viridiplantae > Streptophyta > Magnoliopsida > Asterales > Asteraceae > Ambrosia > Ambrosia trifida. The sequence goes on from CM054127.1 coordinate 65,172,103, forward strand.
GAGCCCAGATAATAGAAGAGTTAGTAGCAGAAGGATATGGTTCAAAAGCCTCAGTATCCAGATGGAAAGAAGAAAGACTGATGGATACTTATAGAAAATTCTTGGCTGCCAAGGCTGCAAATCCTGAGAAGTTTCAAACTGCTGATCCTTCAAGATCAGTAGTTAGAACTTCTGGTGCATCTAGAAGAACTGCTACTCAGAAGAAGAAGGCAGAGGACAATGTCAAAACTGACTTCAAAATGGTACTACGTGAAGGAAGTTCAATAGTCCATTCAGATTTTGACATTGAGGAGAAACCTCTGTTAACACAATTCAGGGATCCTTCCACTTTTGCTTATCAAATACAAAAGACCATCAAAGAAAAGCTGCATACCAGAGTAGTGACTGAACACCATCTCCCAACTGTTCAGATGCCTGATATGCAACAACAACAAGGAAGAGAATCCCACCTGAGGCTATCTGAAACTGAAGACATCCAGCACTCAGGACCATCAACCCAAGGGACAAGTCTGGTTCCCTATTCTTCTGACTTTAACAAGTCAAAGATCCCTATCATCAGATGGTCACTTACTGATAACAACTCAGTACTGTTGACAAGAAGAGACCTCTCAAGCAGGGCTTACAAGAAGATCAGTGATCTGAAGAAACTGTCAACACAAGACCTGCTCACAATTCAACATCTAGAACCACAGAGAGGATCTCTATCTGATGGTCAGTTAAACCAGCTCAAGAACACCATGTACAAAGAGATATGGAAGATTGTTCAAGACAGAAGAAACACATAAGGAATTAGTAAGGTTTTGGCTTCATCAATCCAGGGGGAGATTGTTAGGACAAAGAGGATTGGTGAAACCACTTTTGTAAACCTTAGTCTAATTCACTTCTGTCATTTTGGCTAAGTATAGAACAACTGAAGAGAAGACAAGAAACTGCTGATTAGAAGAATTGAGAAGTGCTGAAGAAGCAGAAGTTCTGAAGTCCAAACCAGACAAGTTCACTTCATAAGTACTGAAGACAAAACTACTCTTCAGTAGTTTGTCCTTCATCAGCACTTAGCATCAGATATTTCCCACCGCCTTTTGTTAAAATTTTTGATTGAACTGAATTCCTTTTCTGTATCTACAAAATTCAGTTTTGTGGTTGAACAGGCCACAAATTTCACATTCTTTTGCCTTTTGTTTTTGATCTAAAGGCAAATTTCTGACATTTGTGAAAAGATTTTGCTCATCAGTAGTTTTCAGGGTCTCAACTCCTGATGTAGATGAAACTACTGATGGTTTGTTGTCAGATTTTGTAAATACTTCTGAAGTACTTTCTTTAAAAATGCCAGGATTTCTGTTTAGAAAGTTTTCATGGAAAGATGTGCATTCTTTCCCTTCAGAAGTTTCATTTGAAACAATTCTTCTCCCATCTTCAGTAGTTTTGGGAGAAAAATCTGTTGGTGTTTCAACATGATGGTATCCTATGCCAAACTTAACATTTGAAGCACTTTGTTTGTTTAGCAATAATTGATACCCCTTACAAGATTCCACCCATTTTTCACAAGTGATCCTGGTGTCAGCAAGCTCTTGTCTGACATCTCCCAGGTCATTTAACATAATTTTGATTTGTGCTTGGGTTTCAATAGCAGAGTCAGTTAATTTAGAAACTTCTTTTGTTTTAGCACACAGTTTTCTTTCTAAATCACATTTTATCTGTGTGTATTTTCTTTCTAAATCATTGGCTTTGCCTTGTAAGTGCAGATTTGTCTCTCTTATGAGAGCAAAAGTTTCTTTGCAAGAATTTGAGCAAAGTTTTGTCAAAGATTCTTTTGATACCTGTAACAATGCAGATTTTGAAGTACAACCTTCAAATGCCATTAAGGCAAAGTTCTTTCTGCCATTGTCTGGTTCTCCCCAGTTGATGTCAAACACTTTGTTGTCTGCATCAGGATTGCACTCTGTGGTGTCATAAGGGAGACTGCTCCAGTCAACATACCCTGAGGTAAAGAGACTTTGTTGAGAGGGTTGTTGAGGCTGTGGAGGAAGTTGAGCAGCTGGAAAGGGAGGGATTGATTGTTGGCTCTGCATCTGTTGAGCAGGCACTTGAACATATTGTACTTGAGGCATATATTGCTGTTGAGGAGCTTGTGCCTGTACAAAATGAGCACTCCCTTGAGTTCCATTATTCCTATTATAATTGGGGTTATAGTTATTTCCAGATTGTGATTGGTTAAAGCTAGAGCTTCTACACTCTCTAGCAAAGTGTCCCAACTTCTGACACTTGTGACATCTCAGTTTAGATTTGTCAAAACCAATTTTTGTATTACTGGTCAATCCTGGAAATTTCCTTCCTGACCTTTTATAAAACTTGTTAGTTTTAATGCTTAGCATGGCCAGTTGGTGTAATATGTCCATTTCTTCTAAGTCATCACTGCTAAAATTTTTCAAATCATCCATGATAAAGCATAGATTATCAGCAGTTTGACTTTGGTCATTATTGTCATAACCTGGGAAAGATCTTTCTGATGAGATCCCAGTGGTTATGTCAATATTGTCATAAGATCCATAGGAACAAGTTGGTGAATCTTGTCCCAAAAGTGCTGTACTACCTGGTAGGTAGTCATCAGCAGTTTTACCAGAAGTTTGTAATTTCTTCTTTTGATCAATTTCTCTCTCAAAAGTAAGTAATCTCCCATGGAGTTTTGTAAGAGTGAGGGAGCTAAAATCTGGTGAGGATCTTAAAACAATTGAGTAAGTTTCCCATTTGTCAGGTAAAGACCTTAAAAATCTATGTAGCATAGACACTGTTGTATAGGTCTGACCATTTAACTTTAGCTCAGATATTAATGAGGAGAATCTTTCAAATTGTTGAGTCAAAGTTTCCCCATTAATATAAGCAAATGTTTCATATTGTTGAGCTAAAATCTCTCTGGTGTTGGCAATCACCTCTTCAGTTCCTCCAAACTGTTCTTTAAGACAGTCCCAAAGTTCTTTGGCACTTTCATAATGTAAAAGGCCAGAGTATATCTCATTTGGGAGAGCCATTGCCAACATAGAGAATGCTTTTGCATCTAGCTCAAGTTTTAGGAAATCCTCATCTGTATATTCTTTAGGGTCCTTAGGGACCTTAACATTAGTTTCAAGATTAACATTTACTGGTTTGTGAGGACCATATATCACAGATCTCCAACAACCTGTGTTGGTTTGTGACAAGGTATGTGCCATTCTCTTTTGCCATATGTTGTACTCATTTCTCACAAGCATGGCAGGTTTGGTGGCAGAACCAGTATTATGTGGATCCATTTTAAAGAGTATAGATTTGTCAGATGACTCTTTTAAGTGATGGATATTGATAAAAAGTGAACTTTTGATCTTTTTATTGAATATCAATAAGAGCTTTGTGTCTGATTCTCAATTTGTTAGATTGATATGTGATCAGATAAACCAATGCTCTGATACCAATTGTTGGATCAGTTTGCTCTTTTTGCTAAGTAAGAACTTGCTATCTTGACACTTAAGTGTTTAGCAAGTCCTTGTAAATCAGATTATAAGCACAGCAAAATGTTATAAGTTAAAGCAACACTTTTTACACTAAGGCAGAGTTATAACTCCCCCTTGATGTTTGAAACTAATAAATGACAAAGTATTTATTATGAATCTAAGCTGTAAATGAGAATTAGATACTTAGACAGATTCACAATAAATACAGAAATGGAATAGAACAATGAGAGTGTTTGAAGGATTTTTCTATTAAAATCAATGTCTAAAATAGAAGGTTGAAGCCTCCTATTTATAGACATTTACATGCATGTATCTTGCCCAAAAAGCAAGTACAGAAACAACAGTAACAAGTTGCACAAGTTGCAACATTGAAAGAAACAAATACAGCTAAAAGTAATAATAAACAATAAACTACTGATGCAAAAAGGCGGTGGGAAATATCTGATGCTAAGTGCTGATGAAGGACAAACTACTGAAGAGTAGTTTTGTCTTCAGTACTTCTGAAGTGAACTTGTCTGGTTTGGACTTCAGAACTTCTGCTTCTTCAGCACTTCTCAATTCTTCTAATCAGCAGTTTCTTGTCTTCTCTTCAGTACTTCTATACTTAGCCAAAATGACAGAAGTGAATTAGACTAAGGTTTACAAAAGTGGTTTCACCAATCCTCTTTGTCCTAACACTTAGTGTCTGCTTCAGGGATGACGACCTGTCAAAAACGGAGGAACTAACGCTTTCAGTAACCAGATACCCTTCCAGCTACAATGTCCTTATCGGAAGGGTAGGCATCGCTACCTTTAGTAATGTGGTATCAATGACGCACGGTCTGATGAACTTCCCCACCAGAAATGGGATTGCAACACTAAAGCCCTCGACTGAATCCTTGCTTATCGCCTCTGTGGAAGAAACTAAAGACCTTCGAGAAGCAAGAACTCCAACTGCTGACCCTGTCCAGGAAATCAGCATAAACCCAGCTTACCCGAAGCAAACCATTAAAGTTAACAATGAGCTTCCATGCGAGGTTACTAGTAAGCTAACCGATCTTTTGCAGGAAAGAAAGGATGTGTTCGCTTGGTGCTCGGACAACATGACAGGAGTCCCAAGGAGCTTGGATGAACACTCGTTGAACATAGCTCCCTCATACAAGCCAATTGCCCTGAAGAAGAGGAGCTTGGCCCCGGTCAGGAGTCAGGATGCCTGTCAGGAGGTTGAAAAGTTAGTAAAGACCGAAATCCTAAGAGAAGTCAAATACCACTCTTGGGTTTCTAATCCGGTCATGGTGGCAAAACAAGATGGTACTTGGAGGATGTGCGTAGATTTTAAGGATCTCAATAAAGCCTGCCCCAAAGACTGTTACCCCCTGCCCGAAATAGATTGGAAGGTGGATTCCCTTACAGGCTTTCAATACATGTGCTTCTTGGGTGCCTATAAGGGATATCACCAAATACAAATGAAACGAGAGGACTATGAGAAGATGACCTTTCACACCGATAACGAGATATTTTGTTACAAAAAGATGCCCTTTGGCCTAAAAAATACGGGGGCAACCTATCAACGGCTCGTGGATCAAGCTTTCTCCCAGCAAATAGTGAAGAATATGGAAGCCTATGCGTACGATCTAGTTATTAAAAGCAAGTCCGGGGAAGCAATGATTGAGGACATCCGAGAAACCTTCGACAACCTCTGAAGAATAAACATGAATCTCTATCCCGTGAAGTGTTCCTTTGGGTTTGAGGAGGGAAAGTTTCTCGGCCACATAGTTGGAAAGCAAAGCATTAAAGCAAATCCGAGCAAAATCCAAGCTGTCTTGGACATGAAGTCACCCACAATAAAGAAGGAGGTGCAGAGCCTAAACGGTAAAATCGCTGCTTTAAAACGTTTCTTACCTAAGTCAACAGAAAGATCCTTGCCTTTCTTTAAAACACTCAAAAATTGTGTTGACAAGAAGGATTTATGCTGGACAAAGGAAGCAGAAACTGCCTTCCTTGAACTTAAAAAACACATAGCTTCCCTACCAGTGATGGTTGCACCTAAAAAGGGGAAGTAATAACAATTTACCTATCTGCAGGTCCAGAATCAGTTAGCTCAGTCCTCCTGGTTGATCGAGGAAACGAGCAAATATATGTCTACTTCGTCAGCCGAGCCTCAAAGATGCTAAAATCGACTATTCTCCTAGAGAGAAGCTGGTATTGGCTCTTGTGCACACTGCCAAGAGACTACGACGATATTTCCAAGCTCACCCAATGAAGGTAATCACTGACCAACGCATACGTTCTGTCTTAGAGAAGCCTGAAGATTCTGGAAGGTTGGATAAGTGGGTTGTTGGCCTGGGGGAGCACAAGATAGAGTATGTACCGAGAAGGGCTTACAAAGGGCAGGTATTTGCAGACTTCCTTATCGAGCTACCTGGCCAGCAGACAGGGAAGGAAGCGAATGAGGTCGAGGAGGAGCAGCCTCACCTCAAGGGAAAGTGGTGTCTCTTCACAGATGGAGCCTCTAGTGTAGAAGGTTCCAGAGCTAGTCTCATCATTAGGGACCCCCACAGAATTGAATACACTTACGCCCTTCGTCTGGACTTCCCCTAAACCAACAACGTTGCCAAATATGAGGCCCTACTGGCCGGCCTGAGGCTGGAAAAGAGCATGAAGGTTCAAGAATTAAAAGTGTTCGTCAATTCAAACCTGGTAGTAAATCAAATTAATGGGGAGTACACGGCTAAGGAGCCTTCGATGATCTAGTACAGGGCAAAGGTTAAAGAATTCATCAAGGAGTTTGAAACCTTTACACTTGAACAAGTATCAAGAACCAAAAACAAACAGGCGGATGCCTTAAGCAAGCTTGCTTCCCTAACATTCGCCAACTTAACCAAGAAGGTCCTAGTTGAAGTACTTCGAGAACCATCCATTAACGATAAAGATGTCCAAGACATAGTCACTGAGATGGAATCCACCTGGAAGACACCGATCGTGGCCTACATTAGAGAAAGGGAAGCTGCCAGATAACGAAGGGGAAGCCAAAAGGTTGGTCCTCAAGGCACGACAATATGTGATTGAAGATGACAAGCTTTACAAGAAGGCCTACCTTGCACCCCTACTAAGGTGTGTAGGCCCCAATCAAAGAAGCTACCTCATCAGGGAAGTGCATAAGGGGATATGTGGCATGCATGCTGGTTAGGGGTGTTCATGGTTCGGTTCCAAACCGTGAAACCTCCCAAACCGCTCATTGGTTTGGTTTCACGGTTGGTTTTTATTGATCTTTGGGTTGGTCGGTTTCAATATTTTGAAACCGTAGCCAACGGTTTGGTTTACGGTTTATAGAAAAAACCAACCGTAAAAACCGGACTGGACTGTATGATTTTATTTATTTATTTTAAATATTTAATAGCATACATAATTTTATTATGCATGCATAGATAAAATAAAATATGTAAACTATAATCTATACAAAGTTTTATAAAATATAATTGGGCTCATCCCATTTTGCAACGATTGTCCACTAATACAATACAAACCCATGTTATGTTAACATTTAAAAGAAACCTAATCAAAACTTTATACGTCAAAAATCAAAACCAAATCCTCCCAAACCTTAGCCGCTTCTTTCTCTCACTACTCAAAGATGATGAACAGACGGTCAAACAAGGTAAGAAACTTTAAAATCTGAAGTTATCTTTTGTTAGTTGTTTGCTAATGACTGCAATTATTTATATGTTTGTTTTAGTTAAAATCACCTATGTTTTTTTAGATCATTAATGTACCTAGGTGTTGTTAACTATTATTAGAAAATCACCATATGCATTTAGATTTTGTTAACCTTTTGTTGAAACGTAGCTTTCATAATCTTTATGCGTGATGGTTTTTTTTTGTAATGAAGGAAAGTTTGAAATGGAAACAGAAGATGTTAATACTTCTAAAGATACTGATGATGATGATATAGGTGAGGTTGAAGGTGATGATGTTGTAGATTTGGAGCAAACCAAAGAAAACAATAAAAAAGGAACGCAAGCAGTCAATTGTATGGGACCACTTTAACAAACCGACTTCAGTTACACCTGAAGGTGCTCGTACCATATGTAGGCATTGTAAGAAATCTTAAGTTTATGAACCAAGTAGGAATGGTACTAGCACTTTTTTGACTCATTTTAAAAGATTATGCAAGTTTAATCCTCTTAAATGTCAAAAAGATGCAAAACAAAAAACTCTGAGTATTCAAGGAAAAGGGAGCGGTGCAAAACTAACTTGTGGTCGTTTCACAAAACAAGTAGGTAAACTTGTTGTTGCGAAAATGATAGTTATTGATGAACTATCATTCAGATTTGTTGAAAAGGAAGGGTTTCGTTATTTCTGTAGTGTAATCCGACCCGAGTTAGACTTACCTAGTCAGATTATGATTGCTAGAGAAATAATATCCTTATATGTAGATGAAAAAAAAGAAGTTGAAAGAGTTTTTGCGTAATTCTTCACAAGCTGTTTGTCTTACAACGGATGCATGGACTTCATGTCAAAACATCAACTATATGGTTTTAACAGTGTATTACATTGACCAAGACTGGAATTTGCAAAAAAGGATTTTGAACTTTTAAATTATTTCTAATCATAGGGGTGACACAATTGGTAAAATGGTTGAGGGTTGTTTAATTACATGGGGTATTGAGAGGGTTTTTACAATCACGGTGGATAATGCAAGCTCTAATGATGCGGCTATTTCTTTTCTAAAAAAGAAAATTAAAAATTGGGGGAATGCGGTTTTGGATGCTCAATACTTGCATATGCGTTGTTGTGCTCATGTATTGAACTTAATTATGTGTGAGGGGCTGAAAGATTATGATCCTTCAATTCAAGTTATTAGAAATGCTGTGATATATGTTAGAGCATCGCCTTCAATGTTGGATAGGTTTAACGAATGTGTAAGGATAGAAAAGTTGGATGTTAGTGGAACTGTTTGTTTGGATGTTTCTACTAGGTGGAATTCGACTTACTTAATATTGGAGTTAGCTTTGAAGTATAGAAAAGCATTTAATTGGTTAGAAGAAGATGGACAATATGCTAGGTGTTTTAGTGTGGGTCCTAGTAGCTTATTTAATGAAAAAGATGCGAAGGAAAAGTATGATGTGATTAAAATTGGCCCTCCTAGTGATAGTGATTGGGATATTGCAAACTCTTTTATGACTTTTTTGAAGGTTTTTTACAAAGTGACAAATCGATTTTCAGGGTCTTTGTATGTAACTTCAAGTGCATATTTTCATGATATGTGTTTAATGCATACACATATTGATGAATGCATTGGAAGTGCTGATGAGAGGTTGAGTCATATGGCTTTGAATATGAAGGTGAAGTATGATAAATATTAGGGAGATGTGGAGAAAATTAATCATTTATTGTACGTTGTTGTTGCACTTGATCCTTGCTACAAGTTAAGATATGTCAATTGGAGTTTAGAAGATATGTACCCAATAGGTAATCTTGCAACCAACTTGAAGAAGAAAGTAGAAGGCACTTTGACTAAACTAACTTTATGACTTTTATTGTTTAAAAGATCCTAAGCATGCTAAAAATTGTTCCTTAAACAAGAATCATAATGTGGGTGGGATTAGCAAGAGTCTTAGCATACATGAGAGGCGGATGCTAAAATATAAGTCACATTTGGAAGCTGAAACACCGAGTGAATTAAGTGAGCTAGATCAATATTTGAAGGATAACAAAGAGCCAATGTATGAGTCATTTGACTTGTTACATTGGTGGAAGGCAAATGGAGAAAAATATAAGATTTTAGCAAAAGTTGCAAGAGATGTCTTGGCTATTCCGGTTTCTACAGTTGCTTCGGAGTTTGCATTTAGCACACAGGAGGTCAAATTTTGGATCCATTTAAGAGTAGTATTTCTCCTAAAATAGTGCAAGCACTTGTGTGTACACAAAATTGGATTCGGGCTGAGTTTAAAAAAGAAGCAAGTGTTGATTACATAGATGCATTGAAAGAAATTGAAGATGGTAAGGTTTAGCAATTTTAACAAATACATATTAATGTATTTTTGGATTTAACAAAATATAACTTCTATTTCAGCATTTGCATGCAAACTTAATATGTGCACTGACCATATCGATTGATAGGTAACTTGTTTCTCTTGCTTTTCTTACATATACTCTTAATGCACAAATTCGGTTTATTTTTTATTTGGTTTGAATGTTGACAGTTTGAAGTTTGGATGGAAGTAGTGGCATGGGCAACACTTTTTGGGATAACATCCACAACAGCAGCCAACACATTTATTTTGATGCATTTAGGCATATCTACTTGATGTACAGCAACCAACAGTCCAAATCCTATATTTTGATGTCTCTGGGCATTTGTTTTTTTTATGTATTTGCCTATTTAGACTGCCTTTTGTGCTATGTGGAATTTGTGGATAACTTGTTATTGAAACAACTTAATGTAAGGATTATGGCTAACAATTATAATATCCCAGAATTGGACAGCTTGTGTGTTTTTTTTTTTTTTTTGTTCTATTTTATACTTAATGGCAAATAAGGCACAACACACCCAAACCGCAAAACTAAACCGGAACTAATGGTTTGGTTTGGTTCGGTTTAAGAACTCTACGGTTTGGTTTTAGTTTACAAAAGTAAAAAAGAACTCTATGGTTTGGTTTTGGTTTACAAAAGTAAAAAACCGTTACTAGCGGTTTGGTTTACGGTTTGACCCAAAAATCGAGAAAATCGGACCATGACACCCCTAATGCTGGTCCTCAGGATGTGGTATCAAAACTGATGAATCTTGGTTACTATTGGTCGACTATGCACAAGGACACATCCGAAGTAATCCATAAATGTGAAGCATGCCAGCTGCAAACACCTGTAAAGATAAGCCCTAAACACGACCTTGTACCCGTTATCTCAGCCTGGCCTTTCTATAAATGGGGTATTGACATTGTGGGACCTTTTCCACAAGCCCTAGGGAAGCTGAAATTCATCTTAGTAGCTGTTGATTATTTCACGAAGTGGCTAGAAGTCAAACCATTGGCCTCCATCTCTAGAAAGCAAGTGACCGACTTCGTTTGGGAGCAAATAATCTATAGATATGGGCTACCCGGGGAAATTATTACAGATAATGGAAAACAGTTTGCGGACAAGCCATTCAGGCCTGGTGTTCGGAATTAGAGATCAAGAAAGTGTTCAGCTTGGTAGCTTACCCTCAGTCCAACGGGTAGGTCGAACGAATGAATAGAAGCATCGTCGAAGGTATTAAAACCAGGCGGGAGAGGTGCGGCAAGAATTGGGTGGACGAACTCCCAAGCGTCTTATGGGCAATAAGAACCATGGAAAAGACAAGCCACCAAAGAACAACCATTTTAGTAGGAAGTCTTGTAAATATTTATGAAAAAATAATCTCAAAATCAAGCTCTCCCATAATGAAAAGACAAATATTGTGATGAATATGGACATACAAATTGAAAACTGACACAAGAATAACGATGTCTTTGAACAAACATAAAAAAAGGAATTGTTATGTATATAATTGAATTGAATGTTAGATGAACTGGGAAAAGGGTTGGATTTTGAGTTGAATGACAATGATAAATAAACTTAACCAAACGGTTTGTTTTGGAAAGGATTGTATGTAATAATTAATAAAAAAAAGCAAATCTCAATGTAGTTTATGCATACATAATTTAAAAAACCGAATCGTTTTACATAACGTGTTTTAATGTTTTAATTACACACCGTGTTTCAATGTTTAAATTTTGTTACCAAATTAAAATTAAGGCCGACATCATAAATCTTTAGTAAAAATCGGATTATAAAAGAACTAAGATATTCGAATCAGCAATTTAACCAATAGAAATATTTATAATAAATTATAATATGATAAAATTTTCGTTCGATTCATTATACCTTATATAAATAGCTTAATTTTTGTAATTAAACTTCATATTATATGTTTTTATATAAATAACCATCTGTTTGACGAAAGAGAGACGAAGATCAAGATAAATTAATAAAGCCGCCACCTCCAAAAGGAAGCACAACCAAAAACGCCAAACGCTTCTAATGTGCAAACAACTGATAATCCAGGATCTGCTCCACTCATAACCATTGTTGACAGCTATCTACTGTGGCTTTAGAGAAGAGAGTTGATGAAAGTGCAAACCAAATGGCAGAGAAACTTATCTTAGAAAAGTCGAAAATGAAAAAGGATAGAGAATCCAAAGCATCCGCATTGATTGAAGAAAGAAAAGCTCTACAAATGGAAGAGGAGGATATAAGCTCCTCAAAAAGAAGAAAAGTACATACAAGACATGCATGGTGAAAACCAACATTCCCAACAAACACTGATAGCCCACCAACCACAAAATTACCACACCAACCACCAATCCAAACAACATCTGTTGCCACTGAAAATATGCAGACTCATGTTCCCACCACAACTGCTATTATAAACTTACCAATTACTTCACAACCATAACAAACACCCACAAAAGACCTACACCGCCAACTCCAACCATTTTGTACAAGAGAAAGAAAAATACTTTACCAGTCTTAGATGATTAAAATCATACTGATCCTAGCCCAGCTCAATCATGTAAAGAGATTACAACTACCCCCATCACATCGTTTCCAGCTCACGAATGTGTCTTCAACGTACCAGAAGGACTTTCTAAACTTGTTCTTGACTTAACAGCAATAAAACATGAGATAGACTCTTTCTACTCAACAGATCATGATCCATTATCACTGTCTTTCGCGTCTCTTGAAGGTTTTACAAAGCCTAAGAATGTTAATCAGTATTTAGAACTGAAAGATAAACATGCTCATAATAAAATGAGATGATTTCATTTCTTAAAATTGTCAAGTTACATCAAAATAGAGGGTAGACGGGCAACAAGCTGCGCCGTCACCCCTTTCTGAATCGCAAACCCTAATCTGCTAAATACAAACCCTTGCCCCCGTGGAGATGAACAATTGTTGTGGACAACCCGTTGAACCCTAGTCAACAAACGAATAGCTTCTGGTGCTAGGGAGCCGAAGGTATCAAAGGCCAAGGGGACAAAGACATGTTGGTTCTCTGCACAAGCTTTAGCGTGCTTATCTACTTTCTTCGATTCCGCCTTTCTTGATGCTTGTCCAGCTACAAACCCGTTTTTTCTTAAACCAGCCAAAGGAGATACCCTCGTGAGGTCCACACAAGCATGTTTCCCCCCGACCCAACCAAAGACGAAAAGATCTGCTGGTCGCAAAGTAGATCTCCCTTCTCTTAAACATGCTCATATGCTTTTAAAACAGAAAAGTGTTGGGAAAGATGACATGGAATCTCAGATAATCTACCAGAATTTACTAAACAAATTAAGAATATTAGAAGACTACATACACAATCTGTCCAAGTCAATGTCTGAAAGGCCTATTAATTCTGATATGGAAAACATTTTGAGAGAAGGATATCTTACTGAAATAATGAAGAGCAAACCTTACAATGCCAAGGAAAGTCAATTTGCTGGTTGGGGTTCTAAGGCACTGAAGAATGAACTTAACAAAATGAAAGAGATGGTTAAAGACCCTAATCACAAAACAACTCCACCTAACTGGAAGAAGGAAAAACAAACGGACCCTACAAGAGCTTTAAAGTTAAAAAGAATAAGACAAGAATTGGAGGCTGCTGATTATGGAGATATGAGACAAGTTGCTAGATGGAAGGAATCATCACTGATGGATGCTTACAAACAGCTTGAGAAACGAAGGAAAATTGATCCAAATCTGCCGAGAAAGCCAAATTATACTAATAAATACCAACCAGCTCGACACACCCAAAAACACAAAACTCTATTCTCAATAGATGATCTTATGACTCACAGATTCAGGGAAATGATCAGGCAAAGTAATCAATCAGAATCAGATAAGGAAGAGCCTGATAACGACAATTTGAAACACAAGAAAGACTGCTGAAAAATAAAGTCTGTTGAAACCTTAGCAGTTGTAAACCACAACAGATGATGGACACTGACAATTAATATAACATCTGTTTAAATACCAACTGTTATATTTCTGATGATACTGAGTAGCATCTGTTATATTAATTATGATATTAAATAGCATCTGTTATACCTACGATGATATTAAATAGCAGTTGTTATATTTGATAGTTATGAATTATGGTACAACAGACCTTGGATAATAGGAAATTCATACGAATAGATATTACCTAACAGATTATCTGTACTTAATACTCAATATTTTAAGAAACAATTCATACTTGTTTAGTGAAAACTAATGCTTTCTAGATAGTATGCAAAATCAGCTTAATATTGTTCAATTTGAACTGTTATACAACCAACTCTAGTTCAATAATTTAAAAACATAATTGTTGTCTACTAAATTGACGTTTAATAACACAAGACATGTTACTCAAAAAGGTGATAACTTTTGAGCTTAGATCGCTTCTTCCGTGGTCCTTTGCATATAAAGAATAGCTCACTAATATTTAGTATCTCAGCATCCTCAAATCTTCTTTTTCCATTGGGAGTTATAGTAGAATCCAGCACAGCATCGACAGCAGAAGAATCAGCCGTAACAGACACAACATCCTTCAAATAATTCACAAAACAAATAATGAACTGTTAAATAAGAACACAAACTCTACAAACATCTTAATCAAATTGCACAAAAACATACTCACCTTTAACATCAGTTGACTACCCCCTGCTCAGATTCTGATTGGTTAACAAATTTGAATTCACAATCTGCCCGACTGACCTAAAGAGTGCTCATACAAAACAAAAATACAAAACTTAACTGTTGAGGCAGGTTTGAAAGTCAACAGATACTAAACAATTCCTACAAACGAGTTTAATTTAATACCTCATCCACATTATAATATCCATTACTGTTAAGCGCAATCAACTTAGAAATTATGACTGGATCATCGCATATTTTCATGACTGTGTAAACATGGAGTCATTTGTAAGATTGTATTCAGAAACATTAATTTTTAACACTCGCATCTTATCAACCAACCGAAACAATTCTTGAGGCAAACTTTCACTATCACCCAGCTTCAACTGCCTTTCTCTTATACGACTTGCAGATGATCCGGCAATTCTCATAACATCTCTGTCAAACAACATAAAGGATACACTACCAGTCTCATCCTGAACCCTGACATGCACCTTGAACCTAAAACAAATAGACGAAAAAGTTAGCTGAAAACATATATACTAATAATTGAAAAGAATCATATTATACAGAAAAACAAATTGTACATAATTAGATCTAATTACATTGTAGTGGTGGATGTACACTGACAGTCACACTTGGAACAAAAGAAAGCAGAAGTAGGCAATTTCAGAGTTTCTTCAGTAACGTTTTCATGAAACTGTAAGAATTCTAATTTAGAAACCACATTCCCCAAACATCTGTGACACACATCATAAAACCAAACATAGCTTTCTTGAACAATTTTTATTGTCGCAACAACAACACAAGATATTGGCTAGAAAAAATAAAATAAAACCTATATTACTTAAGAAAAAAAAAAGGTGTAATAAGGCAAACAAATATTAATGATAATTAAAAAACTATTAAAACCCTATCAATCTCGGTAAGCTCGTCAACACGTTTTTTTTCCAGAACCAACAATGAATTCCTGAAGCAATGGGTAAATAGAGTGGTCGGAAAGTAATGTTTGAGACGTAGAAGCAGCTTCTTGTCCTTGCTTCAATATAAGACTAAAAAATGGATCAAATTAATAAAACAAAAAAAAATTCAAATATAAATATAAATCCATAAAAATTTGACAGTGTACCTCCATCTTAACTTCTTGACCTCAATTATTTCTACATTCAGAAACACCCGAGTAACTTTCAACTATAAATTGATCTAAATATAACAACGTCATAATTTTATATATATATATATATATATATAAACTCCAATCAACTAACAAACTATTAATAACAACAATATTAATAAGAGGAGCATAAAAGAAATTACCTTTCGACTGTTTAACCTTGCCATGCTGTATAACAACCATTATATGGTCATTAGCAGTGTTTTGAGAAATGAATTTGTTAAACTGTTCTGTATAAGCATTCCACATAGTACATCGCAAAATTGTACCACTACATAAAATCAATATACAAACATAGGTAAATATATATAGAAAAATATAAAAACTCAATAATGAATTGGTTGATTTATTAGATCACTAAATGACGTACACAAAAAAATGAAAGTAACAAAAATACTTTACAAACAAAAATCAGGGAAACGCTTACTCCAAGTTTTGAATATCAAAATTCATCCTTTTAGTTTCTTTTGGAGGTCGTCCAAACACATCCAGACCTCCATTGTCACACCCTGAAATTTCCACTTGCGGAGTTTTACCGCGAGGCGCATGACAAACCAGGATCCAAGTCAACGGTCACAATAAACAACACTATATGAAATACGTAAACTCAAAACTTGGTTATCAAACCATTAAACCATAGCGGAAGCATTTAAAGATTTAATCAACTTCAAAACTGTGTTCTAAAGTATCCAAGACACTTATTTAAAATATGCGACTAAGCCTAGACGCCAATGCAGACCCGTGCGCCTAGTCCAACCGATGCTACCTTAGCGACCTGTGAAAACATGCCAAAAGAGACGTCAACATATATAATGCTGGTGAGTTCATAGGTTTGTTCAATATGTTACCAAGAGTTACCAAAGCGTTACCATGTCCATACTATACCAATGTTACCAAGTACGCTAGCTAGGCGTATATTGTATTACTACGATGATTGGAAAACCATTACTAGACACGTTTAGCAATGTTTAGCAATGTTCAGCCCGAATGTTCAGCATATTACCAATGTTACCAGTTCGAGACAATATGCACCCGCCCGGCCCTCCAAGCCGACGAGTGGGGCAGGTCACGCCCAATAGATCTATCCACATTTCCCCCGTTGTGCATCCCCGCACATTCTAGGTTTTCCCCAGGACTTTAAAAGATCGTATAGCAATGCAAAGTTAAAACCATAGTATGACATATGTTACCAAAATAGTTTAGCACATCTTTTCTCCCCCAAAAGTTAAAGCAGTAAAAGTGGGGCCGTGAACTCACCTTAAGTTGCGTTCTTCAGTAATATAAGAGAACCAAGCCCTTGATAATCCCACTACCGAAGATCTATCAAAATGTTCACATAAGTGTTCCGACTAATAGCTATAAGGTTATCTAGTCCCCGATTGTCTAGATCGTGACCAAGTATGTTTTAAAACGTGTTTAAATGTTCAACTAACACACTAGACCGACCCGACATCCCGTTGGTGACTCATTACCCTAACTAATCAAGTATACATAGATTACACACAAGGTTCAAGCATAAAACACTTTGTTTGTATCAAAAATCTCATTTTTGAATCAATAGGGTCGAACCAGGAAATAAATCCACCTTCGCCCCTTTTTAAGCCACCTTCGACCGTTTTAAAGCCACCTTCGCCCCTTTTTAAATAGATTCGACCAAACTGTCCAGGTTCGACCCTGGGATTCCACATTCGACACCCGATCGGTCGAATGTGCCCAGGTTCGACCCTGACAGAATACTTTTCCCAAAAACGCTTTAAAAACATCCGAAAACATCCTGAAACATAATCAAATACTGCAGTTAAGCATGTATAACTTATCCCTACAAAACCCCACCACTTTTGCCCCGAAACCTATTCGTTTTAGCGCTTTCCCAAAATGGCAAAAATTATGAAAGTGTCACATCATGCATGTAATCTTTACCCAATTTGGAAACTTTTCAAAATCAATCCATAATCATCTTAAAATGCTTAGTTTATCATGTGACTGAAAACCCCCAATAGTTCTATTGATAATACTAACATGCAACAAGCCCTAGATTCAATAAAATCCCCAAATTAGACTTGATATCATCATCTATCTAATTATAACCTTCAATAATCCTAAACTATCATCAATAGCAGCCCTAGATCATGTTTCTAGCATTAGCACAGCAGCAAATCATTAAACAACACATAATATCACATAACACATAATTAACATATGTTTATTGATATGAAGACCTATGTTTAATGATAGGTTTTAGGTTTAGAAAGATGTTTAAAAGGTTTTTATTAACAAAAGCATCCTTAGAATAGATCTGGACATTTAGGGTTAGATAAAAACGAATTAAAATACTTGAAAAAGGTTTAGAATTAAGAACACACCTTGGATTCTTGATTAGATGTTGTTGATAGGTTAGATTATGAAAAATGAGAGCAAAAACTCCTTCTTAGTGATTAAAATCGTTTGAGAGTGTTTTGAGACGGTTAGGGTTTGTGAAATGGTGAAAAAAAATGACAAAGTTTGGTATTTATACTAGTCCACATTCGCCCCTTTCACCTGGGCGAATGTACCCTGTTTTGGTCGAATGGAATTCTATCATCTCCACATTCCAGTTTCGCCCCTTCAGTAAGGGTCGAACCAAGAGTATTTTCCAGGTTCGCCCTCACGCTGTGGTCGAACCTGGACCTATGTTTTTCTAGTTTTCCAGTTTGTCGTGTTTAACGCATTTTAACGCATCCTAACACATGAACATGCAACCTTAGTCTATGTTTAACATATTTAAGTATGGATGATTATCTACACATCGTTTAAACACGTGTTTGCATATAATCCACCATATAACAGTTAATCTACACATAACACTTATTTAGTTTATGTAATTTCACCAACAACGGGACCCGGTACTAGTGTATTCCCAAAACGACTCCCAATGATCCTCCAGATCATTGAACCCTGGAGAATCCTATCCTGACCCGACTCAACTAACCTGGTTAAGTCCGTTTATAAATGTTTCCCGCTAAGGTAGACTTAGGTGTTACTAAAATGTTTAAGCCAAATATGCCGGGTGTCACATCATCCCCACGTTGAAAGAATTTTCGTCCCGAAAATAGCACAAAGCCCAAAAATGAAAGAGACGGAACGAATGAAACGAAAAGAAAATTTACCGGATGTCACATCATCGCCACATTGAAAGGAATCTCGACCCGAGATTCATTCAGCTTCAGCAGTAACATACCTAGATTCGAATGCGCGTTTCGGAAAAAGATGAGGATGTTTAGCTTTCATCTGATCCTCCCGTTCCCACGTGAACTCCGGTCCACGATTCGAGTTCCAACGAACTTTGACGATGCGGATTTTACTCCGACGAAGGCTACGAATCTTGTAGTCAAGAATCTCGACAGGTTCCTCCACAATGCGAAGACGATCATCAACCTTGATCTCTTCCAGTAGTAGATAAGAGATTCATCAGCCAAACACTTCTTTAAGTTCGACACATGGAAGACGTTGTGAACACTACCGAGCTCCGTCGGTAAGTCAAGTCTGTATGCCACCGGTCCAATCCATTCCAGGATTGCGAACGGTCCGACATAGCGAGGGTTTAGCTTGCCACGCTTTCCAAAGCATATGACGCCTTCCATGGTGAAACTTTCAGAAGTACCCTGTCCCCAACCTGGAACTCTAAAGGTTTGCGACGGAGATCGGCATAGCTCTTCTGACGATTCCGCGCAGCTGCCAAACGGTTACGAATTTGTACGATTTTCACCGAAGTTTCGTACACCAGTTCCGGACCAGTGAGCTGGCTCTCGCCCACCTCGGCCCAACAAAGAGGTGATCGACATTTCCGTCCGTAGAGAGCTTCGAACGGAGCTGCCTTGATGCTAGAGTGATAGCTGTTGTTGTAGGAGAACTCCACCAACGGTAGGTGAATCTCCCAACTTTTTCCAAAATCGATAACACATGCTCGAAGCATGTCTTCCAAGGTTTGAATCGTCCGCTCACTCTGTCCATCAGTTTGCGGATGATAGGCCGTACTCATATCCAAGTGAGTACCCAAAGCCTTGTGCAGAGCCTTCCAGAAACGCGAAGCAAAATGAGAATCACGATCAGAAATAATAGAAACAGGCACCCCGTGCCGAGCAACCACCTCCTTAAGGTAAAGTCGAGCTAGCCGCTCAAGTCCATCGGTTTCCTTAATAGGTATGAAACGTGCCGACTTTGTCAACCTGTCAACGATCACCCAGATCATATCATAACCACTTGGTGACCTTGGTAGCTTGGTGACAAAATCCATCGTGATTCGCTCCCACTTCCATTCTGGAACCTCTGGTTGTTGCAGGAGACCAGACGACTTCTGATACTCCACCTTGACTTTAGCACAAGTCAAGAATTTGCTCACGTATGAAACTATATCAGCCTTCATGTTTGGCCACCAATAAAGTATCTTCAAATCCTGATACATCTTATCGGGCCAGGGTGAATAGAATATCGGGATTTGTGAGCTTCATCCAAGACAAGCTCGCGTAATCCCCCGAACAAGGGAACCCAAACACGTCCTGCGAAATAGTGTAAGCCATCAGTCCTGAGTTCAAGATGTTTGTCAGCACTATGCATAGTTTCAGCTTTAAGGTTCTCCTCCTTCAAAGCATCCAACTGTGCAGAACAGATTTGGTCAGACAATGAGGAATGAATGGTGAGTTGTAAGGCTCGAACACGACGAGGTTTCACAGACTCCTTCCTGCTCAAGGCGTCTGCCACAACGTTCGCCTTGCCAGGATGGTACTTGATAGCACAGTCATAATCATTCAGGAGTTCAACCCAGCGACGCTGCCGCATGTTTAACACCTTCTGGTCAAAAATATGCTGGAGAATCTTGTGATCGGTGTATACCTCGCATTTGGTACCGTACAAGTAATGTCTCCAGATTTTCAACGCAAAGATCACTGCGCCCAATTCCAAGTCATGAGTAGTGTAGTTCTTCTCATGAACTTTGAGTTGACGAGAAGCGTAGGCAATAACCTTCCCGCGTTGCATTAACACGCAACCGAGACCACGAATAGAAGCGTCACAGTACACAACGAAATCATCCGTACCCTCAGGTAAAGACAAGATTGGTGCAGAACAAAGTTTAAGCTTCAGCATCTGAAATGCTGATTCCTGTGGTTCACCCCAGTCAAATTTTCGGTCTTTCTAGGTAAGAGTGGTGAGGGGTTGAGTGATCTTCGAAAATCCCTCAATGAAACGACGATAGTAACCCGCAAGACCTAGGAATTGCCGCACCTCAGAGGGCGTCTTTGGTGCTTCCCAGTCTTTAATAGCTTCGATTTAGCCGGATCAACATGAATTCCCAGTTCATTAACCACATGTCCTAGGAATTGAACTTCACGTAACCAAAAATCACACTTTGAGAACTTAGCATACAACTGGTCCTGTCTCAACAGTTCCAAGACCAACCGTAAGTGTTCCTCATGATCCATCTTGTTCTTAGAATAAACCAAAATATCGTCAATAAACACGATGACGAATTTATCAAGGTAAGGTTTGCAAACGCGGTTCATCAAGTCCATGAACACTGCCGGTGCGTTAGTGAAACCAAAAGGCATGACCAAGAACTCAAAATGGCCATAACGAGTGCGAAGAGCAGTCTTCTGGATGAAAGCTTCCTGGACGCGCAACTGGTGATAACCGGACCGCAAATCAATCTTCGAGTAGTAACTAGAGCCCTGGAGCTGGTCAAAGAGATCATCAATGCGAGGGAGAGGGTAACGATTCTTGATGGTCACTTTGTTCAGCTCACGATAATCAATTCACATGTGAAGACCTCCGTCCTTCTTCTTCACAAACAAAATAGGAGCTCCCCACGGGGAAGAACTCGGTCGGATGAAACCCTTTTCCAAGAGTTCCTGTAACTGGTTGGACAACTCTTGCATCTCGGGAGGTGCAAGACGATACGGAGCCCGGGCAATAGGAGCAGCTCCCAGAGTAAGATCAATGCCAAACTCAACCTAACGATGGGGAGGGAGACCAGGTAAATCATCAGGAAACACATCGAGAAAATCACGAACCACCGGAATATCCTCGATCTTCTTCTCATCGTCAGTCGAAACATTCACAAGTGCCAGAATGGCCGAACAACCCTTCCGAAGATACTTACGGGCTTTCATGCTAGAAATGATACTCAGCGGAGCACCGCCCTTCTCGCCATGAACCAAAAGAGTCTCTCCATCAGGGAGAGGGATCCGAATAATCTTATCGAAGCAAACGATCTCCGCACGATATAGCGATAACCAATCCATGCCGACAACGACATCAAAACTACCCAGGGGTACCGGCATAAGGTCAATGGGGAAAGACAAACCCGACAGTTCCAAGCGACATTCCCTAAGGGTGTGTGTCGCTCCGATTTTCTTACCATCAGCCAATTCTATTAAGTACTTAGCCTCTAAAGGTGTAGGTACTATATCTAGCAATCGACTAATGTCCACAGATATGAAACTCTTATCGGCACCAGAATCAAACAAGACAGAAATATTAAGAAGGAACGTACCGGTACCTGTGTCTGGATCCTGCCTAGCCTCTGCAGACCCAATGTCGAAAGCACACGCAGTCCTGCCGCCGCCTCCGTTGTTCCCGTTACCATTCTCACCCCTTCCATTATCGCCCTGCTTCAGCTTAGGACATTCACGCTTGAAGTGTCCCGTGTCACCATAGTTATAGCACCCCTGCTTCCCTGGAGTCCGCTGAGCAGCAGGAGCAGGAGTAGCAGCAGGAGTCTGAGTTTAGGTAAGTGACACCCTGCAATCCTTAGCAAGATGCCCCAACTGATGGCACCGATGACAGCGAGCCCGATCACAATTCCCAGAGTGGTGATAACCACACTTGTTGCACTTGGGATGCTTCCCAATATACCCTCCCGACTTCTGCCCCGAAGAAGACCCAGACGAATCAAACTTCTTCACTGGTAGCGATGGCACTGGTATGGCACTCTTCCCCCACATTATCCCACTTCCTCTTGTTCCCTTCCGAACCCTTCATAGTAGTACCCTTAGGAGGCAAAACACCTTCTGCCACCTTCAAGTTAGTCATCCGATGAGCCGATCGAACAACTTCAGCAAGAGCGGGAAGATTCCCAGCAGCCACCAACCCTGCAATCTCCGGCACTAACCCAGATACGTAGTGCTCAATCCTCCTATACTCGGGTGTATGCAAATCAGGGCACAACACCGCCAACTCGCTCCTCCTCATAGTGTACTCCTCAATCTCGGACCCGACCATCTTGTAACTCCAGACCTCATGTTCCAACTTTTGTACCTCCTCCCTTGGACAGTACTCACTCCTAAACAGATGCACGAAATCCGCCCAAGGCATGGCAATAGCCTCCCCCAATCCCATGTTCTGGGCAGTAGCATTCCACCACGACAATGCAGGCCCCTCGAATGTCGTAGTAGCATACTTAACCCAATCCCCAGCGGGACAGTTACACATAACGAACACAGATTCTACCTTCTCCAGCCATCGGAGCAGTCCCACCGCTCCCTCAGTTCCAGCGAAGTTATGGGGCTGACAGTCTCTAAACTTCTTATAAGAGCACTGAGGTGGAGGTGGATTGACAGCGATACCACCCATGGCATTAATCCCAGCCTGGAAGGTAGCCATTGCCATATTCACTTGCTGCTGCAACAAGTCATTCAGTTCAGCTTGGGTCATGTTGATGTTACCACGACCACCGCCGCCAGCACGGCCACCGCCACCACCACGGCCGCCACCACCACCACAACGTCCACCACCACGAGCACCAGACATGATTTAACAAGTCAAGAAATCAAGGGATTCAGATTCACCTCTAGTGTCAACCACTAGAAATTTACAACAGTTAACTTAGGGACAAATTCAGGACTGTACATCTAAACTCAAAGTCCACCGGGATTTTCATGCATTTCAGTTTATTATTTCGTATGCATCCGAAATGATAAACTTCTCTACATGGTCCTCCAAATGTACTCCTAGTCTAGACTCCGGTCACCGAATATCGTCGCCTAATATCGTGTTATGATAGGTGCAAGTGTAAGAAAGCATGTGTGTGCTAGAGTCAACAAATCAGCTTCTTCTTCTTCTTCAATCCCGAAGAAGTCAAGAGTAGGTAAGAACCCAGATAAAAGCAAACGATGTGACACAGAAGTATGATGATGATGTAAGGACAACCCGAAAAAGTTAGTACGTATCCCACTAGGAGACTCAAAGTATGTGACCGTCTAGTGTGTGTGACTCGGCTATAGACCAGACTCTACATGCAGTCCTAGTTCATTATAACCATTGTCTCTGATACCAATCTGTCACACCCTCAAATTTCCACTAGCGGAGTTTTACCGCGAGGCGCATGACAAACCAGGATCCAAGTCAACGGTCACAATAAACAACACTATATGAAATACGTAAACTCAAAACTTGGTTATCAAACCATTAAACCATAGCGGAAGCATTTAAAGATTTAATCAACTTCAAAACTGTGTTCCAAAGTATCCAAGACACTTATTTAAAATTTGTGACTAAGCCTAGACGCCAATGCAGACCCGTGCGCCTAGTCCAACCGATGCTACCTTAGCGACCTGAGAAAACATGCCAAAAGAGACGTCAACATATATAATGTTGGTGAGTTCACAGGTTTGTTCAATATGTTACCAAGAGTTACCAAAGCGTTACCATGTCCATACTATACCAATGTTACCAAGTACGCTAGCTAGGTGTATGTTGTATTACTACGATGATTGGAAAACCATTACTAGACACGTTTAGCAATGTTTAGCAATGTTCAGCCGGAATGTTCAGCATGTTACCAATGTTACCAGTTCGAGACAATATGCACCCGCCCGGCCCTCCAAGCCGACGAGTGGGGCAGGTCACGCCCAATAGATCTATCCAAATTTCACCCGTTGTGCATCCCCGCACATTCATGGTTTTCCCCGGAACTTTAAAAGATCGTATAGCAATGCAAAGTTAAAACCATAGTATGACATATGTTACCAAAATAGTTTAGCGCATGTTTTCTCCCCCAAAAGTTAAAGCAGTAAAAGTGGGGCCGTGAACTCACCTTAAGTTGCGTTCTTCAGTAATATAAGAGAACCAAGCCCTTGATAATCCCACTACTGGAGATCTATCAAAATGTTCACACAAGTGTTCCGACTAATAACCATAAGGTTATCTATTCCCCGATTGTCCAGATCGTGGCCAAGTATGTTTTAAAACATGTTTAAGTGTTCAATCGACAAACTAGACCGACCCGACATCCCGTTGGTGACTCATTACCCTAACTAATCAAGTACACATAGATTACACACAAGGTTCAAGCATAAAACACATAGTTTGTATCAAAAATCTCATTTTTGAATCAATTGGGTCGAACCAGGAAATAAATCCACCTTCGCCCCTTTTTAAGCCATCTTCGACTGTTTGAAAGCCACCTTCGCCCCTTTTTAATCAGATTCGACCAAACTGTCCAGGTTCGACCCTGGGATTCCACATTCGACCACCCGATCGGTCGAATGTGCCCAGGTTCGACCCTGACAGAATACTTTTCCCAAAAACGCTTCAAAAACATCCGAAAACATCCCGAAACATCATCAAATACTGCAGTTAAGCATGTATAACTTATCCCTACAAAACCCCACCACTTTTGCCCCGAAACCTATTCGTTTTAGCACTTTCCCAAAATGGCAAAGATTATGGAAGTGTCACATCATGCATGTAATCTTTACCCAATTTGGAAACTTAGATAGAATAACAACATCATTCTCTTCAAGTTGATGGTCAAAAACGGGGATCAAAGGACTCTTTATGAAGGCCTGAATCTTATCACCTTTAAAATAAACATAAAGAAAATATAAAGATCAACGATGACAACTTAAATAACATAAAGTAAACGAAAAACATGACACAAAGAATATTTATATTTATATCATCAATTACAACATAAAATAACCTTAGAGAAAAATTACAGTACCTGCTCATAAATCAATATCATTTCCATCTTAAAACTTTCTTTCCACTAAAGATTAACGACAACAACTTAAATAACATAAAGTAAACGAAAAACATGACACAAAGAATATTTATATTTATATCATCAATAAGAACATAAAATAACCTTAGAGAAAAATTACATTATCTGCTCATCAATCAATATCATTTCCATCTTAAAACTTTCTTTACACTAAAGATCAACGACAACAACTTAAATAACATAAAGTAAATGAAAAACATGACACAAAGAATATTTATATTTATATCATCAGTAACAACATAAAATAACCTTAGGTTAAAATTACATTACCTGCTCTTCAATCAATATCATTTTCATCTTAAAATTTTCTTTCCACTTTCGTATGATACGAACCTTCAGAAACCAGATATCTTTGGATGGGTTCAGATCACAAACAAAACTATAAATTTTGTTATCAACGTCCATTGAGATGATTTTAACAAAGAATTTGAAAGATGATTTTATGAATTAATTTCTGAAAGAAAATGGTTGTGTATAAGAAAGCATATGGGGTAATGATTATATACCTGCAAAAATCACACTTCCTTATGTTAATTCAAAATTTCCCTCTTAAAACTTCAAAGTTAAGGGCTGAATAAGTACTAAACAGATGTTCATAGAAACTGCTTATAGCAAACAAATGCCTAAAAGGGGTCAATTATTGGTCTAAACAGTTGTTCGTAAATCGAGGCTAGCAAACAGATGCTTTTAACCTCAACAGTGGTAAATTGAAGTGACCCACATATTTTTCTGAATATTTTAAGCTGTTTAATGACATCATTTTTCGCATCACACGGGCATTGTTGGCCTATCTCTTCGCTTGACAACTCAGCTTTCTTATGTCACTGACGACTCTCCTATTATAGTAAGTACTAGGTGTGATCCCGTGTGGAAACACACGGGAGTATTAAACCCTGCTTTACGCCCAACCAATAGACAGCCTGCACGTTAACCAACCCTTATCCGCCTTACACTAACCACTGACGCCTCGACAGACCAAACCCTGCAAAACACTCCATCTATCGGTAAAACAAAAACTGTATTTAGTAACGTCTGTTTATTTCACAACATCAGTTAATAATACACTCACGCAATAGATCATTTGTTACTAAACGGTTTGTAAGTCAACGTCTGTTCGTTTCGCAACTCTGTTCATTACATCATTTCAACGGTTTCTTTCGAACAGTTGTTGCATTAACCACCGACTGACCGACACGTCAATAGTGCAAACGTCTGCTGAAAGAACAGCTGTTTCGCAACGACTGTTTATATCTTTTAACACTGATCAGACGTTCAGTAACTGAAAGGTAACAGCAAAGAAACAAAAACTATACAGACGGATTAAAAACCTGTAGTCAATATGTAGCGAAATATAAAAAACCATATCTAATCAACGTTAAACAAAACAAATATAGTCAACTTTAAACATCAATATACATTGTGAATTCCATCTTCATTATATCTGTTTATACATATGAATATACATTACGAATTAATAAACTTAATCTTCAATTCCTTTGAAGGTACAATTCCTTTTGTTCTTGAACTTTAAGCACTTTAGGCATATGTAACTCAATATGCGTATTAACTCATTGATATGCGATGGATGGTATCCACGCCTAGTTAAATGAATTGATAAACTTAAGCGTCAATTCCATTGAAGCTTCAAGCTGTGCGTGTAGATCCTTGAATCTTGCCAAAAGTTCTACATCCTTAATACTGGACTCTGAATTGCACAACAATGACAAATCACGAACACCAGTTGAAGGCATTGACTTTAAAATCCACTGAACAACATCTCGCTCAAGCGTGCCCGAGTGCAGACGGTCAAAACAAATCTTCAACTCCCTTGTAGTCTTCAAATCTTGATAGTATTGTCGTGTAGTTTGATTAAGAACAAAGTCCTTCATTTCATCTTCACGGTTAACACTTGGGGCTGCCATTGATACAATTGGCGAACACTGAAAACGTAAATGTTAATATATTACTAATTAAAATCGTTTATGATAAACTTTCGAATTTCTTTAGTATTTTATAGGCTGACAACGCGTGAAGATGAAAGGTCATGTGGTAGAATATTTATTATACATGGGTTAACGTGTGAAACATAAATGCACGAAGACTTTGGAAAACGAAAAGACGAAAAAATTTATTTATAAATTCCACACAGTACATATTCTAAAATTCATCTACAAAAATGGCAAACAGATCATACTACCATTTTGCGGATACATCAGATGTTAAGTCTTTATCCAACGCTTGGTCACTAACAGAAAAGAGAAAAGATGAAAATATTTGCAATGAAGTAGAGAGGCTCGGAGAAAAAAATTAAGGAACAATGCTGGGAAAACATTGCCCTGCTAGATATGGCCTTGCATGAACCAGCAAGTGCTTTAAGAGACAAGATTGAAGACTATTTGACGCAACAACTACAAATCGAAAACAACATCAAAGAATCCTTGACGGAATTAAAAGAGGATCTTTCAAGGGAGTACTGAAAAAGAAATAAAGAATTTTTGAAATTTTAATTAAGTAGTTTTGTATAGTAGATATAATTATTATTATGTACGTTTTAATTTTAAATGTTAACCTCTGTTTATTAAAAACAACATTATTTATCCCATCGTCTGTTGTTTTGAGAACATCTGCTTATTACCATCTGTGTGTATGTTGGGAACAATTAGTTTAAGGTCTGTTTACTAAAAACCAAAAAAAGTAAACAAAGCAACTGTTATACTTTGTTTGGTAAAAATCAAATTAAAGAGTCAATCTAGTGTTTATAATAAAAACTGTATTTTGTAAGGTCTTTTCAATTCAAAATGTCAGTTACATGTACACAGAAATTAAATAGTGTTAATAAAGTAACTTGAAAATCGTCATCATTAGTTTAGGGCATTTTTATAACAGCTGTTGACAGTAAAAACAACTGTTGCCACATAAAAGTTTTTCAGTATGTTTTGCAAAAAATAGGCTAATATGTGGAAGTAAAAACAACACCATAAATGACGAAGCAAAACTAACAAAGCATTGGAAATTATTAATTAAAACTTTCATATATATATATATATATATATATATATATATATATATATATATATATAATAAACTTAATATTAAAACAATATTCATACTTGAAATAATATTGTGAATGCCTACATTTTTTTATAAAATTTATGAATAAATCAATAACTCCTAAGTTGATTTTCAATTTTATGAGTTGTTTTCAACTTTAAATAATATTAATCTTTTCAAATTTATAATTATCACAACTATAAAAATAAACCAAGTAGATAAACATTGAATTTAACAGCTGAACACTTATAAAAGAACAAATACAAAATATCTCTAAAAAAACTACTTTAATTATTATAGCATTACAATATGTGACTTTACAAACTAAATAAAAATACAAGGAAATATAAAAAAAACCCCCTACTAACAACGAAACCCTAGTCACTGATATTTCTTCACACCATTATCGATCCAAATGACAAACCAAAACAATGAACACCAATACACGACAGCAGGTCGTATGTAAATATAATCCAGATCCAAAAAGCTTAACCATTGAAGATAGGAAATGGATGTTTATATATAATAATAAATTAATGTTTTCCTTTGATTGGAAGAATCATAGGAAAACATCAATTTGAAGTAGTTTACCAACAAACTGTTGGCAACCTATTTTCCTTTGATTGAAAGAATCTTTCGAAAAATTTGTGGAAGAATTAAAAGTAAAATCATAATGCATATTGAATGGAGAGATGTAAAGTGAGAATACTGAAAATGAATATTGGGAATTCATCCCCTTTTATTGACTGAAATATAATAACTGTTCGAAATAGAAAAGTTGGTTTTCAACTTTATTAGTTGCATTTGATGAAGAAACTATAAAGTCGGAAGTTAGTTATCGAAATTTTAATTTATTTTTTATAGAATAAACATATACTTTATATGAATAAAAAATCTACTAAAATATTCCCATCTATAAAACGGGAAATTATAGTTTTTATTTATAGATATCCATGAAAATCTTTTTTAACAAATGAAAGAAATATAGTCACTTTTAGTAATATTTTTATATATGTAAACTGAATATTTACATATAACTCACTTAACTTATTATAACCATCAATTTAAATTATTAACATGAATATTATCATTATGTTCAATGTCCTAATAATTGCAAACAACTATGATACATTACAATCTTAAACTAAAGGATGATTTAAACAGAGTTTAAAAACAGACTTTCCAAACTTAACTTGTAATCAATATATAACAAAATATCTATAAATTTAAATTAGATCAGTCTTTTCAAATTCATAATTACAAACAGCCCGCGGAGCTCTAAAAGTCAATGATAAGTACTGTACAAACGAAGGATCTACATGGAAATATAACTTAAATTTACCAAATTATTATTTTATATTAATTTCAATTAAATGTATTGTTGCCACATATGAATCGAAGTCTTTTATTGTTCCTATGTATCTAAAAAATGAACATATACTTTATATCAATAAATATCTACTAAAATACCACCATCTATAAAACGGGAAATTATAGTTTTTATAGAAATCCATGAAAAACTTTTTAAACAAATGACAGATATATAGTCACTCTTAGTAATATTTTAATATATGTAAACTGAATATTTACATATAACTCACTTAAGTTATTATAACAATCTGTTAAAATTATTAACATGAATATTATCATTATATGTTCAATGTCCTAATAATAAATTTGATATGGAAACCTATTCTAAATTCAAGTTATATAATATTTCATGAGTAGTGAAACGGATGTTAACAAACAACTGTCATAAAATTACAATTTTCAACTAAAGAATGAAGTCACCAGAATTGTAAAACAGACTTTACAATAGTTAACTTGTAATATCTTACAAAACAACAATAAATTTATATTAGATCAGTGTTTTCAAATTCATAATTACAAAAAGTCATCACAGCCCTAAATGTCTTTGATGACCACTGTACAAACGAAGGATCTAGATGGAAACATAACATATCATTATAATGTTATTATTTTATATTACTAAAACAATTAAAACTATTGTTTTTACAAATAATTTGAACTCTTTTATTGCTCTTGTATATTTAAAAATTGAACATATATTTTATATCAATAAAAATTATAAAAAAATATCATCATCTATAAAAAGGTGTAACTATAGTTTTTATTGACTACTTATTATGTTTTAAATAAATAATATTTCCATCACAAACTTCTTTAAGAAATGACATGAAAAAAAATAAGTGTGCTAATATTTTAATATATATATATATATATATATATATATATATATGTAAACTGAATAGTTATATATAACTCAGTAATGTTATTATAAACATCTTTTTAAATAGAGTTAATAGCCATTTTCGTCCCTGAGGTTTGGGCCAGTTTGCCACTCCAGTACAAAAGTTTTTTTTTTTGCAATTCCTTCCCTGAGGTTTGGATTTTTTTGCCAAATTCGTCCTTTTCACTAACCCAGTTAAAAAAGCTCGTTAATGTCAGGGGTAGTGTTGTCTTTTTACCTCTGAGGGACGAATTTGGCATTTAAATCTCTAATTACAATCTTTTTTTTACCCAAATGTTAATTATATTTCTTCATCTTCCAAACCCACCTCTTAAATCTGTTTCTTGTTCTTAAAGTTTGCATCTTTTTCAACCCCTTTGTTTCTTGGTATTAAAGCTCACATTTTTATATATTTTTATATTTTTTTTTTATAAATCTTGAATTAATTACAGAGATAATAATGGCTACAAGAGGTGCAAGATCAGAGAAGGTGAAGAGGATATTCCAGCAGTTTGATGTAAACAAAGATAATGGTCTTAACAGAGAAGAAATGGCTGCACTTGTTGTTGCTGTTAACCCTAGGGTTAAGTTTAGTGATGAACAGATTAGTGCTATTCTTGATGAGGTTTTCCGTACATATGCTGATTTTATTGATTCTGATATGGGTCTTACTTTAGATGGTTTGTTAAGAACTTATGATGATGGTGCTGGTGATGTCGACCGTGATTTCGAGGCATTAGGGCTTGAATTAAAACCTTATGATAATAATATTAATCTTGATATTGATAATGTTATTGTTAATGATGATAATAATGAGGTGGAAGAAGCTGCACACCAGCGCCTGTGCAGCAGCGTACGGTTAGATGGGCAGCATCGCCGAACCATGGGATTGTGTTTGACGACACGTGGAAGCTTATGGATGACTTGGAGGTTTTGATCAAGAGGTTGAGGGTGAAGCAGATGAAGGGAAAGGGGAGAATTCGGATGCGTATTCGGATCCGGGGTGGTCGAGGGAGTTGGGGCCGTCGACGGAGATGAATAAGCAGATTGTTTGGGATGAAAGTAGGGTGGATTACGCGGTTTTTGTTAAGGAGTTAGGGGGTTTGAGGTCTAGAGCGGATGGGGCGAGGTCGAGAGAAGAAGCGTTTGATGGGCATATGGCGATTGGTCGTGTGTTGTATGATCAACAGTTGTTTAAAGAGTCGTTGGTATGTTTTAAACGAGCTTGTGAATTGCAGCCTACGGATGTTAGACCGCATTTTCGAGCAGGGAATTGTTATTATGTTGTTGGGAGACATAGTGAGGCTAAAGATGAGTTTGTTTTAGCTTTGGATGCTGCAGAAGCAGGTGGGAATCAATGGGCTTATCTTCTGCCTCAAATTCATGTGAATCTTGGGATTTCACTTTAGGACTGATGTGTGACCGGCTCCTTCCTCTATCCTGTTGTTTGTTTTGCTCTTTAAACCCTTTAGGACTTTTAGACAACGCCCGACAAGAATGAGCTTGATGATACAGATTTCGGAAAATCGACAAGTTCCCGGGGTTTTAGTGTTTCACGTACAAGTTCTAAGATCCTTTTTCAGTATACATACATCTTTGTTTAACTCTATGATTTATAAATGTCAAATTCGTCCCTGAGGTAAGGTTGAATTTTAAATGCCAAATTCGTCCCTGAGAGGTAAAAAGACAACACTACCCCTGACATTAACGAGTTTTTTTAACTGGGTTAGTGAAAAGGACGAATTTGGCAAAAAAATCCAAACCTCAGGGAAGGAATTGCTAAAAAAAAAAACTTTTGTACTGGAGTGGCAAACTGGCTCAAACCTCAGGGACGAAAATGGCTATTAACTCTTTTAAATAATTAATATTAATATTATTTATATTTTCAATATCCCAATAATAACTTTGGTATAGAAATCTACTCTAAATTCAAGTTATAGAGTATTTCATGACTTGTCAACAGATGTTGCAAACAACTATGATACGTTACTATTTTCAACTAAAGGATGATTTAAACATAGTTTAAAAACAGATTTTCCAAACTTAACTTGTAATCAATATCTAACAAAATACCTATAAATTTAAATTAGATCAATCATTTCAAATTCATAATTACAAACAGCAAGCAAAGCTCTAAAAGTCTTTGATGAGTACTGTACAAACGAAGGATCTACATGGAAATCTAACTTAAATTTACCAAATTATTATTTTATGTTAATTAAACAATTAAATGTATTGTTGTCACATAAGAATTGAAGTCTTTTATTGTTCCTATGTTTCTAAAAAATGAACATATACTTTATATCAATAAAAAATCTACTAAAATACCACCATCTATAAAACGGGAAATTATAGTTTTTATAGAAATCCATGAAAAACTTTTTAAACAAATGACAGAAATATAGTCACTGTTAGTAATATTTTAATATATGTAAACTGAATATTTACATATAACCCACTTAAGTGATTATAACAATCAGTTAACATTATTAACATGAATATTATCATTATGTTCAATGTCCTAATAATAAATTTGATATGGAAACCTATTCTAAATTCAAGTTATATAATATTTCATGAGTAGTGAAACGGATGTTAACAAACAACTGTCATAAAATTACAATTTTCAACTAAAGAATGAAGTCACCAGAATTGTAAAACAGACTTTGCAATAGTTAACTTGTAATATCTTACAAAACAACAATAAATTTATATTAGATCAGTGTTTTCAAATTCATAATTACAAAAAGTCATCACAGCCCTAAATGTCTTTGATGACCACTGTACAAACGAAGGATCTAGATAGAAACATAACATATCATTATAATATTATTTTATATTACTAAAACAATTAAAACTATTGTTTTTACAAATAATTTGAACTCTTTTATTGCTCTTATATATTTAAAAATTGAACATATATTTATTAATAAAAATTATAAAAAAATATCATCATCTATAAAAGGTGTAACTATAGTTTTTATTGACTACTTATTATGTTTTAAATAAATAATATTTCCATCACAAACTGTCACACCCTCAAATCTCCACTTGCGGGGTTTTACCGCGAGGCGCATGACAAACCAGGATCCAAATCAACGATCACAATAAACAACTCTATGTGAAAAACGTAAAGAGACATAACCGACAATTTTATAAGCGGAAGCGTTTTAGTAGCATTTAATCAACTATGCTATCATCCCAAAAGTTATTCAAAACACTTTTATTACAAAACGTGCAACTATGCCTAGACGCCAATGCAGACCCGTGCGCCTAGTTCCATTTGTTGCTACCTTAGCGACCTGAGAAAAACATGCCAAAAAGATGTCAACATATAATGTTGGTGAGTTCACAGGTTTGTTCAATATGTTACCAAAACGTTACCATGTCCATACTATATCAATGTTACCAAGTACGCTAGCTAGGCGTATGTTTTATTACTACTACGATTGGAAACCATTACTAGACACGTTTAGCAATGTTTAGCATGTTTAAGCAGCCCGTATGTTCAGCATGATAATGTTCCTGTTCGAGACAATATGCACCCGCCCGGCCCTCCAAGCCGACGAGTGGGGCAGGTCACTCCCAATAGATCTATCCACATTTCCCCCGTTGTGCATCCCCGCACATTCATGGTTTCCCCTGGGACTTCCAAAGATCGTATAGCAATATAAAGTTAAAAACCATAGTATGACATATGTTACCAAAACAGTTTAGCGCATGTTTTCTCCTCCAAAAGTTAAAGCAGTAAAAGTGGGGCCGTGAACTCACCTTAGATAGCGTTCTTCAATTACAAGTAAAGATGTTTAGCCCTTGATAATCCCTCTACCGGAGATCTATCAAAATGTTCACATAAGTGTTCCGACTAATAACCATAAGGTTATCTAGTCCCCGATTGTCCAGATCGTAACCAAGTATGTTTTAAAACGTGTTTGAATGTTTAACCGACACACTAGACCGACCCGACATCCCGTTGGTGACCCATTACCCTAACTAATTAAGTACACATAGATTACACACAAGGTTCAAGCATAAAACACTTAGTTTGTATCAAAAATCTCATTTCTGCATCAGAACGGTCGAACCAGTCAGTATTAAGTCTCCTTCGCCCGTTTTACATCTCCTTCGCCCGTTTTACATCTCGTTCGACCGTTTGATGCCTCCTTCGCCCGTTAAGCCACATTCGCCCAACAAAAACCCAGGTTCGACCCTGGATTTCCTCCTTCGCACCTTCGATCGGTCGAAGGAGGCCAGGTTCGCCCCTGTTGTGTAAATTTTCCTAAAAACGCTTCAAACACATTCAAAACGACTCGAAACATCATCAAACACAGCAGTCAAACATGGATAACTTATCCTTACAAAACCCCACCGATTTCCCCCGATAATACGTCCGTTTCAGCCCTTTCCCAAAATGGTAAAGATTATGGAAACATCACTTTCATGCATGAATAATTTACCCAATTTGGAAACTTTTGAAATCGATTCATATTCAACTTGAAATGCTCAGTTTGTCGAGTGTTCGATCTCTTCTTATCAATTCTATTGATCATAAATATCATGCATCAAGTTTAGATCCAAAAAAACCCCCCAAATACCCATAATATCAGCATATCCAATCCTAACCCTAAACAACAATATTCCAACATCAATAACAATCCTATATCATGTTTCTATCATAGATATAGCAGCAAATCATTGAACAACACATAATACCACATAATACACAATTTACATATGTTATTCACCATGAAACCTATGTTAATGATAATGTTTTGATTTAGAAAGATGTTTTAAAAGGTTTTTAATCATAAAACACCCTTAGAACAGATCCGGACAATTAGGGTTAGATGAAAACGAATTAAAACGCTTTTAAAAAGGTTTAGGATTAAGAACACACCTTGGATTCTTGTTTAGATGTTGTAGATGGGTTAGATTATGAAAAAGAAGAGCAAAAACTCCTTCCTTAGTGATTAAGATCGTTTGAGAGCGTTTTGGGACGGTTAGGGTTTGTGAAATGATGAAAAATGACAAAAGTTGGTATTTATACTAATCCTCCTTCGCACCATTTCAATGGGCGAAGGTGGTCTCCTTCGACCCTTACACAGGGTCGAATGAGCCCTGTCCTGGTCGAAGGGAATTCCTTCAATTCCACTTACCTGGTTCGCCCATCTACAAAGGGTCGAACCAGGCAATTTCTCTCCTTCGACCACTCGAAGTGGTCGAACCAGGATTCCTTTTTAACTAGTTTTCCAGTTTGTCGTGTTTAACGCATTCTAACACATCTTAACATGCAAGCATGCAACCTTAGTCTATGTTTAGCATATTTAAGCATAGATAATCATTTATACATCATTTAAACACATCTATGTATATAATCCACCACACGACCCGTAATCTACACATATACTTAATTAGTTCATGTAATGTCACCAACAACGGAACCCGGTACTAGTGTATTACCAAAACGACTCCCAATGATCCTCCAGATCATTGTACCCTGGACAATCCTAACTTGACCCGACTCAACTAACCCAGTTAAGTTTGTTTATAAACGTTTCTCGCTAAGGTAGTCTTAGATGTTACTAATATGTTTAAGCCAAGCATGCCGGGTGTCACACAAACTTCTTTAAGAAATGACATGAAAAAAAATAAGTGTGCTAATATTTTAATATATATGTAAACTGAATAGTTATATATAACTCAGTAATGTTATTATAAACATCTTTTTAAATAATTAATATAAATATTATTTTTATGTTCAATGTCCCAATAATAACTTTGGTATAGAAATCTACTCTAAATTCAAGTTATAGAGTATTTCATGACTTGTCAACAGATGTTGCAAACAACTATGATACGTTACAATTTTCAACTAAAGGATGATTTAAACAAAGTTTAAAAACAGACTTTCCAAACTTAACTTGTAATCAATATCTAACAAAATACCTATAAATTTAAATTAGATCAGTCATTTCAAATTCATAATTACAAACATTAAGCAGAGCTCTAAAAGTCTTTGATGAGTACTGTACAAACAATAAATTTATATTAGATCAGTGTTTTCAATTTCATAATTACAAAAGGTCATCACAGCCCTAAATGTCTTTGATGAACACCGTACAAACGAAGGATCTAAATGGAAACATAATATATCATTATAATGTTATTATTTTATATTACTAAAACAATTAAAACTATCGTTCTTACAAATAAGTTGAACTCTTTTATTGCTCTTATATATTTAAAAATTGAACATATATTTTATATCAATAAAAATTATAAAAAAATATCATCTCTATAAATTAGATCACTCTTTTCAAATCATAATTACAAATAGCCCGCAGAGCCTTAAAAGTTTTTGATGAGCACTGTACAAACGAAGGATCTAGATGGAAACATAACTTAAATTTAAACATTATTATTTTATATTAATTAAAAAATTAAATGTATTGTTCTCAAATATGAATTGAAGTCTTTTATTGTTCCTATTGTATTTAAAAAATGAACATATACTTTATATCAATAAAAAATCTACTAAAATATCACCATCTACAAACGAAGGATCTATATGGAAATATAACTTAAACTTAAAGATTATTATTTTATATTAATTAAACATTTAAATGTATTGTTCTCAAATATGAATTGAAGTCTTTTATTGTTCCTATTTATTTAATGAGTAGTCAAACGGATGTTAACAAACAACTGTCATAAAATTACAATTTTCAACTAAATAATGATGTCACCAGAATTTTAAAACAGCCCGCAGAGACATAAAAGTCTTTGATATGGAAACCTATTCTATAAAACAGACTTTGAAAAGTTATTCTTAGAACAGATATTGCATAACAGAAGTTAAAACAAATGAGGATGACAAAGTAACATAACATCCACGAAAACAGATGTTAAACAACAGCTGTTAACTAAAATATATTCATACCAAGGTTTGGAAAGATGTTAACATACATATCTTTTAACTGCAAAAGCTTACAAATCGGAAAACTTAACAAACATCTGAATACGTTAATAATAAGTTCTTAATTTTGAAATCTAGCTGACTTCTTCTTCAATCTTTTGCCCCTGGAAGTTTGATCACTAAAATTTACATTACAACAATCTTCAAGACTTCTTTTTCCAATGAGACTTGTGGCAGTATCAACAAATGCATCAACACATACAAGATCCTTCAAACAAACCATGAAAAAGCTAATAAAATGTTATCTATCTATATAATAATTGAGGTCACTTGGGTTGAATCAAGGCCTTAGAGATGGCCTTTATGATCCAACAACTAATATGGAGCTCCAAATTATGACTATAAAAACCTTTTTCTTTTATTTTTTTTTTTCATTCTCCATATCAAAACTCTCCTATTCTTCCTAATTCCTAACAAATCTTTCAATCTTTCTTCTTCACCTTGCATCATTTGTTGATTATCCACAACTGATTAAAGGTAAACATCCATACTACTCTTCTAATGTTGATTCCTATTATTATTTTGACTTTTTTTTATTGTTAACATTATTAAGAACAAATCAAACCGAATGAAAATTCTTATTCTTTTACGTGGAAATCATTCTTCTTAAACACATGTTCTAATGAAACGGATTTGTGATAAATGGATTTGTGATAAACGGATTTGTGATAAACACATATTCAATCGGATTTATTATAAAGTGATAACAAAGATACTATCAATTCCTATTGTTATTTTTTTATTCTTTTTAAGATTTCCTAATCTAATAACCATTTGAAATCATTCTGGTGTTTATCACATGTTCTAATGAAACGGATTTGTGATAAACATATATTCAATCGGATTTGTGATAAAGGGATAACAAAGATACTATAGATTTCTATTGTTACTTTTTTTATTCTTTTTAATATTTCATAATCTAATTACCATTTGAAATCATTCTTGTGTTTATCACATGTTCTAATGAAATGGATTTGTGATGAACGTATTTGTGATAAACACATATTCAATCAGATTTGTGATAAAGGGATAATAAGGATTGCGTTCAATCAGATTTATGTTAATTTTATTATTGTCATCACAGTTTTTTTAGACATATATTGAATCGGATTTACTATTCGATCGGATTTAGTAATGCTATATTTTAACATTTGAAAAACAGGATTTGATCCGAAGACACAAACGCTATTATGTCTTATCATAATGGTTCTCAATTCTTCAAGGTATTGCATGACCCTTCGGCAACAGTTTTGGTATATTTGTTATTTTCATGTACATATGCCTATTTAATTTTCAAAAATGATTCTTTATTTTTTAATGTTGTTTTTAACGTGTCAATCCAGACTGTGCTGAAGGCCATGAACAAATTTCTGTTGTCTAAAAACATACATAACAGGGACGTTACAGTTACCACATACGAAGGACAATCTTGGTTGGTACGATTTTTAATGTTTTTAATGTAATTTATTTGAATTACTGTTTTTCGAATTTATGTTTAATATTATTGTAATAATTGACTGTTTTTCGAAAAAAAAATTTAATCACATTTATTTATATTACTGTTTTTCGAAATTATTTTAATATTATTGTAATATTAGACCGAATTTAATGTCATCAATTCTGAATTATTGTTATTTATTTACATTAATAATAGTTAACCGAATTTAATGTCATTTAATCTGAAATTTGAATATGAATTATTGTTATTTATTTACATTAATAAAAATTGACCAAATTTAATGTTATTTATTACTATATTTTAATAATTGACCGAATTTATATTGATATTAATATGAATTTCAATTTACCATAAGAAGCCTCATTTATTTTTTATTATGAATTATGAATGATTGATTATTAATCAATTTAACCTTCATTTATGAACGAAATAACTCTCATTTATTTTTAATATTACGATTTTAGTTTACTATTTGTAATAATAGTATTGTTGACCGAATATATTACTAATACTAATTGACATTAATAATAATTGACCGAATTGAATGTTATTTATTACGAATTTTTAATCTCATTTATTTATATTAATATTACTACGAAATTATGTTTAAATTATCTTTATGAATTATTATTGGTCTTGCTTGCAATTAATAGGATTTATTTTGTTTTTTAATGTTATTTAGTATGAGTTTTAATGACATTAATTATAATTGACCGAATTTAGGGTTATATATTATGATTTTTAAGCTCATTTATTTATTATTGATCGAATTAAATTACAAATATATTAATAATACTAAAACTAATATTACGAATTATTATTGGTCTTGTCTGCAATTAATAGAATTTATTCATTTTTTAATGTTATTCAGTATGAGTTTTAATGAGATTAATAATAATTGACCGAATTAATGATATATATTACGATTTTTAAGCTCATTTGTTTATTATTGACCGAATTGACCGAACTAATTACGAATATATTACTAATACTAAAACTAATATTACAATTTTTAATTTTAATCCCATTTATATCTTATTGACCGAATTAAAATTTTCTATTACTATTTTTACGAATATATTACTAATTACTAATACTAATACTATTATTACGATTTTAGTTTGCTTCAATTAGAAGTTATTTCCATTGGCGAATATTGTGTCTTTAAATGGTGTTCAATCCAGCACAAGCTGTTTGTTACAAAGGTTCCAACACAAGAAGTCATTGATTTTCAAATTAAAATTGCGATTTTTTATGTTTGTAATGTAATATATTTGAATTATTGATTATGATTTTGTGGTTATTTATTAAGATTTATAATCTCATTTATTTATATTACTATGTTTACGAATTATGATTAGTCTTGATTGCAATCAATAAGATTTATTCATTTTTACTGTTATTTATTAAGATGTTTAATATTATTTATTGACATTAATAATAATTGACCGAATTTAATGTTATTTATTAAAATTATTAATCTCATTTATTTATATTACTTTTTTCGAATTTATGTTTAATAAGATTTAATTATTTTTAATGTATTTTTAGTATGTTAGAATTAATGTTATTGACATTAATAATA
This sequence comes from Ambrosia trifida, assembly GCA_028751855.1. Lineage (NCBI taxonomy): Eukaryota > Viridiplantae > Streptophyta > Magnoliopsida > Asterales > Asteraceae > Ambrosia > Ambrosia trifida. Next base: position 65,212,773 of record CM054127.1, read on the forward strand.
ATTGACCGAGTTGAATGTTATTTATTATGATTTTTTAATCTCATTTATTTATATTAATATTACTACGAAATTATGTTTAATCTATTTTTATGAAATTATGTTTAATCTGTTTTTATGAAATTATGTTTAATATTATTTATATTACTATTCATTTGAATAATTATTGGTCTTGCCTACAATTAAAAGGATTTATTTATTTTTAATTGATATTTATTATGAGTTTTAATGACATTAATAATAGTTGACCGAATTTAATGTTATATATTACAATTTTTAAGCTCATTTATTTATTATTGACCAAATTGACCGAATTAATTTACAAATATATTACTAATACTAATACTAATACTAATATTACGATTTTTAATTTTAATCTGATTTATTTATTATTGACCGAATTAAATTATGAATATATTACTAATAATAAAACTAATATTACGATTTTTAATTTTAATCTCATTTATATCTTATTGACCGAATTAAAATTTTCTATTACTATTTTTACGAATATATTACTAATTACTAATACTAACTAATACTAATACTAATATTACAAATTTAGTTTGCTTCAATTAGAAGATATTTCTATTGGCGAATATTGTGTCTTTAAATGGTGTTCAATCCAGCACAGGCTGTTTGTTACAAAGGTTCCACCACAAGAAGTCATTGATTTTCAAATTAAAATTACGATTTTTTATGTTTGTAATGTAATTTATTTGAATTATTGATTACGATTTTGAGGTTATTTATTAAGATTTATAATCTCATTTATTTATATTAGTATGTTTACGAATTATGATTAGTCTTGATTGCAATTAATAAGATTTATTCATTTTACTGTTATTTATTAAGATGTTTAATATTATTTATTGACATTAATAATAATTGACCGAATTTAATGTTATTTATTAAAATTATTAATCTTATTTATTTATATTACTTTTTTCGAGTTTATGTTTAATAAGATTTAATTATTTTTAATGTATTTTTAGTATGTTAGAATTAATGTTATTGACATTAATAATAATTGACCAAGTTAAATGTTATTTATTATGATATTTTAATCTCATTTATTTATATTAATATTACTACGAAATTATGCTTAATATGTCTTTATGAAATTATGTTTAATATTATTTATATTACTGTTCGTTCGAATTATTATTGGTCTTCCCTGCAATTAATAGGATTTATTTATAAATGATATTTATTATGAGTTTTAATGCCATTAATAATTGTTGACCGAATTTAATGTTATATATTGCGATTTTAAGCTCATTTATTTAATATTGACCGAATTAATTTACGAATATATTACTAATACTAATATTGCAATTTTTAATTTTAATCTGATTTATTTATTATTGACCGAATTAAATTATGAATATATTACTAATACTAAAACTAATATTACGATATTTAATTTTATTCCCATTTATATCTTATTAACCGAATTATAATTTTCTATTACTATTTTTACGAATATATTACTAATTACTAATAATTACAAATATTAACTAAAACTAATATTACGATTTTAGTTTTACTATTCGTAAAAATAGTATTGTTGACCGAATATATTACTAATTCTAATTGACAATAATAATTGACCGAATTGAATGTTATTTATTACGATTTTTAATCTCATTTATTTATATTAATGTTACTATGAAATTATGTTTAATATATTTTTATGAATTATTATTGGTCTTGCTTGCAATTAATAGGATTTATTCATTTTTTAATGTTATTTATTATGAGTTTTAATGACATTAATAATAATTGATCGAATTTAATGTTATATATTACGATTTTTAAGCTCATTTATTTATTATTGACCGAATTGACCCAATTAAATTATGAATATATTACTAATACTAAAACTAATATTACGATTTTTAATTTTAATCCCATTTATATCTTATTGACCGAATTAAAATTTTCTATTACTGTTTTTACGAATATATTACTAATTACTAATAATTACTAATACTAATACTAATATTACGTGCAGATTTTGTTTCACAAGTCGCTAGGTTTGTTATTTGCATATTCAACATTTATGTTTACAATATTCTTATTTTATAATTAGTTACACATTTTAAATTTTCTATACATAATTCTTTTGTAAAGGTTTACTGTGATTGGATGACCTGATTTACTTCAATCAAAAGATACTTCCATTGGCGAATACTGTGTCTTCAAATGGTGTTCAATCGAGCACAAAATGTTTGTTACTAAGGTTGCACCACAAGATGTCATTGATTTTGAAATTTAAATTATGATTTTGTTGTTATTTATGAAGAGTTTTAATGTTATTTATGATAATTTTAATGTCATTGATTTGAATTATTGATTATGATTTGGTTGTTATTTATTAAGATTTTTAATCTTATTTATTGATATTACTAATATTACGAAATTCATTTTAATATTGTTGACCGACTTTAATTTTGATATTACAACTTTCCTTTAATCAATTGTGATGAAACGATATTTTTTTTAAACATATACGACTTTCTTTCAAACATTTATTTAAATCTATTTTACAGTTTATAATTTAAATATAATCCGAAGATAACACTGTACATTTATTTTCCTACACTTTTATTATTCTTTTAATAATAAATATAATTTAAATATAATTAACAGTTTCCTAAAATATATATAATGTATTCAAAATAATTTTCAATGCTATTACTAATATTACGACCTTAATGTTAATATTGTTGACCGAATCTGTATAAAAACTTTTTACGTTTTTGTTAAATTGATGGAGGTCAATTCTTTGACTATATGTCTTTGAATTTGATTGTGCTAATTTTAACCGTTATTGACCAATTCATGTCAATTACCAATCCTTCCCATTTTTATAATTCAAAGACTTTCCTTTAATCATTTGAAATGAAACGATATTCTTTTAAACATATACGACTTTCCTTTAAATATTTATTTAAATCTATTTAACAATGTTAAATCTATTTAACAGTTTATAATTTATATATAATCCAAAAATAGGAGTGTACATTCATTTTTTACACTTTTATTATTCTTTTAATAATAAATATAATTTAAATCTATTTAATAGTTTCCTAAAATATATAATGTATTCAAGATAATTTTCAATGCTGTTACTAATATTACGACCTTAATTTTAATATTGTTGATCAAATATTAGTAAAAACTTTTTACGTTTTTGTTAATTTGATGGAGGTCAATTTTTTGACTTTATGTCTTTGAGTTTGATTGTGTTAATTTTAAGCGTTGTTGACCAATTCACGTCAATTACCAATCCTTCTATTTTTATAATTCAAATATATAAATAAATATTCCTACTCGATCACGTCAATCGAGGCATATTATTTCCGATTTTGCAGAATTGTTCGAGACACAACAATACTATATAAACCTTAACAAATAATAAAATCATTTAATCGTCATACCAAATTTAACAACAAAATTAAATGATAATATAAATTTTCAAAATGTTACTTTTGGTACAACTAATAATGATTACTAATGATGTCAATAATAAATTGTATATAATGGGTAAGGCAATTTGAGACGCGGATGATTTTAATGTCATTTATTTGAATTATTGATTACGATTTTGATGTTATTTATTAAGATTTTTAATCTTATTTACTGATGTTACTAATATTACGGATTTCATTTTAACATTGTTGACCGACTTTCATTTTGATATTACGACTTTCCTTTAATCATTTGTAACTAAACGATAATCATCATCTTGATTTTAATAAGTGTGCTAATTTTAAGTGTGCTAATTTTAAGATGTTAATAATAATTTGTATATAACGGGTATGTTAATTTCAGACGTGGATTATTTTAATGTCATTGATTTGAATGATTGATTATGATTTTGATGTTATTTATTAAGATTTTTAATTGTTAAGTACTATATTTACACAGTTTACATAATGACGATTTTTTGGCGGCTTTTTGTAACATGTCAAAAGTTGCCTAAAGTGTGTGTACAATGGGTCCTTTTGGCTACATGTTGAAATGGGTCTGGGGTTGATCCTTTTGGTGTCTATTTTTTTAATAAAATATAGGAAATTTATATTACAGCATGTGACATTGGACCCATTTTCTTATTAGTTGTTTTTTAGCTATGTAATCGGTTTGAACCATTGGAGAGATAACATGAAAATTTAAGCTACCCATTCAAGTAAATGGGTTAAGGATTGTTTCTTGATTTACCTATCACCGTATCCATATCTTTACAACAACTATATTTTATGTAGAACACAAATATGGAATACAATGGTGGAGATTTTCGTAAATTATTGAAAATGAGCTGCACTCCGAGGATCGTGATGACAATGATAACAACTTCGAAGGTGAAAAATCAGCTAGCAATGAGCAAGAGTTGGAAGATTTTGATTGAAGTAATGAAAATGGACCATTGGTTGAAGTTCGTTAAGCCCCAACTAAATGATAAGTGTTCTATGCTTAAGCTTAGTTATGATTATAATATAGATATTACCCTTACCCAAATGATGTAATATGTGATATTGGTTGAAGTTCGTTAAGCCCCAACTAAATGATAAGTGTTCTATGCTTAAGCTTAGTTATGATTAGAATATAGATATTACCCAAATGATGTAATGTGTGATATTGTGATAGTATGCTATGTAGTTTGCAGTTGTCAAATTAAACTTTACTTACTCGATATATCCATCATTTCGTTACATTAAACTGTTAGATGACATTTTGCATTTAACATCAAAAATCATACATATTGCATTATCAAACATTTAGTAACCAAAACAAATCGTATAATACAATTCTTATTTTCCTACTTTTTTTTCATTTTACTTTCGGGTGAACCGTGGGTCCCCACGAGACTCTAACCTAGTATAAGAATACAAGATGTAACAACAACATAGACATACTTGCACAAAAGTATAAATACCTTAGATGTAACTTGAAACCCAAGTTGCGAAGATTCTAAAGGCTTAACAGAAACTTTTCGACAAACTTCCTGAATGACCTAAAAAGTGCTCAAATATAAAGAAGCATAACAGATTTAAACGTCTATTAAAAATAATTGGTTATTAAAATAAAATTAGAATAAATACCTCAGCAGATGTACCATGTACATTCTCATATCCATCAACCAACTCTTGATTTATAATACGCTGGCAATTAATCTTAACGACGGTGTAAACATGGTACTCACTTACAAAGCTGTAATTACAAACCTCAAGGTTGAAAGTCACTTTGTTTTCAACAACTGGAGAAAACGCAATTCCATTATCATCATTTGTGTTACTTTGCTTCAACACTCTTTCCCTAACATACCATGCAGCAGCTCCAATGATCATCATCACATCTTTATCAAATATCACAACTGATACATCTCCTGATTCATCTTGTACAATGGGCCGATTACAGATGGTTCATTGCACAAGGGAAAGTTGTGTCCACAGTTCAAATACTTGGCACATGTGTTGATTCATCTTGTACCCTTATCTGCAAGTTCAACCTAAAACAAATACAACATAAAAAACAGTGCATACATAAAAAACATGAATTAAATAAAATGAAAATTCTTGAAAAAAAACAGTGTATACATCTACTGATTTACATACTTTGTGGTAATGGAAGTACATTCCCAATCGCATTTCCCACAAGCCAAAGCAGTAGTAGGCAATTTGAGAACTGTTTCACACACTTCTTCAGCATTTTGCAAAAACTCAGATTTACTTAAAACTTTATTGTTACAATTGCGGCAGGCAGCATAAAACCAACCATAGCTTTCTTCAGCACTTTTTATGGTGGCAACAACAACAAAAGACATCGGCTGCACACACAATGTATATTAAACATACACTTTTAAACAATACAAAAATATAGTAAAGTGAAGACATATAAAAGATACGAATAAAATATTGAAACCTCTTGAATTCCTGGTACAATGACTTCATCAACAGGATTCTTCTGTGTCCCAACGGTTTGAGCACTACAACCACACTCTACTTCTTGTTTCAACATCAAACTCCGCAATGGATAAGCCCTCTTCCACTTTCTTATAACTCGAGCCTTCATGTACCACATGTCTTTGGCTGGATACAAATCATAACGGCTTTCTTCATCGTATATTGAAGTGGACATTATTTTATGTTTTAGGAGGGAATTTTGAAAAAAAAAATTAAAAAATTCAAAGCTGATAGAAGAAATGGGTGCATTGGTTATGTGGTTATATATAGGGAGCTGATGAAGCACGTTTCCCTACGTGGATTTAAATTTTTCCCCTTAAAATTCAAAAACTTAGGGCCTAAAAACAGCTGAGATGATATATTAGTAAAGGTCTGCTGTTGGTTGGCAGACACATGAATTGAGAAACGCTGTTGGGGGCAACAACGGTGGTTTCACGTGGCCCATCCCTCTTTTTGAATTTTTTAATGGGATTAATGACGTCAGTTTTTGCATCATACCCGCATTGTGTAACACCCCAACCGATGGCGGAAACATCGAAGTGTCACGTAGTGACGATTGTCCAAAAGCACATGGTATTTAAAATTCAAGTTCCATTAAATAAATATTCTAATAATGGAATCTATTACAACGAAAAGGAAACAATACTAAATGTTCAACATCAAACTAAACTAATAACCAAATGAAATTAAAACTAGACTTCAACTTCTAACGTCTAAAGCTCGTAGAACTTCACGCTTCATTATTCCCTGAAACATGTTTAAGTTGGAAAATGTGGGGGTCAACTATAAATAGTTGGTGAGTAATACATTTGTAAAAAAAATTTAGTTAACAAAGTTTTGTAAGTCATGTCTATATATCAAAACAATTTGTAATAATATTAATTGGAAACCATGGTGTTGTATAGTCAACCCTAATGACAATGACGTAACTCAATGAGCTAGTATAAAATGACGTAACTCAATGAGCTAGTATAAAATCTGTTTCAATCATCCCTGAATTTATGCGGGGGATAGGCTTGTCGAACCTATAGCGCTATAATCTACTACAGTTGGCTTGATCAAAGTTAATGACTACACTGAGGCGGGTTCACCAACTAATAATAAAAACAAATGCGTAAAGATATAAACAAGACAAAAAGTAAACATGTTTCACCCCTAAAAATATAAAAACATTAAGAGCATGTTTGGCTCTCCTTATTTCCACCTCCTTATAACTTATAACTTTTCCAAAAAGTTAATAAGTTGCAAAAAGTGTTTGGCAAAAAGAAAAGGACTTTTTGTTTTAACTTTTTATTTGCCTATGATAAGTTGTTTTGGAAAAGTAAGGGAGGAGTGACTTTTTGAACCTCCTTATAACTTATTTGATGGTTATTTACCTACATGCCCTTATTATATCCTTACACCTTCCCTCCTTATACCCTTTTTTGTCATTTTACCTAAATAAGTTAAACCAAACATTTTTTTACAAACTAACTTATCAACTTATTGTTTTTCCCCATCACATAAGCTAATCCAAACACTTTTTTAAAAACTCCTTTTTAAAAAGTCATAAGTTAATAAGTCCTTTTAACAAAAAGTCCTTTTTGCCTCAAATAAGTTTATCCAAACATGCCCTAAAAAAGGGGGGTTATGTAAAACTCACCTTAGCAAAGCAATCAAATTTCCAAATAGCGCAAATAAGGTTGAGAGAATCCCGAAGGATTATCCTAAACAGTTCAAAAAAAAAATATAATCTCATAAAATTGGGGAAAACTAATTCGAGTCGGGTTATAGGCACTAGGTATTATAGTTTCCAATTTTGGGAATAATATTTATTTACGTGACATAAATAAAAGTTGTAAAGATCGATTATACGAAATGTTTAGGTAGAATATTAATTTAAGAAATTTTGTTTTATAGAATATTTCCAAAATTATTGTACACCAACACTAGCCATTTGACTAGTGTAACAGTAAAAAAAATTATTCATGTATATATATATTTTTTTTCAATTAAATAAGTGACTTTGATTAATTAGACAAGAATAAAAATAAATAAAAAAAATAGAAAATGAATTTATACACTCAAATTTTCAACTGGAATCACACGGAAGTTTTATATTTTTTTTCTTTGCAAAGGAACGATTGGAGTTTTTTTATTTATTATAAATGATAACTATGGTAAAATAATATTATTTAAAAAAAATATCAACAAATAGGAGGTCAGAAATCCCAAAGTGTTAATCAACTTGGCTATTGGTTACTGTGTTAAGGTTTCTTTTTTTTCTTTTTTTTTTTTTTTGGGCAAAGTAACTTTTAAACATGTTTATATCACAACCATCTTCCAAAATAATATAAATCCTAGATCTATAACCCAAACAATTAAACCTATTTACGGACTGTTAAGTGGATTAAACAGAGGGACTAACAGAATGAACATACCAGAATGCGTGGGTAGAGGAGGGATGTAGGGTGGTCGGCGTCGGACTCCGGTTAAGCTCCAAGGACCACAGAAAACGGCTCGAAATCTATATATCGAAGTGTGGGTTTATTTGCGAATGCGACCAGAGTCGAAAGATGTGTTGAATTTATAGAAGGTATTCAAAATTTATATAGTTATCGATCACAAGACCGGATTAATCGTAGGGATCAGTTCATTCGAAGGATTAGTATGAGTTTGTGGTTTTAAATTTATCATTTATCCCTTTTATGATGGAACAATGGTCGGCCAGAAATTCCGGGAATCCGGTGACCGGATTTTTTGAAAGGGAAGGTAGAAGTTGTTTGAAATTTTCGTTATTTGCACTTATGGTCCCTACAGTTTGCATCCTCTACAAATGTCGTTATCTAATTTTTTTTATAAAGGTGTGGATGATAATTAATAGTTTATTGTTATAAATTTCTTTTTAGATAAAACAAAAAGAACAATTTCTATTAGAATGAAGATTTAGAATTATTCAAGATGTTACACATTGGTAGCCACTCTCTCCGGCTGACACATCAGTTTTCTGACGTCACTCACGCTTCTCCTATTATGGAAAGTATAGATAGATTATAATAGATGAATATACTATTAAGATGGACTTATTTTTCTCTAATTTTTTTTACCTAAGTTTCATTAAAAACGGAGTAGGTCCAAAATATAATATAATATATTACTAGCTGATTACCCTGGGAAGGTCCCGGGGTTGAAAAATCTAATTTTACGTGATAACCTATTGCAAATGGCTCAAGTTAACTAACCACAAAATCTCTCAATCATTGCATGTTCATAGTATTCTAATCAGTAATAACTCATATTCCCTAATCTAAAACCTAATCAGTAATCATCTAAAGGATTACTTATGTAAGCTGCAACTATTCAAAAACTCATCACATCTCTCTAATTTCTCACATTCTAATGGCTCCTATAATTCCTAACTTAATCAACTAAACAAACACTTAAGTTGGAAGTTGTAACCATTGCATCTCATTATGCCACGTGGCATAATCAAGAGATGGTTGAGGCCACCATTGAACGCCACGCCAGCAACTATCAATTCTTCCTGGGAGTGTCCCGGGGTTGAAAAATATAATCATTCTAATAATACTAATATTAATAGTAATAATTATTACTCTTGTAATTAAATAAATAAAAAAATAACATTGCTATAAGCTGACACCATGTGTTGCAGTGTTGCACGATTCTTTCTCCTAGCTTCTCTTTATTAAGTATACCTAGTAAAATTCCAATGATAACATGGCGATTGGGCTGATTTTCAACATCGTAGATAAGAACCTGGTTTAAAAGAAAAAACATGATTAATGAATAACATGAACAGTTTGTGTGTTTTTTTCCTGTATGAACGAAACCCCACAAAAAATAGTCGATTTTTTCTCCGTTTTTTATATAGCACTATGATACTCGTTGGAAAGATAATAAAACGTTCGTTAATTTGGTGTAATTTTTTTCTTTAAAAAATCCCGTATATAAAAGATATAAACGTTTAAAAATTATGGGAGGAAATATGAGAGAGAAAATTTTTAATTTATTTTTAAATTATTTTTTCCTAAAATAACTCAATTTAATTAAAAAGGAAATAATTCAAAAACAATAAAATCTTTCAATTATAATGCCACGTGGCAGTTTCATGAAGAGATTGAAGGCACCATTGCACGCCACGTCAGCAATGTTCAATTCTTTTATATATATTAACTAGCTTATACCCCGGGAGCGTCCCGGGTTGAGAAATCTAAGTAAAGTGAATAAAATTAGAAGTATCTAAACTATAAAAATGACATCTATGTATCAACTTACATTAGATACTTTAAAAAAAAAATATATACCAAAAGATCCATTTCACCTTACAACATCAACACCTAAAACATAATATTAAGATCCCAAGCACTTCAAGGGGACAAAGATTGTTTAGCACCAATACATTCAGTCAAAGGTCTTTAACTGCATACAATAAGATTTGAGCTATTTCAGAATATGGTAGAAAAAGAAAACATAGCAATTACCTATTGGAGAGCATCCCGGGACTAATTCCAAACCTGACACAAGTTACATGCAGGAAAGCTTTGGGTAGCACTTAACCTAAAACAATTAACAATGTATCTTCAATGTTAGTGCATAAACTTAAACACTGTATAACTCTAATATTAAAACCTAACCTAAAACAATGTACAACTCCAATGCTAATACATGTTGTAAATAAAAATCATATTTACTGGTTTGAACATAACTAATGACTTGCCTATACATGATTAATGAATAACCTGAACACTTTGTGTATTTTTCTCGTATGAACAAAACCACACAAAAAATAGTCGTTTTTTTTCTCCGTTTTTTATATAGCAATATGGTACCCGTTGGAAAGATAATAAAACGATCGTTAATTTGCTGTAATTTTTTCTTTAAAAAATCTCGCATATAAAAGATATTAACGTTTAAAAGTTATGGGATAAAACATTAGAGATAAAAATCTAATTTTGTTTTTAAATTTTAAATTATTATTTTCCTAAAATAAAGCCCTTGCCACATGGAATGACACATGGCACACTCAATGAAGAGAATACCCTCTTTGAATGCCATGTCATTAAAATGGCTTTGGTTTATTATATGTATAGATAATTAATAGATTATTAAACGATCTCATTTAATACTAAATACTCGTCAAAAACCAATCATCAAACATTCTTGATGCCAATAAGTGAAACATGTATTTAGTTATTTACTTTAATGACACTAGTTCGATCAAAATAAGTTGTGACCAGGCTAACGCAAACACGAGAGTTGTGTTTTGACATTCGTGTATGCTGTTGGCATTTTCTAAGTTATTTGGACCAAAATTTGCAACTCTCCATGTACATGTGTATGTGGGACTAAAATACAATGTAATGAGTTTACTAAGACCAACCGGAGTGGGGGCGGGAGATGGGGTGGGAAGGGAGGGGAACACCGCCGCAACCCGGCGTGGAAGGGGGCGGGAGTGGGGGGGGGGGGGGGCTAGGGGGGCGGGAGAGATTCCACTGGCGTGGGGGAAGGAATTTGGCCACGTGGCACTCACTGATTGGGCCACACCCTTACATGTTACCGTTTAAAAAAATAATACCGTTACATGCAACGGCTAGTTTACAAAAAAAAAAATTATTATATATATATATATATATATATATATATAGGGATCGGTTCAAATAAAAAGTTTAAAAAACGTGCGAAGCGTGCGAAGGCTTCTACGCGCGTTTTCTTGAAGGGTAGTATCGTCATTTTACTCGATATTTAAAACCCATATCTTTTATAAAAGGATCAGATTTCAAATTCGTATTTTACTCTGTTTTTAGATTTTGAATTCAGTATAAATCAATCATAAATCAGTTCATTCAATCATAAATCAGCTCATTCTCTTTCGATTATATCTCCAAACGATTTTTCCTTTATTCATTCATTAAAGATGTCTGTGAATAATGATTGTGCAGGTATAATTTGAGCTATCTATTACGTAATGTGTTGTTCGATTGCTTTCTTTTTAATGATTTCGTTTTCTGTTTAGTAGAATTTGAATTAAATTCAGCTTTTTTTTATTGATTGTACGTTGTTTTTCTATTTTTATGGAAGCATTACGTTATTTGTTCTTAGTTTTGTTATTAAATTCATCTTTTATGTTACTGTGTTAATAGTTATTACGTGATTTCAGCTTTTTTTTATTGATTGTACGTTGTTTTTCTATTTTAGTAGAATTTGAATTAAATTCAGCTTTTTTTTTATTGATTGTACGTTGTTTTTCTATTTTTATGGAAGCATTACGTTATTTGTTCTTAGTTTTGTTATGTGTTCTTAGTTTTATTGATTTCTTTGTATTAATGATAGTTTTTACGTTTTTTTTTTTGTGTTTTTGTTTGTTTCATATCACAATGCCACATTTTTACGTGTTTTTTTTTGTTTGTTTTTATTATATTCATGTTACGTAACTTTCATTACGTTATTTCATTACGTTATTATATTTTATGCTTTTATTAGGCATTTTTATGTTACTGTGTTAATAGTTATTACGTGATTTCAGGTTTTATTTTCAATGATAGAGGTAAAAGTAGTTCTACTCAGGCTGTTTCAACAGTTTATAAACCACAAGTTGCCTCCTCTATGACGCCATGTGTTGATATGGTATTTCCATCGATTGATCATGCGTATGAGTTTTATGTGACATATGCAAAAAATGCTGGATTTAGTGTTCGCAAAGGAGGTCAATATGTTCATGGTGAGATTCTTAAGTTGAAGCATTTGGTTTGTTCAAAGGAAGGATTCAAACCTTGTAAAGCGTTTGATAGTCTTCAAAATGCTAAAAGTAGGAATAAACCATCGCAGAGAACAGGTTGTAATGCTCATATAGTTTTTTCGTCAGAGAATGGACAAAATTTTAAAGTTTCAAAGTTTGTTGAAGAGCATAACCATTATTTGGTTTCTCCAGAAGATATGCAATTTCTTCCATCATCACGTAATTTGACATATCAACAAATGCAAGTGTTGTGCAATATGTCCAAAGTAAACATGGGTCCTGTTAAGGTTTTTAATCTAATGAGGACGATTTATGGTGGTTTTGAACAAGTTGGTGCTACTGCTGCAGATTTCAAAAATTTTAAAAGGGATTTGAACTTATATATTGGTGAGTATGATGCGGATATGGTAGTTAATATGCTGCAGAAGAAGCAGGACTTTCTTCCTGATTTTTATTTTGAGTATAGTCATGACACTAAACGACAGTTAACTGGATTATTTTGGGCTGATGAGCATGCAAAAAGAAGTTATAAAGTTTTTGGTGATGTTGTTTCATTCGATGCTACTTTCAATTCTAACAAGTAAGTTCATTACGTAATTATGTTATTCATTTTACGTAATTATTTCAGTTTACTTAATTTTTTTTTCTTTTTTAGATACAAGATGGTATTTGTTCTATTTACCGGTATCGATAATCACTGCAACAATATAACTTTAGGTGCTGGATTGCTGAGTTCAGAGACAATTGAATCCTACTCATGGCTGTTAACTTGTTTCAAGAAGTGTTTTGGTAAAGAACCGCTTGTTGTAGTTACCGATCAAGATCCTGCTATAAAACAAGCAGTTGCATCAGTTTTACCAAATAGTAGGCATAGATTGTGCATGTGGCACATCATGAAAAAGGTTGCTGATAAGGTATATGTCATTTTTTGCTATGATTTTTGATTTTTTTATATGTTACGTATTTTTGATAAGGTATATTACGTGATTTTTTTTTATGATATGATTTTTTTGATTTTGTGTATGTTACGTGATTTTCAAGGCTTTTTATTTGCATAACATATTTTTATTACGTGATTATTCAAATTCATAACAATATGTGTTTTTGTTATTTTTATAGGTTGGTCCTGCATTATGCAACAATGAAGATTTTAAACAGCGTATTTGCGACATTGTTTGGACAGATTCTATTTCACCAGAAGAGTTTGAAAAGGGGTGGGAGCAACTTGTTTTTGATTTTAATCTCTTTTACCACGACTGGTTGTGTGACATTTATTCAAATAGAGCAATGTGGATTCCTGCTTTTTATCGCGATGAGCCAATGTCAGGTCTTATGCGTACTACTTCAAGATCTGAATGTGAAAATCATTTTTTTGGTCAAGTTTCAAATGCTCAATTAACGCTTCTTGAGTTTATTAGTCATTTTGATACTGCCATGGAATCTCAAAGGTATACTCATAGGAAAAATGATCATGAGACGAGGTATAAAACACCGGATTTTTGGACTGATTATGCTATTGAGGTGCAAGCTGCGAAATTATATACAAGAAGTATTTTCTTTGATGTCCAAGAAGAAATTTACGGATCTGTGCATAAATGCATAAATGTCTTTCTTTCACATGAAGGAGATATAGGGACGTTTCTAATAAAAGATCGTTCTGCGTATGGTGCCGGTTTGATAGAGGTATGTATAGTTTATTTTTTTATGTTACGTAATTTTTTACATATCATTGTAACAGACATTACGTAATTACCTATTTAATTAATCTCTCAGTTTCATATACCTCATTACGTATTTTATTTTTTTATGGAGATCTTTTTTGTATTGCAGGTTAAATTTAACCTGGAAGATTTGACAATTTTATGTTCTTGCAAGCGTTTTGAGCGATATGGTTTATTGTGTCGACATGCCTTTTTAGTTTTAAGGTTGTGTGATATAAATGAAATTCCCAGCAGATACATTCTTGATCGCTGGAGGAGTGATGTTATTTGCAATAGTCCCTCTCGGTCGAGCTTGTCGTTGGTGATGCATACTGATGAAAATGGGGACCATCAAAGTGTTAATGATGTTGTTCGTGATATAATGCATTTGAGTGAGTATGTAGTTAATAAGTTGATTACTGATTTTGAAAAGTTGAAGCTGTTTAGAGACGAGCTAAAAGCGACGAAAGAGAAGACAGATGAAGCTGGTATTCAGAGGATATCAGCCAAGAAGAAAGAAATTATTCAAGCTATTATTGGGGCTCCACATCAAACTGAGGCTGCTGTTCGTGTTCCTCATGGTATTAGGAATAAGGGTTGTGGGTCACGCAAAAGGTTTAAATCAAAACGTGAACAAGCGATTAGTCGTGCAGGGAAGAGATCAAGAAATTGCAAAGTATGTGGGGG
Organism: Ambrosia trifida; assembly: GCA_028751855.1. Lineage (NCBI taxonomy): Eukaryota > Viridiplantae > Streptophyta > Magnoliopsida > Asterales > Asteraceae > Ambrosia > Ambrosia trifida. The sequence continues at coordinate 65,227,862 of CM054127.1, forward strand.
TAGTGGTCATGATAGGCGCACCTGTGAAGTTCTTAAAGGGACTTCAACAGCTAACAACAAAGGGAAAGAATCCGTCAATGAAGCAGATGCGGATAATAGTCTAGATTCGGAATATGAAGTTTACGATGATTGAAACATTTTCTTTTTTTACATTGTTACGTGATTTTTTTGTACACATATGGTTTTTTTGCATTTCATTACGTAATTAGTTGACATGTTACGTAATTATATCATAGCATAATCATTCACATATAACCATTACTTTACATTTTTTTTCACATGTTACGTAATTTTATGTTAGGTAACCATTATCAGTTTCATACATGATTAACATATAACCATTATCATACATGTTTTTTGTATGTTACGTAATTGTATGTTAGGTAACCATTATCAGTTTCATACATAATCATTCATACATTATCATTCAACATAATCAGAAACATACATAATCATTCATATAATGTAGTATGTGACAAGCAAAATGTTAAATTGTATCAGGACATTTTGTCATACATAAACCAAATGTTAAATTGTATCATGACATTTTCCGACACGTGGAATTAAAACTATTTCAAACATGATCATTTTGTCTTTTCACTAGAGTTTGGAATAAGTTCTTCTTGTACTTCGCTTTCTCACTGTATTCCTTTTGATGAAACTCCCTAGCCAGACGATCAATTAAATTTTTATTTTTGTTGGCATCGGAGAGTAGGATTTTTGATAGATATTTGTAGCGAAGGTCATCAATCTGCACTTGTTGAGCTGCTCCTTCTTTTTGAAAATCAGTTACCCATTTTCTTCTATATGTGCTCATGAAAGTCTCCATATGTCTCATTGTGAACACCCCACAATCGATTTTGTTATGTGAAGTTCTCCATTCCATTTGGACTCTCACTGGATTTTTACTTACCATTTTAGGAGTCATGGGGTGTTCATTGACCATCATATAGTTGCATAAAGCTTCTTTCTGCATACATTACGTAATTTTATCATAAGCATTACGTAATTAACTAACATCAAAATAATATTAAGTAAAAATATTTTTTTTTTACCAATGGCACTACGATGTTGTCATATTTGCTATTCGCTCCAAGCTTGCTGTTGTCTAGTATTTCTATCTTCGGGGTCTTCATGTTGAAACATATTACATATATGTGGTCCGAAGATACGATGGGCATGAACAACAAATCCACCTCATTGATTGATTTTATTTCATTTTTGCTAAGTGCAAGATTTAAGTTCGATGTCATGGTGTCCATTCGCTTTAAATCATCATACTCAGGCGTGAAGCAGTCACTTGGCTGTAAATTTAGCATACATTACGTATTTTAGCATAACCATTACGTTATTATAATTTTATGTATTACATGAAAAAGCTAAGGAGCATACCAGAATATTTGTTTGAACAAACAATCTAAATGGTGAACCCGGAGCTCTTTTCTTCTCGTCGTGGTTCAGCACATGCGACCATGCATCCAAAACATTAGATGATAATGTTATCCCAGGGTATAAGCATTCAAATACCACTTTGAAGAATGGAGTCCCATCTTCTGGCTCGAATACAATGTCACTGTGGAAGATAAGTTTTAATACACATTACGTAATTTTTTGTAATAAACTATGTTTCTGAAAATATTCATTATGTAATTTTTCTAATGACAAATTAAAGTAATATAAGGTTTTTCTTACTGTGTTGCCTCGGTTGCTGCAAATATAAACTGCGCAACTATGTTTTCATCTTCAGTTATCTTGTTCTTCATCACCACCTGCCGTTGAATGTAAGGAGACTTCAGAGGTCCAGCCAACATCCTTCCTCTTTTTGCACGTTCAACGTGTTTATTGGCTATGGTTGACTCCAGTGATTGACTAACTATTAGTCTCCCTACTGTTTTTGGTGTTTCGATATCAGCTTCAGAGTTTTGTAGGAATGGTAGATCTGGAATTACATCTGTAGGTGTATCATCTTGTGAGATATTCAGATCGAAACTTGGTCCTTCATAGGTTTCTTTCTGTATTTCTTCTATTTTGTTTCCTTCCGATGTCTCGATCTGTTTTCCTTTCCTAGATCTCTCTTCAAACTCATTCAATTCTTTCAAGAATTGCGAACTGACATTTTCGGATGATGTTTGTGTGGTTGAAGTTTGCAAAGCTGCATTTTTTTCTTCTTTGTCGGCTGCTTTTATCATCTCAGCAATCATATCTGTGCTTTCACTCTCTAGGGCCTCATTTCCTGATTTTAGTTAACAATTTATATATATTCATATAAGTTCCATTTAGTATAAACATTTTTAATATACATTACGTAATTTTTTTACCTTTATCGGCCGGTGGTTCATTTGTTGTTGCGTCTTTCAAAGCATCCATTATATCTGTCAAAGCTTCTTCTTTATTTGTTTCTTCAAGCTGTTCAGTTGCGGCAATCATTGCATATAGCATTCCTGTGCTAACACTTTGCGAAGTTGTTGCCGTTTCATTCAAATCTTTTTTTTCACCTGTAATTACGTATTATGAACATTAATAAGTCTTTGACAAATAATCTGTTACGTGATTTTTTACCTTCATTGACAGGTTGTTCATTTCTTGTTGCATCGTTCAAAGCATCCATTATGTTGTTCACAGCTTCTTCTTCATTTGTTTTCTCAAATTGTTCAGTTGCGGCGATCATTACATTTAGCATTCCGGTGCTAACACTCTGTGAAGTTGTTGTCTTTTCATTCAAATCTTCCCTTTCACCTGTAATTACGTATTCTGATCATTAATAAGTTTTTGACAAATAATGTGTCACGTGATTTTTTTTTACCTTCTAGTGTTTCAGCTGCAATCACTATTGCATCTAGCATCCCTGTGCTAACACTGTTCTGGTTTTCCTTTTCACCTGCAACTACTAATATACTTTTTTGATATCCATTACGTAATTTTTAACTAACTTTTTTATCATTTAAATATACATTACGTAAATTTTACCTTCTATGTTTTTCTCATTACTTGATTTATAACTTGCTACCCATGACTTCCATGTTGTTTGCTTCTCACGTATAATGTTGCTGTCTAAAAAATTTGAAGTGGCTTCTTCGAAAATTTCATCTATTTCAGCAACATATGTTTGAAACTTTTCCATTTTGTTTTCTATTTTTGAAATCCATTCCTGCAAACAATACGTGAATAAATTACTTTATTTCTGTTGATGTTTGACATAATAAATTACAGTTACTTACATTCTCATTAACTGGGTAAGGACTTTTGTTTTTCTTCTTTCCCATTGTCTTTTTCCTTGTTGACCCTTTTATGCTCTCATCTGTTGATTTTTGATTTGCAACTTTTTGTATTTTTGGTGTTGTTGCCTTTTTTGCATCACCAACCTGCAAACATTACATGATTTTTTAAAATCATATATACATATGCATGTTATGTAATTTTTATACAGTTATTGCACTTACAATAGGGACTTGTGGAGTGTTGTAATTTTCCAAGATTTCATCAATGTCAGAGAGTGATTTTGTTGTTTCAAAGACGTTGTTGAATTCTTCTGAATCTTGATTTTGAAGATTATCCACAAGGATTTGTTGTTCAAGAAAGATCTGCTGTTCATCATGCTGAATGTATGCATCTTCATTCATTTTTTATGCATCAGCTTCTTCACCATCATAATCATCTCCACCAACACCACCAGCATCTTCATTTCCACCATCATCTTCTTCATCCTCATCATTATGTCCTTCTTCATCTCTAGGACTTTCTACTTCATCATTTCCTTCTTCATCCTCATCATTATCTTCTTCATCAGTTGAAAATGGCCCATTGTCATACAAATGTTTATCAACATCAGACAAATTCTGGGTGCTAATGTACTTAATTGCTGGTGTTTGTGCTGTTTCAGGAGCATGTGATAACCTCTTTTCATGTACATAAAGCATCTGTCATGTGAATAAAGTTAACATTTGATCATTACGTAATTAGTAATAACACATTACGTAATTTTGTATTTCTTATACATTTACATAATTATGAATAAAAAACATACCGCAAGAAAAGGCAAAGGTCCATTATACATTTCAGTTCCGTTCCAGCTTGCCTTCGTTCTTTTGAGACAGGAAATTAAGTACTCACACCAATTCAATTTTTTGATTGATTTGTCATCTTTCACTCCTTTCAAGAACATTTGATTTACTGTTGAACTCTTTGTTACTTGCCCAAATATAGAGTTGTAAAGTACAAGGAAGTTCAACTTGAAAATCCAGTCTCCGCTTTTGCTTTCAATTATTTTCTTCTTCACATCCGAGATTAAAATCTTGTTATGCTCAAACTGGGACTTCCATACAGTAAGCGTGTTAGATGAACCCTTCCTTGGTTTGTTCTTTTCATTTACTGTCTGGTTACCCATTGGGACACCAAGTACTTGTTGAACTTTGTTGCTTGTAACTTGAATTATGTGGTTTCCTACATTCAATTCATCTCGTCTATCATCATAATTCACTAATAACCATCTTGCTAACTTTGTTGGCACTGTTTTGATGTTCATTGATATAAAAGCTTCAAATCCCATCTGTTTGATTGCTTTTTTCTGTGCACTTGATAAGCTTGCCATCGCCTCATTCATGTTATCAACAGACGCCCTTACTTGTAATTTTATATTCGAGTACAGAATAAATTGCTTTCTCTGTGGTGAATTTTGAGGCTCTTCTGGTGAATTTGCAGGCTGTTGTTGTAGGAGTAATTCATTTTCATTGATCTCTGCGTTATTATCAAATGTTATAATTACGTAACAATGACAGAATAATTACAAATTTCATTACCAAAATAACGTAATATAGACATATAATCATAACTAGTGTTTTTCATTTACCAAAATTGCTTAACAATGACAGAATAACTACATTTTCATTACTAAAATAACGTAACAAAGACATAATCATAAACTAGTGTTTTCATTTACAAAATTGCTTAACAATGACAGAATAACTACTTTTTCATTACTAAAATAACGTAACAAAGACATAATCATAAACTAGTGTTTTTTCATTTACAAAATTGCTTAACAATGACAGAATAACTACTTTTTCATTACTAAAATAACGTAACATATACATAATCATCATATATTTATGGCCAGAATCATTACAAATTTCATTATTAAAATAACGTAACAAAGACATAATCATAAACTATTGTTTTCATTTACAAAATTGCTTAACAATGACAGAATAACTACTTTTTCATTACTAAAATAACGTAACATATACATAATCATCATATATTTATGGCCAGAATCATTACAAATTTCATTATTAAAATAACGTAACAAAGACATAATCATAAACTATTGTTTTCATTTACAAAATTGCTTAACAATGACAGAATAACTACTTTTTCATTACTAAAATAACGTAACATATACATAATCATCATATATTTATGGCCAGAATCATTACAAATTTCATTATCAAAATAACGTAATATAGACATAATCATAAACTATTGTTTTTCATTTAACAAAATTGCTTAACAATGACAGAATAACTACATTTTCATTACCAAAATAACGTAACATATACATAATCATAAACTACAATTGCTTAACAATGACAGAATAACTACATTTTCATTACTAAAATAACGTAACAAGGACATAATCATTACAAATTTCATTACCAAAATAACGTAATACAGACATAATCATTTCTAGTTCTATTAATAAAATTACGTAACACAGACATACTTTCCATTACTAAAATGATGTAACATTGACATAATTAGTACATTTCCATTACCAAAATAACGCAATATAGACATAATTATGATGCACCATAGACATAATCATTTTTCTAAAAGCATTTAACATTTTTGACAGAATCACTACATTCCGATTACTAAAATAACGTATCATATACAAAATCATTTATAGTTATATTACTAAAATAACGTAACACATAACAAAATAAATTCAAAATAAATTTCTCTGTACCATTTTTCCTTGAAGGCCTGTCATGGTTTGCTTTTGTTCTTCTCTCTGATTTGTCAGTTTTATCATTGGTTTTTTGAATTTTGCTAGGGCCTGATAATTAGAAATACGTATTTTAGTAAAATTTCACAACGTATTAACAATATTAATTGACGTAATACTTATTTACCTTCATCAACGTCGTTCTTTTCAGTTTCATACTCTGTTCCTCTCTTTCTTCCTGTAACATGCATAATGTAAGTTATTATATAGTTTTTCAATGTAAAATTTGGTACAGAATAACGTAATGTACTTACTTTCGTATACTTTTGAGTATTTCATGGTTAATCTTCTGTAGAAATGGAGTTTATTGATGATTTTAACTAGGGTTTCAGAGTTTATTATGTAATTTTGGGGAGAAGTTTTGAGCGATTAATGAGACTGAACGGTCTCTTATAATTTGATTTTAGAAAAATTGACGATTATACCCTTATTAACTGTCTAATCTCTCACTTATTTACGAATTTGACACCGCGTACTTTTTTAATTAATGACGTAAGATTGTTGTTTGATCGACGGTTAGCATTCCTTCGCACGCTTCGCACGAATGTTTGTTTTTGTAGAATAACCGCCCCCTATATATATATATATATAACAATACCATCCTCTACACAAACACACACTCCTTTTTTCATAAAATCCTCTCCAAACTATCATATATTTTCAAAAAAAAAATTGCAAGATGTCGGGCGATTCTTCGAGTTCAGACGATATGTTTGATCAACTCGCTTTGGATGACTTGGGCGAAGGTGCCGCAGAATTGTTAATGGCGAGCGTTCAGAACGTCGTTAAAGCTATAGCGGACGACGAAGGGACCTCCGAACCACCCAAGCGTAGAAAGTATATAGTTCGTGAACGACAAACCGGAAATGAGTCATTGGTACGTGATTACTTCTCACCCGAATCAACATACGATAAAAGAAGTTTTAGGCGGCGTTTTCGTATGAGTCGTAATTTATTTTTAAGAATAACAAATGATTTAGAAAATAATTTTGATTATTTCAAACAAAGGCCCGATGCACGTGGTCAGATGGGATTTACCGCGATGCAAAAGGTCACAGCCGCGCTTCGATCATTGGCTTACGAAATCAGTTCCGACATAATGGATGAGTATCTAAGGATGGCCGAGCGAACGGATAGAGAAAGTACTCAGTTTTTTTGTGCGGGCGTCATTGATTTATATTTAAAAAGATATTTGAGAAAACCAACATTTAGTGACGTCCACCAACTTTTAGAGTTTCACGAAAAAAAAAAAACATGGTTTTCCCGGTATGCTCGGGAGTTTAGATTGTATTAAATGGGAGTGGGAAGTTTGTCCAACTGAGTGGCAAGGCCAACACGCTAGCGGTTTTCATAAAAGGCCGTGTATGATGCTTGAAGCGGTTGCGTCACAAGATCTTTGGATTTGGCATACGTTTTTTGGTGTGCCCGGTTCGTTGAACGATAGGACTGTTCTTAATCAGTCCCCAATCTTCAACAATCTTATAAACGATGTTGCACCAAAAGGAACTTTTTTTTTTTAAACGGGGTAGAATATAAGTACGGGTATCTTCTAGCAGATGGAATTTACCCTGATTGGGCCGTGTTCGTAAAATCGTTTACACGGAGGACTACGTTAGACCCTAAGAGAAAAAAGTTTAACAAAGCTCAAATGGCTGCACGGAAAGATGTTGAGCGTGCTTTTGGTGTGTTGAAAAAAAGATGACGCATTTTGGCCACACCCTGCCGACTGTGGGAAAAAACGCATATACAAAATGTGATGTACGCATGCATTATTTTACATAACATGATTTTAGAGGATGAAGGGCGTGCAATATGCGAGTACTTTGGTGAGGAAACGCAGCAAAGTCAAGCAAACATTACGGATGAAGAAAGAAACGCCAACAACTTTGAAATCAAGAATAGCCAAACACATCACAACCTTCGAGCGGATCTGGTTGATCATATTTGGAGTGTACCAAGAGATTACCCATCTGATGAAGACGATAGCGATAACTAAAGTGTATTTTTTTTATGTTTTTATTAAAATTTCATGTATTTTTGGTTTGTTAGTGTTTTTTTTATTTACTTTGTAGTTTATTATGAATTAATATTATGTTTTTTTTTTAAATTTTGTTTTATATTTATTAAAAAAGAAAGTTAAAAACAAAAAAAAAAAGAAAAAATAAAATGCCACATGTCACTTCCCCCCCTCTTCCCCGCCTTCCACTCCCCACAATTATTCCCCCCCACAAAGGTCCCATAAGTGCCACATGGCACTTCATCCCCCTCTCTCTCCCCCCACCCCCCCCACTCCTTATAGTCTAAACATGTTGCATTCTTATTTGTAAAAACTTTCAACATTTGTTACCCTCCTTTGTAGGGGTGTAATCGAGCCGAGCCAGGCTAAGCTCGAGCTCGACTCGAACACAAATCGAGCCAACTCGGCTCGGCTCATTTTTTTGGTCGAGCTAAAAATCCGAGCTCGAGCTCGGGTCGTAAATGTTCGAGCCGAGCTCGAGCTAGCTCGAGCCAGCTCGTTATTTTTTTAAAAATATTTATAAAATGCAAAACAAAAAAATAAAAGTAAAATTATGTATATTTTTTTTATTTTTCTAATATTTTAATGAACGAAAAGCATACTAAAAGTATTATTTGTATAATTTGTGCTTTTGTTATGTTATTTTTTATATTTTATTGATTAATTCAAAGTATTATTAAGTATATAAAAGATGTTTATCAAGCCACGAACCGAGCCACCGAGCCGAGCCATTGAGCCGAGCCACGAGCCGAGCCACGAGCCAAGACCCCTAGCTTGAGCTCGGCTCGGCTCGATAACAAAACGAGTTTTTTCGAGTCGAGCTTTTTTCGAGCATTTTTTTAGCGAGTTACGAGCCACGAGCATTTTGTACACCCCTACTCCTTTGTAGGAAAACCTTTGACTCATTTCCTTATTTTAAGTTTCATTTCAAATACTCTTTGTTGTTGAGCATCTATATTTTATTGATCACCTCAGATATATTTTCGACAAATATAAGTTTGTAGCAAACTTTGTAACCAAGGAGTACGTAAACATATATTATTATGTATTTCATGGCAGGAGAATGTAACAAAGCAGTGAGACATTTAAAAAGTTTGTAACTATCACCTATTTTTTTTAAGCTCTGTATTTATACACAACCATGGAGTAAATATAAAAAAAAAAAATCATTTGTTGCGATCCGATGCATCCCATTGATATTAAATAAGGACATTTTTTGCTAACAACTTTTGTCAATTATTATTTTACGTGTAACGGTATGAGATTTGTTTTAGTATCTATTATGCACATATTGTAATCAATGGATTTTTTTTAACGTACAACTTAAGTAGAAGCCGGGTACTCTGTACACGGCTTTCAATGGCCAAAGGAGCCCTAGCCGGCCCAGACGGACGGAGCCTATGTCCCACCAACCACTAGTTCTGGGGAAAACCTAAGCATCCATCCACCCGAATGAACGACAATGGAATAATCAGTAAAACTCGGCACTCTCAAAAATCGAACTCGTGGCCTTTCAGTCATAGGTCTTTTATCATTGAGCCTTAATACCACACCACCATAAGGTGGGTGGTTACTCAATGGCTTTTTAATTAAATCATGACGTGGTATGTCCCGGCTCGGTCAAGCCGGTCAACACCCGATATTTATTATCATTTTTGTAACTTTCACACATAAATTTCACATCAACCATGGAGTACTAAATTCATATTGTTGTCACCAAAATGTTTTAGCCATATGGCCGTATGGGTAACCACTTAAGAACTCTTCACTCGGGTAATCAACCAATTACTAATCTATGATTTCCTTGTAAAAAAAACCCAAATATTTGTTAATATAAAGTGCTTCATGTTACAACTCTATACTAGGATGCTCATTTTGGGTTTCTCCAATTTTTATAGCGTATTTGAAGTTAATTTACGAGAAAATTGCTCGAATGGTCTCTTTGGTTTGCCCAAATTTTACCTTTAGTCCCTATATTTTTAAAATTACAGGTACTGTCCCTACCTTTTGACATTTTTTCACTCGGATGGTCTCTGGAGTTAACGGAGGTTAGATTATCCAGTTAAATGAGTGTGAAATTACTAAACTACCCATGTTATTAAAAAAATATAAAAAAAATAATATGAGACTCACCCACTTCATCTTCCCCAATCCATCACCTCCACAAACCACCACCACCACCACCATCCTCTGCCATTACTGCCGCCTAAACCCATAAATCATTTTGATCTAAAAATGGCTTCCTCCTCTTCTTGATCTCCAACATTCTCAATATTCCGTTCCACGTCTCGCTTCAACGACGTCATTCCATCATCTTCATCTCTGTCATCAGTCCTTCACAGGCTCCCCGATCGTCACCCTACATCATTTTCTCTCGTTCCAACATGATGAGAAACCCAAATCAGAATCAAATCCCTAATTAATTGATTTTAATTAATCTTCTAAAACTTGTTCTTTTGGGTTTTTTATTATTAATTAGGGTTTAATTAATTAACCCACCTAGTGTAACTCCAAAGCCTGAAATTGGGCTTTGCACCATTGTCTGATATCTCCTTTTTAGAAGCAACTCCAAAGTTTATGTAACTCTGTTCGATAACAGAAGCGTGTGTAAAATATAAATTAAGTTTACAAATGAGTAAAATAATATACAGAACTCACATATTGATCCAGAAACGAGTAGATATCCCTAACAAGAATCTTATTCGGTGGATGAAAGTGGAAGTTGTTGTTAGAACAATGACAGAGTGAAGGTGACGGTTATAGTGATGGTACAGTTGAGGGGGCTGTGGTGGTTGGTGGATGTCGATGGGGGCTGTGGTGGTTGTTGGGCGGGTGGTGGCTGGTGGATGTCGATGGTGGTGAAGGGTGGAGATTGGTGGTGGTGGTTTGTGGAAGTGAAGAGGTGGAGAAGATGAAGTTGAGAAGATGAAATGTGGAAGCCAACATTAATTAGTACTATTTTTTATTAAAGTAAGAGTAGTTTTGTAATTTCACACTCACTTAACTAGATTATTTAACCTCAGTTAGCTTTAGAGACTATCCGAGTTAAAAAATGTCAAAAGTTGAGAACTATACATGTAATTTTTAAAAGTTAAAAACTAAAGATGAAATTTAAACAAACCACGTGGACAATTTAAGCAATTTTCTCTTAATTTACAGTAGAACATTATACAAAACAAAAGTTGTAGAAGGTAGAGTGGGACAGGTAGTCAAAGATCATGCATAGAAATGAAAACCTCGGGCGGAATGTCAGCCGTATAATTTTGAAAAGTTGTTGGTTGAAAACCAAACACAACAACCTATCCCACGCGACCCATCTGCCCTTCCCACATAAGTCAAACCCCACATATAATATATATTTTGTTTTTAGAAAGGCCAACATAATGCCCAAGACATTATAGCCTAGTGGCATCTTGGTGGTGAGATAAAACTTAGGGGTCATAAGGTCACGGGTTTGAATCTCACAAAGGGGGTTTTCTCATAATTATGAGTTTCCTCCTGAATTGATGACTTGGTGGTGGAATATGATCGCGTGGAAACATTGGTGGCACGATGATACTCCAGTGTTCCGTGAGTGATTCCAATTTGTTGGCCGTTCAAAAAAAAAGAAAGCCCAACATAATATTAATAATAATATCAATACGGTCTTACGCCTTCTCACCTCGCCTGTATCGCACGTAATTAATCAAACATTTATTTTCTTTCTTTTTTAGTTGCTGTTCGAAACTATCTATGAAAGGAAATGGCCAAATAAAAAGCACACAATTGAATTTCAATAGCCCCTTTTTAAATATTATACATTACAATTACAATATACACTTTAAAAAAAAGCTATAACAAATCATTTTTTTATATAAATATATAATTCATTCTATTGCTACGAAAATTACATCAAGATAGGAGGTGGACAATAACCTATCTGTGCCGCCACCCATTTCATGAAAAAAAAAATTCATGATTTTTTACCCTTAAAGAGTTATATGTATGTTATTCAAGACTTCATATGTATATGAAAATAACTAGATTAATTAATGTTTTTCTTGTATATGTAAATTAAATAACGTACCAGTTCGATTATTCTAAAAAAACTCAAAAAGACATTATGTAAAATGTAGAGAGTGTTTTTTTTTTTTTTTTTTTTTAAGTGAGCAACTTATTGAATTATTTTTAGCCTTTAGGTTGCAAATAATAAATTTATAGGCTATAGCAATATAACAAAGTCGATTTTGTTTAGTAGTTACTCGTATTTAAGAATTAGGATTAAATAATCTGATTGGAAAAGTTTTCAACATCAATAATAATTATTGATAGTGTTTTCTCAACATGCATATGATTAGGTATCTGATTATCAAATCTTCAAATAATGAAAAGAATATCTCATTAACAGTGATTATAAAATTTATATAATATAAACAATTTCAAAACACACCTAACATATTTAAGAGGATCATAGATTATATAACATTGTGCTACCGCCCATTTTTATATTATTATTGTTTTGTAGGCAATGTTGGGTACACTGCGGTGTTTGGCGTACTATTTGTTGCTTAATGCCGCTCAAAAATAATAATGTTGCACAATGCCGCTCAAAAAAAATAATAATGTTCCTTAATACTTTTAATTAATTAATTATCTTTTTTAACGACTAACAAAGCCTAATCACTCGGGTAAACACAATGACAAAATGCCACACATGTTCACGAACATAAACAGTGTTGGTGACCTGGCTATTCACCAATTCAGAGGAAATCCACAGCCCAACGGTCCACTTTGGTAAAACATGGACGCAACAAAAAAAAAAAAAATGCTGCAAGTGAGGCTCTGGCCATGACCTCCGCATGGGGCTACCAATACACCTCAAAATCAGTAGCAATTAATTATCTTAATTACATTATTTTTTATTTTATTTTTCAAACGGCCTTGCACTAAATACATAAAATAAAACTCATTGAGTATAGAAACAACATGCATTATGTACGACCCTTCTTGCAAATTAAGTAGGGTTAATTAGTATAAAAAGAATTTATGTGAATGGAATTAAAGGATAACAACACTATGAGGAGTAAAATCTGGAAAACCAGCCAAATATTTATTTCAGTATATAATTGCATGATGACAAAGTTGCAATAAAAAAAAAGAGTGACAATATGAAAATAAAATGTAATAAAAGAGGAAGATGAAACAATGCCTGGCTTTCCCATGTACGCCGGTGAAAAATAAAAAGCTTAAGGCGCCGGCGAACTCTTCTTCGCCGGAGAAAACAAATCGGCAGATCATGAGACAGTAAATGGTAGCGTCGATTGGTATGATTTCTTGCTGATCATTTGATGTTGTAATGAAGCTACATTGATGGGTTGTGGAGTTTTATTAATATGCAAACAGAAGTTGCCCATCTTTTGACGATCAACTTTCTTCTTTCTCTTCATGAATTGAATTTGAAGTCATGTACAAATGAATGTGTCTATACATATACTGTGGAGTGTGTGTGTGAGAGAGAGAGTTCCAAGGGTTTCTTGGCATATGAAAGTTAAAATGGAATTTATTTTTAGATTATTAAATAGGAATACGAGAGAATAAAAGGATTAGTTATGGCCAAACACATTGTAGCCCACTAGAAGAGATATTAGTAGGCAATGATAAAAGACCTGAGATATTCTAGTTTGATTCTTGATGAGTCAAATGGGTTTTACCGGGGCTTTCTCAGTGTTGGTGTTTAACAACTCGGGTTATTCTCGGAGTACTCGATTTGTGTGGTGGATGCCCTAAGAGTACACGAGTTTGATTTGTTGACCATTAAAAAAGTTATAATACTTTAATTTTTAGGAACAAATATGACCAATTTATTTTAATTAAGAACAGATAACTCCATCAGATTTAAGAACTTTTTTTTTTTTCATAACCCTATATGCAAGCTCACATGTTAACAATAGGAAAACAATTACAATAAAATAGCAGTGAACACACAACAAGATTTGTCATAACTTTGCATGTTTCCGTCTTCTACGAAACCTGACCAGCAACAAACTCATCATTCCTGAGCAAAACAAGAGGGGACGCTCCTAGAAGGTCTTCACAAACGTGTTGCATCACTGTCCACCCAAGCATAAAAGTTTGTTGGCCGTTCAAAAAAAAAAAAAAAAAAAAACCCAAGCATAAAAGTATCAGTTGATAGTAGAGTAGACCTCTCTTCTCATGGGGGTCTCATTTTTTTTTTTTTTGAATGACAAATTTTATTACACGTTAATTCTACTTCACCTTTCATTTGCAAGAATTTAAACTCACCACCTCATATTTGTAAAGGGAAATATCATACCACTAGACCAAGGTCATGGGTATGAGATTCTCATTTCTAGCAGAAAACCATGTCTGCTTAAGAAAATCCCATAGAACATCCTAATCAAATCTTGTATGTGTATTTAAACCATGTAACTCCCTGCGATGAATCGCATGCTCACCATAAGAACCCAAAGTAACCTTGCGGCAAAATGCGCATGGCTTATCAACCATAAATAGAGGAATCATTAGTTGGTACTAAAAGTGTTTATGGATCGGTATTTCTCATTGATCATTATGAAGAATATAATGCCCTATATATAGGGTAAATTACAAGAGATAATTATGGAAACGATCCTATCTATAATAACAAACAATATAATTCAAATATACAATATCTCTAATATTATCTCTAAGAGTCCCCCGCAGTTTGATCGGGAGCGGAACAGACGGTTAAACTGGATCGAAAATTCTGAAATAACTCTCGAGAGAGACCCTTGGTGAAAATATCGGCGTACTGAGAAGACGAGGGAACATGCAACACTCGTATGTGGCCGATGCGAACCTTCTCGCGGACAAAATGAATATCAATCTCCACGTGTTTTGTTCGTTGATGTTGGACCGGATTATTGGACAAATAAACCGCTGAAACATTATCACAATACACAATTGAAGCACGACAAAGCGGGACATGTAATTCAAGAAGAAGGTTGCGAACCCATGTAGCTTCGGCCACCGCATTAGCAACGCCACGATACTCTGCTTCCGCACTTGATCTGGAAACTGTAGGCTGATGCTTAGATGACCACGAAATTAAATTATCTCCAAGGAAGATACAGTAGCCACTAGTAGAACGCCGTGAATACGGGCAGCCGCCCCAATCGGCGTCAGAGTAAGCTACCAGAGAATTCACGGCCGACTTGGAGATGCGAATACCATAATGTATCGTACCCTGCAAATATCTGATAATACGCTTCATAAACGAAAAATGAGATTCACGAGACTCATGCATAAAAAGGCAAACTTGTTGCACAGCATATGAAATATCAGGCCGAGTAAATGTCAGGTATTGCAAAGCCCCAGCCAAGCTTCTGTATAGAGTCGGGTCATGGAATAGAGGACCATCTGTAGCACTTAACTTGGAGGATTAGTCAACTGGTGTTGTGCATGGTTTACACGCACTCATTGAAGCCCGTTGAATGATGTCCTTAGTGTACTGAGATTGGGACAAGAACAGCCCCTGCGTCTGATGAGTCACTGTGATGCCCATAAAATGATGCAACCAACCTAGGTCGGTCATGGCGAACTCTTGTGAGAGTGCCGTAATAATTTCACGCAAAAAGGCATCCGTGGATGCTGTAAGAATAATATCATCAACATATAGCAGCAAATAAGCAGTGTTAGCACCTTTAGAATAAATGAAAAATGAAGTGTCGCAGGCGCTGCTTCGAAAACCCTGTGACATAATGTAAGTAGCAAAACACGTGTACCATGCCCATGGAGCCTGTTTCAAACCATATAACGATTTCTTTAAACGACAAACAAAATTAGGAAAGCGTTTGTCAACGAATCCCGGTGGCTGATGCATAAAAACTGTCTCCTGTAAGTCACCATGTAGAAAAGCGTTCTTGACATCCAACTGATGGAGCGGCCAAGAGCGCGATACAGCCAAGGACAATACTGTACGAATAGTAATCGGCTTAACAACCGGGCTAAAGGTGTCCTCACAATCAATCCCCACGGTCTGTGATTTACCATTAACAACCAACCGCGCCTTATAGCGCTCTAAAGACCCATCAGACTTAAATTTATGGCGAAAAAGCCACATGCATCGAATAACTGGACAGTCAGCTGTAACATTTCGCATTTTTACCCCAAATCTTAATAAATAAAAGCCCTCATTTTTTTGACATCTTTACCCCTATTATCATTAGTTTTATACGAATATGCCTATTTACTTTAAATCACAATTTATATATTTATATATATAATAATAATTATTAAAAAAAAAGTCAAAACAGATTTTTGACTACGAACTACCGCTAAAAAAAGAATAATATATATACACCTTCACAAACTTAACAATTTACCCATTATTAGTATTATTGATACTTATTTATTTTATTTTTTTTCTTTCGGAATCCTAGCCCAACCCACAAGCCCATGACCCGGCCCAACTCACACCCTCCATTCTTCTTCTTTTGAATTGTTCGCTGCAACCTACCAAACCAAGCTGATATCTTGGTTGACTTTTTCTTTTTCTTTTTTTTTTTTTGATTTGATTGAGATAAAACAGGGAAATTAACATCTAATTGAATTGTATTATCGGATAAACAAATTCTTAGGCGCTAATTCCATTAAAAAACATACCAAATTTGTCCCTTACGCGTTTTTATATAATGAATGGGTCAAACTTTCTAAAACGATTAATCAGAGGGATTTTTATAAATTGAACCTTGCAATACAACCTAAAAGTGCCGAAACACAAACCCTCATCTCCAATTCCTTCTAATAGAGCGATTTATTCAAGATTTTCGCGACAGTTGACTTTTCGTTTGACTTGTTCAACGAGAATCATCGAGCATTGTAAGTGTAAATTTAATACATGGTTTTGTTTTACATTACTAGCCGATCAATAACCCCAATGTTTCTGGGGTTATTGTTCGTTGATTGTTTAATTGGTTAAACTAGGGTTCTTAGTATAGATTTGGGGAAGAAACCTTCTGCAGACCTTATTATTTAATTTAAACTGAGACAAAACAAACACAACCACTGATCTAGATCAAGTGGTTGTGTCTGTCTGTTTGTTAACCTGGGGACAGGGTTCGAGTCATGCAACACGCGCATAATTCTTTTCCTTTTATAAGGATTATAAATCATTTTTTTTTCAGTTATAATATATATATATATATATATATATATATTTTAAACTAAGATTAATTGTTCTCAGGGTCTAACCCAGTTGGTGGCTAGGCTTGTGATTAAAACCCGAACCGGTCCCAGACCCGGGTTCGATTCCCAGCATCAACAAACATTTTTTTTACCATTTAAGCTTTATATATATTCACTTGTATTTTTAAAATTAGTTTTAAAATACTAGAACTCTTTTATAAATTCTACAAAAATTATTTTATGTTATTCTAGTAGAAAAGTTTAACATACAATTTTTAGTTTTCCAAAAATTATTTATTTAATATATATAATAAATATTGCAAGTTTATTCTATTTTATTTATAAAATTCTATAAAAATATCAAAACGATTATATAAATTTCCACAAAAATTATTCTAAGTTTATATGACATTAAACATTTCTGAAATGATTTTTATTTCTGAAAAATCATTTATTTAATATTTTTAATCAATTTTTGTTAGTTTTAATCATAAATAAATCATAATAAATTCATTTTTCAATATTTTTGCACCAAAATTTTATATAAATTATTTCTATTTATTTGGAACAGAAATACAATTTTTAATTTAATAATTCGTTAATTTTAATACTTTTAAATATTAAAGTTATAATTTGACAATTTGAGATAAATAGATTTAATATTCTATTTTCATGAAAATAATTTTATAAAAATTATTTTCATACTTAAAACCTTATATTATGACCATCTTTAATTTAAAATTTACAAAAAGATTCTTGTTTATTTATTTATTAAATTTCTCTTATTATTAAACATTTTATTTATTAATCAAACGAACACTGATCCCCAATTCGAAACCTTAGAATATACTCGTAGACTAGATAGACTTAGACTTATTTGTTACCTTAATTATAGGGTAATACTTGGCATCATTTGGCAACACATATCCTATTTTTCACGAGACATAACATTTTACTAAGGTGAGTTTACATAGCCCCTTTTCTCTATTTTCACTATTTTTGGGGTGAAACATGTTTAAACATTTTATACTATCATTTACTCATATTTAATTGTGATTCAAGTACATCATCATTCTATCATTTGACTGTAACAAAAAGACACAGTACAATCATTAACAATGATCAAGCCGCCTGTTTAGATTATAGCGCTATAGGTCTGACAAACCCATCCCCATGCATAAATTCAGGGATGATCGATAACAGTAACAACATTTAACTAACTTGCGAGTTAGTCATCAGTCGACACAAGGTTTGGTTGTACAAAGACGCATTGTTACATGTCGGAATCATACTCTATCATCATACAACTGTGAATGTTGTACAAACTATTGCTATCATTTATATTCAAAAACCTATGTATTCTCACCAACTTTTGTTGACCCAAAATATTTTCAAACTTAACATGTTTCAGGTTATAACATGCTTGAAGATTAGAGTTAATGCTTGAAGATGCGTAGCTTGTATTTTTCATTTTGATGTACAAATTCTTAGAACAATTGTATGTAATTTATTTAAATCATTTATTGAAACTTATTATTTACCATGAGCTACTGAACAATCATCAATACGTGACATCCCGATGTTTCCGCCATCAGTTGGGGTGTTACAGATTGGTATCAGAGCCATGGTTATAGGGAATTAGGTTATTAGAAAAATAATCTAGTCTATAACCATAGGATTTAACCAGTACTTGTTTCTTTTACTTGCTATTCTCTATCTCCCTCCTACTTCTTACCCCTACTTTCATCCATACAAGAAGGTTGCTCTCCATCACTGGATCTACTCTTAGACTAATAGGACAAATTCCTCAGGCTTAGCCTGAACCACCTTGAGATCTCATCAAAGTTCTAGATTTTAATAACGAACACGTGCAATCTGGAAGGGTGAAACGCCTGTATTCTGAGTCTTTTGTCTAGGCTGGCATTGCGCATATATCCCAATCAGACGAGGGACCCGGATACCTACCTGGGAATTCTCGGGATGAGTGTTCACTTATAGGCTAAAGCATGTCTTCACTATGTTATTAGAATCAAGAATCTTTGATAAGTCAACGTTTTCGTTTATTCGTTGTAATTGATGAATAAATGATTACATTCCTTATATAACCTCATTCATTTCATTGTGTCTCTTACAGATCATGCCTCCACGTCGCAGCACTCGCAATAACAGAGGTGGAAACCAAGAGGAAAGTAGCAACAACCACAACACTAACCACAACAACAACAACAACAACAACAACAACAATGGTGTTGATGCCCAACTGGCTGCGATCATTTCTCAACAAATGGCGCAGCAAATCGGGACTCTGGTTCCTAACTTACTGGCTCAAGTCATCCAGATGAACGGAAACGGCAACGGAAATGGAAACCACAACGGGAACGGGAATGGTCTCCCAGCTTGCACATTTAAGCACTTTAATTCCTGTAATCCCCCTAAGTTCAGTGGAGAAGAAGGAGCTACGGGACTTCTACAATGGTTTGAGGGTATTGAGAATACCTTCATTAACAGTGAGTGTCCCGATAACTTTAAGGTTCGTTACCCCATGAGTGTCCTTCACAAACGAGCACTCACTTGGTGGAATGAGGAAAAGCGCACCCGTGGAGCTGAAGTTGCACTTACTATGACCTGGGATCAAGTCAAGGAGATAATGAAAGATGAATTTTGCCCACGTAACGAGGTCAAGAAATTAGAGGACGAGTTCCACACCCTTGCTCAGGATAGTGGGGAAAATCTTGCTTATAATACCCGTTTCCATGAGCTTAGTCTGTTATTGCCCCATAAGGTCACTCCGCTACCTGTAGCCATCGAAAAGTATATCGGTGGTTTACCCATGCAGATTCAGGACACGGTATGGGGAAGGAACCCTGCTACCCTTGAAGAGGCCAAGCGTTTAGCAGCTACCTTAACTGACAATCACGTAAAGAACGGGACCTTAGTTCGGAAAGGCAATAAAGCAAGTATTGTAGCCGCGGTAACTACTGAGAATCAGAAGCGTAAGGCCAGGGATCCTGATGTCAACCTCACTACGCAAGCTTCTAACAAGAAATCCTATATAGGAAACTATCCATTGTGTAACACATGCAACCGACATCATCCCACTGCTTCAGTATGTCGCTTGTGCACCAATTATGGTAAGTATGGCCATCTAGTCAATACATGTCGCGAGACCCCAAACCCTAATGCCAAACAACCCACCAACCCTGCTCAGGCTGCTAATCCTAATCGATACAACTATGGTTAGTGCTATGAATGTGGAAACCCAAATCACTTCCGTAACCGATGCCCTAAACTAAACAGAGATCAAGACCCTCCAGCTACTTAACAGCAAGTCCCACCATTTGAATGTTGATTGCTTTTAATTCTATGTATTGACGCTTTTGATTCAAGTAATAAATTCTAGTATTACCACAACACCTGGATGCATGCTTGTCTGAATGCGAACTAATTGCTATAACAATATCTAAATCTATGCAACTACAACTCATATACTATACTCGTTATGCTTAAACATATTATTAATTTGCAATTTATGTGTATAATAATTGCTACACTTATTAGAGGATAAAGTACTTGCTCAACAGTTAGTGAATACCAAATAACCTACTCAACGATTGGTAGAGGTCATCATGTCTTTTCAACAGTCGGGAGAGGCCCTGCAACCTGCTCCACGACGGGTGGAAGCTATCGAACCTGCTCAGTCGGGAGAGGCCCTACAACCTACTCCACGACTGATGGAGGCTATCGAACCTGCTCAACAATCGGTAGAGGTTCCTACTCACTAACTGGTGAGAGTCTTTTCCCTGCTCAACGGTTGGACCCATTATATACAAAGGTTCAACCACATGATTATTTCTGCATTACTTACATGTGTGTTTCGAGTAATAGAAGGACACAAAACCCTAATGTAAGGTAAATTGGTGATTGCGGTCCGGAACGTAATCATGAATTTACAGGTACGTTAAGGTAGTGTGAAATTCTATCAAGGTTTCGGGAGATAACCAAAATGTAAACTCTAGTTGCCTGGTAGATCATTTAGTCAATCAACTCACACATAACACGCCTCTTATCCAAACTATTCGAGACAATTTATTCTATTCATGTCATGCTATAACCCAAATTTTTCCAAATCGCAATCATTTTCATTTCTACCCAATCGCCTTCAACCCTATGTTTTCAATAAACTTCGGGACGAAGTTTCCAAAAGTAGGGGAGACTGTAACATTTCGCATTTTTACCCCAAATCTTAATAAATAAAAGCCCTCATTTTTTTGACATCTTTACCCCTATTATCATTAGTTTTATACGAATATGCCTATTTACTTTAAATCACAATTTATATATTTATATATATAATAATAATTATTAAAAAAAAAGTCAAAACAGATTTTTGACTACGAACTACCGCTAAAAAAAGAATAATATATATACACCTTCACAAACTTAACAATTTACCCATTAAACATTTCTGAAATGATTTTTATTTCTGAAAAATCATTTATTTAATATTTTTAATCAATTTTTGTTAGTTTTAATCATAAATAAATCATAATAAATTCATTTTTCAATATTTTTGCACCAAAATTTTATATAAATTATTTCTATTTATTTGGAACAGAAATACAATTTTTAATTTAATAATAAGTTAATTTTAATACTTTTAAATATTAAAGTTATAATTTGACAATTTGAGATAAATAGATTTAATATTCTATTTTCATGAAAATAATTTTATAAAAATTATTTTCATACTTAAAACCTTATATTATGACCATCTTTAATTTAAAATTTACAACAAGATTCTTGTTTATTTATTTATCAAATTTCTCTTATTATTACACATTTTATTTATTAATCAAACGAACACTTATCCCCAATTCGAAACCTTAGAATATACTCGTAGACTAGATAGACTTAGACTTATTTGTTACCTTAATTATAGGGTAATACTTGGCATCATTTGGCAACACATATCCTATTTTTCACGAGACATAACATTTTACTAAGGTGAGTTTACATAGCCCCTTTTCTCTATTTTCACTATTTTTGGGGTGAAACATGTTTAAACATTTTATACTATCATTTACTCATATTTAATTGTGATTCAAGTACATCATCATTCTATCATTTGACTGTAACAAAAAGACACAGTACAAT
This sequence comes from Ambrosia trifida, assembly GCA_028751855.1. Classification (NCBI taxonomy): domain Eukaryota; kingdom Viridiplantae; phylum Streptophyta; class Magnoliopsida; order Asterales; family Asteraceae; genus Ambrosia; species Ambrosia trifida. The sequence continues at coordinate 65,250,202 of CM054127.1, forward strand.
CATTAACAATGATCAAGTCGTCTGTTTAGATTATAGCGCTATAGGTCTGACAAACCCATCCCCCGCATAAATTCAGGGATGATCGATAACAGTAACAACATTTAACTAACTTGCGAGTTAGTCATCAGTCGACACAAGGTTTGGTTGTACAAAGACGCATTGTTACATGTCGGAATCATACTCTATCATCATACTACTGTGAATGTTGTACAAACTATTGCTATCATTTATATTCAAAAACCTATGTATTCTCACCAACTTTTGTTGACCCAAAATATTTTCAAACTTAACATTTTTCAGGTTATAACATGCTTGAAGATGCGTAGCTTGTATTATTCATTTTGATGTACAAATTCTTAGAACAATTGTATGTAATTTATTTAAATCATTTATTGAAACTTATTATTTACCATGAGCTACTGAACAATCATCAATACGTGACATCCCGATGTTTCCGCCATCGGTTGGGGTGTTACATCAGCCGGTCTAGGGACCAAATCCAATGTTTCATTTTCCTGCAATGCATTAAATTCGGCTTGCATAGCATGTGTCCAATGCGAATCCGAAAAGGCTTTGGCACAGGTGTTGGGAATGGGAGAGATGGCTGAGGTGTGTAAGTTAAGTGCTGTGTGGGGCTTTAGGGAGCCGGTTTTAGATCTAGTAGTCATTGGGTGAGTGTTAGTGGAGGAATTTGGGATTTGGGTGGATTGGGCTGGCTGATGGGGCGTGGCAGAAGGTGGGCCGGGTGTTGGAGGAGTAGCCGTGTGGTGTTAGGCCAGGTTGGGCCATGGGTTGTTGAGAGGTGGAAAACCCGGAGGGACCGAGTTGGTGAGTGGCTGGACAGGGACAGTTGGTTTGGGTCGCCGAGAATAAGTGATGGACTGAGATGGTGGGCTGGATGGTGGGTTAGGTGACGGGCCGGTAGGTTTGGGTGTGGATGAGAGGGCCGGGTTTTGGGTGAATGTAAAGGCGGGGGGTATCGAGTCATCCAGGAAGGTATACGACGAGACCGAGTTCGGAATGGTGTATGCGAAGGAAGACTCGTCAAAAGTGACATGACGAGATATGTGAACACGGCCGGTGGTTGTGTCAAAGCAACGGTACCCCCGAAAGTCCGGTGGGTAACCTAGGAAAATGCATCTAATGGCCCGTGGGTGTAGTTTATGAGGTTGGGTAGCGGAGGTATTGGGGTAACATGCGCACCCGAACACTCGTAAGTGATCGTAAGAAGGGTGGCGTAGGTAAAGGGCAAAGGTGGGGGTGAAAAAGTTTAATCTTTTGGTGGGTAAGATGTTGTGTAGGTAGGTGGCGGTGTGAAGGGCTTCTACCCAAAATGAGGGAGGAAGGTTAGCATGGATGAGAAGGGCACGTATGACGTCATTAAGGCGATGTATCATACGTTCGGCGCGCCCGTTTTGGGAAGAGGTTTGGGGGGCACGAAAAACGGAATAGAAGTCCTTGTTGGGTAGCAAAGGTTTTGAAGGCATTGTTATCAAACTCACCCCCAAGGTCACAATGAAAAGTTTTAATTTTTCGGTTAAACTGGGTATAAATTAGACGATGAAATTTCACAAAAGTTGGGAATGTTTCAGATTTATATTTTAAAGGGTAAACCCAAACAAAATGTGAGAAATTGTCTATAAGCACCATATAATACTTATATCCAGATTTGCTAGGGATGGGAGATGTCCATTGTAACATTTCGCATTTAATAATTACGCTACGAATAAAACGTCAAGTTTCTCATCATTATTTACCTTTTTAAAAAAATATTATTGCAAAGCATTTGGAACCCTAATATTATATTATTGATATATATAATATACATACATATATATATATATATATATATATATATATATATATAATAATTGTCAAAAAATTATATGTTGAGGCCGGGGTTCGAACCCGAGTCCTCAGCCGGGTCACCCAACACACGCACATAACCACCTGGTCTACACATGTTTCTTGTTTTAAACCCAACGCTTTATTATTATAACACGAATTCAAAATCCTCCCAGTTGACTTGGAAAGTCAACTGTGACCAACGACTTACCAAAATCAAAGCAATTAACTCGTAATTGATCATGGATTGACTTGGAATCGTGATTACCGGCCTATTATGAGTCATACACACGTCAATTATCATTCAATTCATACCATTTCTGCTCGTGGACGCGTCAAACATTCAAGACGAGGTCAACCTTGCCAATTCAATGATTCAGGCCCCAACACTATAAATTGAACACCTCTGGACCATCACAACTCGCCACTCATTCTTTCTCAACCCCCAATTTCTTAATCATTCACTGTCTTGAGTCAATTTTTGTTCGAGTTTGACTTCGAGCCTTGACTAGTCGTTCGTGTTCGATTCATCTTTGTAAGCCTGATTTTTGTTATGGGTTTTATTGTTCGGCATCCACACAACATTAACCCTAAGGTTAATTGGGTTAATGTTGTGTGAATTGCCCAATTGGAAAAACTAGGGCTCGTATACACGAATTGGGGAAGAACACGATTTTTGTATGTGTTATAAATTTTAAACGAACTAAAACCAAACACAACCACTGGTCTGGACCAAGTGGTTGCGCCTGGTGTCTTGGATCCGGCCCACGCGGGTTCGAGCCTCAGCAACATCATTTCTTTTCTTTTTGTTTTGTTTTAATTAAAAACAAATCAGGTTTTAAATATATATATATATATATATATATATATATATATATATATATATATATATATATATATCTCTTGTATTTTAAAAATTCATTTTAAAATACTAAAACACTTTTAATAATTCTACAAAAATTATTTTGTGTTAATCTAATAAAAAAGTTTAACATACAATTTTTAGTTTTCAAAAATTTATTTATTAATTATATATAATAAATAAATCAAGTTTATTCCATTTTATTTATAAAATTCTATAAAAGTATTAAAACGATCTTATAAATTTCCACAAAAATTATTCTGAGTTTTTATAACAATAAACTTTTCTGAAATGATTTTTATTTCTGAAAAATCATTTATTTAATATTTTTAATCAATTTTTGTTAGTTTTAATCATAATTAAATCATAATAAATTCATTTTTCAATATTTGTGCACCAAAATTTTATATAAATTATTTCTGATTTTTGGAATAGAAATATAATTTTAAAACTAATAATTCTTTAATTTTAGTATTTTTAAATATTAAAGTTAAATTTTGACAATTTGAAATAAATAGATTTAATATTCTATTTTAATGAAAATAAATTTATAAAAATTATTTTTATACTTTAAACTCATTATTGTGACCATCTTTGAATCAAATTTTATAAAAAGATTTTTGTTTATTTATTTATTAAATTTCTCTCAATTATCAAACATTTTAATTATTAATCAAACGAGCACTTATCCCCAATTCGAAGCCTAGAATATATATATTGGTAGACTAGATAGACTTAGACATATTTATTACCTTATGTATAGGGTAATACTTGGCATATTTGGGCAACACCACTATTCAATTTTTCAAGAAGTATAACACTTTGCTAAGGTGAGTTTACATAGCCCTTTTTTTTTCCATTCACTATCTATTTTGGGGTGAAACATGTTACAACATTCAATTTACAATTCAATCATAAGTGTCTATGTGTTATTCTATGTTGCATTATGTCTTAAACATTACTAGGGTAAGCACATTATTCTAGCATAATCATTAACATTGATCAGCCGACGGTATACAATGATAGATCTATTGGACTGACAATCCCACCCGGATACGTGCCTCCTACAAAGGTTACGTGGGTGATTGTTATCGCAACAAAAACGAGTGAACCATGAGCGTATGAGATGTACCACAATACAACAGTCACAAGGGTTGATTATGCACTCGATTTACTTCTAGTATGTTTTCACATATGGACTAGACTTGCCATGACACTTGAATTGTACAAGCTTTATTAGATTATCAAAACCTATGTAATTCTCACCAACTTTTGTTGACCCAAAATATTTTCAACTTAACATGTTTCAGGTTCTACTTGCTTGAAGATTTGAATTAATGCTTGAAGATGTGTGCATAGTTTTATTCAATTTGATGTACGAATTCTTGTAGAATAATTGTATGTAATTTATTTAAATCATATAATGAAATTTATTATTTACCATGAGCTACTGAACAATCATCAATACGTGACATCCCGATGTTTCCGCCATCGGTTGGGTGGTTACAGATTGGTATCAGAGCCATGGTTATAGGGAATTAGGTTATTAGAAAAATAATCTAGTCTATAACCATAGGAATATAACCAGGATTTGCTCCTTTTACTTGCTATTCTCTATCTCCCTCCCACTGCTCATCCCTACTTTCATCCTTACAAGAAGGTTGCTCTCCATCATTGGATCTACTCTTAGACTAATAGGACAAAATCCTCAGGTTTAGCCTGAACCACCTTGAGATCTCGTCAAAATTTTGGATTTTAATAACGAACACGTGCAATCTGGAAGGGTGAACGCCTGTATTCTGAGTCTTCTGTCTAGGCTGGCATTGCGCATATATCCCAATCAGACGAGGGACCCAGATGCCTACCTGGGAATTCTCGGGATGAGTGTTCACTTCTATGCTAAAGCATGTCTTCACTATGTTATTAGAATCTGGAATCTTTGATAAGTCAACGTTTTCGTTTATTCATTTTAATAAATGGATAAATGATTACATTCCTTATATAACCTCATTCATTTCATTATGCCTCTTACAGATCATGCCTCCACATCGCAGCACTCGCCTTAAAAGTGGTGACAATCAAGATGAAGTGAATAGCAACAACCACGACGCTAACCACAACAACAACAATAACAACAACAACAATGGTGTCGATGCCCAACTGGCTGCGATCATTTCCCAACAAATGGCGCAACAAATCGCGACTTTGGTCCCTAACTTACTAGCTCTAGTCATCCAGATGAACGACAACGGGAACGGTAACGGCAACGGGAACTGTAATGGAAACGGGAACGGAAATGGAAACCACAACGGGAACGGGAATGGTCTCCCAGCTTGTACTCTTAAGCATTTTAATTCCTGTAATCCCCCTAAGTTCAGTGGAGAAGAAGGAGCTACAGGACTCCTACAATGGTTTGAGGGTATTGAGAATACCTTCATTAACAGTGAGTGTCCCGATAACTTAAAGGTCCGTTATGCGATGAGTGTTCTTCACAAACGAGCACTCACTTGGTGGAATGAGGAAAAGCGCACCCGCGGAGCTGAAGCTGCACTGGCCTTAACTTGGGATCAAGCTAAAGACATTATGAAGGCAGAGTTCTGCCCTCGTAATGAAATCAAGAAGCTGGAAGATGAGTTTCATGATCTTGCTCAAGATAGTGGAGAAAACCTTGCCTACAACACTCGTTTTCACGAACTTAGTCTACTGCTACCACACAAAGTCACCCCTTTGCCTATTGCGATTGAAAAATACATTGGTGGCTTACCGATGCAGATTCAAGACACGGTGTGGGGAAGGAACCCTGCTACTTTGGAGGAAGCAAAACGTTTGGCGGCCACCCTAACAAATAACCATGTGAAGGCAGGAACCCTGACTCGGAAAGGGGAAAAGAAAACTGTTGCGAAGGATACCCCCAACCTGCCGTTGAAATCAAAACTGAGGCCTCAACCAATGGAAAGTGCAAGGTCAGGAATTTTGCAATAGACACCACTGTTCCACCCAACAAGAAACGATGCAACGGGAACCAACCTAAGTGTGACACCTGCCAGTATCACCACCCGACCCAAGTGCCCTGCCGTCAGTGTACCAATTGTCAAAGGTATGGGCATCTTGCGGACGCTTGTCGAATTCCTGCTACAAACGCCCTTGCTGCTCCAAATAATCCCGCTAGGGACCCTCCAGCTACTTAACAGCAAACTCCACCATTTGAATGATGTCTGCTTTTTTTAAATTCTATGTATTGACGTTTTTAATTCAAGTAATAAATTCTAGTATTATCATAAACACCTGGATGCATGCTTGTTTAAATGTGAACTAATTGCTATATCTATATTTAAATCATACTTGCTTACTTGTACAACAGTTAGTTGACTACCAAACAACCTACTCAACGATTGGTAGAGGTCATCATGTCTTTCCAACAGTCGGGAGAGGCCCTACAACCTGCTCAACGACTGGTGGAGGCTATCGAACCTGCTCAACAATCGGTAGAGTCATAGAAGGATACAAAACCCTAATGTAAGGTAAATTGGTGATTGCGGTCCGGAACGTAATCATAAATTTACAGGTACGTTAAGGTAGTGTGAAATTTTATCAAGGTTTTTCGGTAGTTGACCAATTGTAAACCTGGTGTTTTTTTTTCTTAACTTCGGGACGAAGTTCCTAAAAGTAGGGGAGACTGTAACATTTCGAATTTAATAATTACGTTACGAATAAAACGTCAAGTTTCTCATCATTATTTACCTTTTTAAAAAAATATTATTGCAAAGCATTTGGAACCCTAATATTATATTATTGATATATATAATATACATACATATATATATATATATATATATATATATATATATAATAATTGTCAAAAAATTATATGCTGAGGCCAGGGTTCGAACCCGAGTCCTCAGCCGGGTCACCCAACACACACACATAACCACCTGGTCTACACATGTTTCTTGTTTTAAACCCAACGCTTTATTATTATAACACGAATTCAAAATCCTCCCAGTTGACTTGGAAAGTCAACTGTGACCAACGACTTCCCAAAATCAAAGCAATTAACTCGTAATTGATCATGGATTGACTTGGGATCGTGATTACTGACCTATTATGAGTCATACACACGTCAATTATCATTCAATTCATACCATTTCTGCTCGTGGACGCGTCAAACATTCAAGACGAGGTCAACCTTGCCAATTCAATGATCCAGGCCCCAACACAATAAATTGAACACCTCTGGACCATCACAACTCGCTACTCATTCTTTCTCAACCCCCAATTTCTTAATTATTCACTGTCTTGAGTCAATTTTTGTTCGAGTTTGACTTCGAGCCTTGACTAGTCGTTCGTGTTTGATAAATCTTTGTAAGCCTGATTTTTGTTATGGGTTTTATTGTTCGGCATCCACACAACATTAACCCTAAGGTTAATTGGGTTAATGTTGTGTGAATTGCCCAATTTGAAAAACTAGGGCTCGTATACACGAATTGGGGAAGAACACGATTTTTGTATGTGTTATAAATTTTAAACGAACTAAAACCAAACACAACCACTGGTCTGGACCAAGTGGTTGTGCCTGGTGTCTTGGATCCGGCCTACGCGGGTTCGAGCCTCAGCAACATCATTTCTTTTCTTTTTTTTTGTTTTAATTAAAAACAAATCAAGTTTTAAATATATATATATATATCTTGTATTTTAAAAATTCATTTTAAAATACTAAAACACTTTTAATAATTCTACAAAAATTATTTTGTGTTAATCTAATAAAAAAGTTTAACATACAATTTTTAGTTTTCAAAATTTTTTTATTAATTATATATAATAAATAAATCAAGTTTATTCCATTTTATTTATAAAATTCTATAAAAGTATTAAAACGATCTTATAAATTTTCACAAAAATTATTCTGAGTTTTTATAACAATAAACTTTTCTGAAATGATTTTTATTTCTAAAAAATCATTTATCTAATATTTTTAATCAATTTTTGTTAGTTTTAATCATAATAAATTCATTTTTCAATATTTGTGCACCAAAATTTTATATAAATTATTTCTGATTATTTGGAACAGAAATATAATTTTAAAACTAATAATTCTTTAATTTTAGTATTTTTAAATATTAAAGTTAAATTTTGACAATTTGAAATGAATAGATTTAATATTCTATTTTAAAGAAAATAAATTTATAAAAATTATTTTTATACTTTAAACTCATTATTGTGACCATCTTTGATTCAAATTTTATAAAAAGATTTTTGTTTATTTATTTATTAAATTTCTCTCAATTATCAAACATTTTAATTATTAATCAAACGAGCACTTATCCCCAATTCGAAGCCTAGAATATATATATTGGTAGACTAGATAGACTTAGACATATTTATTACCTTATGTATAGGGTAATACTTGGCATATTTGGGCAACACCACTATTCAATTTTTCAAGAAGTATAACACTTTACTAAGGTGAGTTTACATAACCCCTTTTTTTTCCATTCACTATCTATTTTGGGGTGAAACATGTTACAACATTCAATTTACAATTCAATCATAAGTGTCTATGTGTTATTCTATGTTGCATTATGTCTTAAACATTACTAGGGTAAGCACATTATTCTAGCATAATCATTAACATTGATCAGCCGACGGTATACAATGATAGATCTATTGGACTGACAATCCTACCCGGATACGTGCCTCCTACAAAGGTTACGTGGGTGATTGTTATCGCAACAAAAACGAGTGAACCATGAGCGTATGGGATGTACCACAATACAACAGTCACAAGGGTTGATTATGCACTCGATTTACTTCTAGTATGTTTTCACATATGGACTAGACTTGCCATAACACTTGAATTGTACAAGCTTTATTAGATTATCAAAACCTATGTAATTCTCACCAACTTTTGTTGACCCAAAATATTTTCAACTTAACATGGTTCAGGTTCTACTTGCTTGATGATTTGATTTAATGCTTGAAGATGTGTGCATAGTTTTATTCAATTTGATGTACGAATTCTTGTAGAACAATTGTATGTAATTTATTTAAATCATATAATGAAATTTATTATTTACCATGAGCTACTGAACAATCATCAATACGTGACATCCCGATGTTTCCTCCATCGGTTGGGGTGTTACATCCATAAATCACAGTGAATAATATCGAAAGGTGCAAAAGTAAAAGAGTTGGATGCATAAAAAGGTAAACGCTTGCTATTAGAAATATGACAAGAATGACAAAAGTGAGACTTATTGTCTTTATTACAAGAAAAATTAAAATTTCGACTGAGGACTTCTAAGACTTGAGTGCCTGGGTGGCCGAGGCGGTCATGCCAGGGAAGAGAGACAGCAGTGATATAGCAAGCTTGAGGCGGAAGTTGCGGTGGTGTGACAAGATATAGGTCTCCAGTGCTATTGTGGCGCGAAAGAATTCTTCCATTGTGGAGGTCCTTCAAAGAAAAACCAAACGGATCAAATTCTATAGAGACCCAATTATCACGGGTAAAACGTCTAACAGAGATAAGGTTTTTAATGATTTGTGGGCTATAGAGGAGGTTAGGCAAAATATAGGTTCGGTTGGGTAGGGTGTAAAAGCCAGTTCCGGATTTTGCAATAGGAACACATTCACCATTGCCAACCAAAATTTTATTGTATGCAGTAGATGAAGATGGGATTTGAATCATACCTTGATCCTGTGTGACGTGAGCCTCGGCCCCGGTGTCCATGTATTTGGTGGGGTCTTGAGAGTTAACCTGTAAAGTTGACAGAGCAGCACTTAAATCAGAGGGACAGAGAACATTGTACCCATAATATGGAGGTGCCGAGGGCTGTGAAGGGACGTATCCCGTGAACTGAGTTTGGGCCGACTGGGTTGGGCTGCTGCTGGAGTGGGTCGGGCCCAATGGAACGGGCCTGAATTGCGGGTACTGGGGCAGATTACTGCTGTTGCTGGGCTGCCAACCTGGCTGCGTCGGGTAAGGGCATGGCGGAGGAGACCACCATGCCCAATTCGGGTATTATGCCATCTGTGGAACCCAACCAGAAAACCCGCGACCTGCTCCGCGACCCCGTCCTCCTCTGTTGGACCTGTTACCCTGGCCCTGCCCCGCCCCCTTCCTCGATACCCGTATGAATTGGGGATCGTATCAGGGTTTGGGTTGGGGTGCGGGCTGTTGTTGCTTGCTGTTGGAGGTGGGGTTGCGGACGATGTCTGCTGCTGCGTGAGTAAAACCGAAGAGGCAGGTGACTTTCGTGCTTCCATACGGATGACTTCGTCTTGTAACATAGTACGTGCGGTGTCCCAATCTGCTTTGTTCTGGTGAATAAGCGAGGCTGCAGTGTCGAACTCCTGCGGAAGACCCCTAACCAGCTGTAAAACCAGGTGAGCTTCGGTGACTGGATGATCAACGTCCTCCAACTGGTTCGCTAAATCGTTTAAACGCTCACAATACTCGCTGATGGATGCACAGTTGGCGAGGGTGATGTTGCAAAATTGGGTTTCTAATGCGGCAGCCCTCGCGTTTTTATTGCTGAGATACTGTTTTTCCAGCTTCAACCTAGCGTCCCGGGCAGACGTGACCTGGGCCAGAAGGCGTGGAAGGTGACTGTCCAAAACAGTTCCGACTATCCATTGCAGCACTAACGCATCGAGTTCGAGCCACAACGGGTATTCAGCAGCTGTTTCGGCAGGTGGGTTTGAGCCATCAATGTGTTGTAGGACTTTGTATGCGGTTGCATGGAGGCGAAAAAGCTTGACCCATTGGGTGTAGGTGACTTTGGTGCCATCTAGAGTTCGGATTTTGGAGTTGACGTTTGTCACGGAGTAAGCCGGGTGAAGAGGGACGGGTTTGGCCGTAGCCGAGGCTTCAGGTTGATCGGCATCTTTGGTCATGGTCGAATTAAAGGAAAAAATAAATGCTACTGTGAGTAAATAAAATAAAGGATTGTTGATGGAACAGTGTTAACGAAAAATAAAGGAAAAGGGCAGTTGGATTAAAATAAAAAAAAGGGGTTCTAGATTAATGAAAACTAGATTTTTGCCCGCGTGTACAGTCGGTTCACCAACGTACATGTATTTAGGGAATTATAATGTTTAAAATAAATTATTAGTAAAAATATTGTATTAAAGTATAAAACAACGAATACAAATTTAATTCAAAATATCACTAAATATTTCTTTATACACCACATTTCTGGTTTTAGTTTTCACATTCCCATCAGCATCAAAGTATAAGTAATTTCACTCCTGCCCTGCTTTTAACTCTTGACAATGCGACATAAAGTTGGCCATGTGAGAATACAGGTTCTCTTAAATACAATCCAACCTTAGATAATTACAACATGACGAACAATATATATCGACCAAAGAATGCTTTTGTTTCCATTTCGTACAAATAATTACAACATAATAGGGAAAAAAAACGTAAAGAAGTATGGATTAATGTTAACACGCGGTTCACCAACGTACAATTATTTTGAGCGGTAAAACGTATAAAAAATATAGTAGAAATATTCTATTAAAATTTAAAAGAAACCAATACATACAAAATTATTTTGTCGCACCTGAAAGCTAAGCATCCACACCTAAATACTGAATTCAAGATTGTAGAAGAGGAAGGGTTACTGTGCAAGTTGCGCTTCCTCTGATTGATAAGCCAATTTTTTTTTATCTATTTCAACTGTAGCCCTATTTCTTTAACCAACGGTGCCTTGTCTTCTTCCTGCACATTAAAAACCTTAGATCATTTTTACTACAGGCCGAATCAAGTTTGTATCCCTCAATTAATTTTCATTGTATACAACTAATGCATTACTTAAGATTAAGAAAAACAAATATTTTGGAACGATAATATTTGAAGAAAAAGATTTAGGCAGCTATATTCATTATAGACACAGACCGGTTTTCAACCTGTTTGACCCATTTTTCTTTCAATTTTCTATAAACCACTTGAATAATCAAAATGCATTGTATAAAATTGAGTTGAAGAATGACTAATTAATAATTACACCTGGCAGAGTTGTCTTATTATGAAATGCATCCACAGTCTTGTCCACTTCGTCTCTAGACAAAATATAACAAAGCAAAAACCTAATAACAACACATAATTGGGTTTCAACTTTCAATGAGTCAACACACAACTCAATACCATCAAATAAGAATATTTGTTAAGGAAATACAGATTTCAAATGAAATATAGAATTCAGTCATGATGAAGGAAATATAGATTTCATGAAGGTAAAACTTACCAAAACGTCTTGTGTAAGATCCCACAGCTGACGGATTGAGTATTAGGCAATTCACTTAGCTTCCCAAAACCATTCTTCATAAAAGGACCATATTTCTGACCTGGCTCAAAACATAATTTAATAAGAAAGTAATCCACTTGCCCATATGAAAAATTAAAAAAAAAAATATATAAAGGACTCAAGAAGCATACAAGTACACCAAGAACTGATATTGTGCATAATTCCCGTAGATCACTTCTATATCTTGTTGGATGTTTTTGATTGTTGACTTTTTTCCATGAACCTAAAACAAAATAAATGGTTGTGATTTGCCCAATATCCGAAAAAAACATAATTTAATAAGAAACTAAATCCACTTGCCCAATATCCGACTTGCTCTGTCACCAATAAAGAAAGTGTGATCGCGTAGAAACAACATGATCATCTTCTTCTTCTAGAGTAGAAACAACACTTTTTGCGTCTTCTGCCAACAAAGAAAGTGCGATCACATGATCAATTTCTTCACTATCAAAGTCTGATAACACGTCTACATCCACATAACATACAATAAAATTCAAACAGTTAAGTTAAATCAAACAAAATGTAAAGAGCATTAATATACCCATGCAATTGGAGGATACTTACCATAACTCCCATGATGTTTTATTGAATGTTTATTGCTGTAACTTAACCACTTAATAATCTTGGTTAAACAACACATGAATCATTAGAACCCTTTTCTGCATATGAAATTAAACAATCTTGAATTACCAATTTTTTGCGAACCGAAATCCATTTTTTCAACCAAAGTGATAATAAACATTGATCAAGAATTCAAGATTGAAACTTTATGATGAACAAACCATAATTATTGATTACAATTTCCACCAAGAGAATCCATGACATAAACAAAACCAAAAAAAAATTAATAAAATATTCATCTTCCAGCTATTCTGTTGGTTGTTCATAATTAAAACAGACAATGTATACCTAATTTGCAAAACAACATTAATGAATTTAATGAACTAATCTTCAAAAACTCATTGATAAGGAGAGAGCAGCATTCTTGAAGACAGCTGAGAAAGCTTAGACTGGATTAAGTGAGCAATTGCACTTAACTACATTATATCTATTAGAAAATGCGCTTAATGATCGTTGTAGTCCAGCTGAAATCTTGACACCAAATAAATTTTATAATTGTAGGTGACCACCACCCAACATGCTACGCATGAAAACAAAAGGATTCAAAATGCTTAGCAAAATATAAGTTATGCAAGTAAATTAATCATTAATCAATAAAAAAAAGTTTTTTTTTCTAATAAGAACACTGGAACAAAAGCTCCTTTATCAAAGGTATGGCACTGAGCATACTTGTTTGTGATTTGCAACTATGTCTCCCTTGATTGATCTTTCGCACCTCCTTGCACGGATAGTTGTAAGCTACAAATTACACCTATGCAGTGACGGGATTAGACAATATCCAATTTTTGTATATAACTTAAGCACTACAAAATACAAACCAACAACTCAAAATCAACTCTATAAGATCCAAATTCTCAACAGAACATAACAACAATAAGTTACCAAGTAAAAAATCAACTTTACAATATCCAAGCACTCAAACAAACATGTAAATAATCTAATTTATCATCTACCAACTGTAATATTAAATATTAAATTATTAATAGATCTACAAACAAATGGATAATGAGCTACATATGTTGGTTATTGAAACTGTATTTTATGTTCAAGTGGCAAAATAAGTTGAGAATTGACCTTCCTAGTCGCGGCGCCCGAACCCAAATCAACCTGCAACAAAAAAATATCAATCAAACACATAAGGGTTCTTTGGATGTGAGTTTTAAAGGTGATCAATTATATTATATAATTATATTATCTGTTAAAACTGTAACAATGAGATAACTGATTTGCAGAAGTGTTTGAATTTGTCTACACATGAAGATATTAAACTGCAGGCATATAGAAAGATGCACGTAAATGAAGGGTTTTTATTACACACTTAGTCATGAAGCGGATGTTTATTGACAAACAGAACTATGTCAATACAGTATAGAAGAAATATAGACATAATGACATCTTATTGACATCTTGTTGAGGCTTCGCCGGTAATTGATCAGCCGTCGTAACCCTGTAATTGACATAGTCAAATAACTGAATAAACCTGAAAGATCATACACAATCAAAACCTAAATCAATTAACAATAAAGAGTTGACAAAAAAAAGAGAGATTAAACAAACGGACTAACCAAAATCAGGGTTAACAAACGGATTAAACATTAATCGGCGACGAAAGTAAGTAATAATCATAACAGGGAAAAAACGTAAAGAAAAGAAGACATGGTTGATCTACGTGTGTGTTAAAGAAGAACGGTAGAGTGTTACCTTGAAGGAGATGATCGACGATCATTGGAGTATTCATGTCTGGTAGATACAGAAAAATTGTAGAGATTGTAGTGAGCTCTCAATAGGGTTTGAATGTTGATGGCGTGAATGAGAAGCTTTGACCAAATCATATGAATTACCTAATTTAATATAATTACCTAATTTAATATAATTAATGATTTTTGATTTTTAGAAAAAAAAATTTATAAAATCTCACAATAGGACAGTTGGCACAAGTTGATTGGCTATGTAATTGGAGGCTCAATGTGGGATTGACAAGTGTCCACATTGAGTTTCATATATTAGTTGTATAGATGGCTGTAATGTAATTGGTGGATAGCAGGGTAAATAAAATAAAGGAAACAGCAATGATTCTAGAACCGTGGCTGGAATGTAATTGAACACGACCGGTAACGAAGAAGGGTAAAAAAAACGAGGCTTAGAACCGAAGCTCTGATACCATAAAAGTGTTTATGGATCGGTATTTCTCATTGATCATTATGAAGAATATAATGCCATATATATAGGGTAAATTACAAGAGATAATTATGGAAACGATCCTATCTATAATAACAAACAATATAATTCAAATATACAATATCTCTAATATTATCTCTAAGAGGTACTTTAGGATAGCTCGGTACTCCACAAATGACAAGTGTTGGCCAAATCCTTAATGGAGATGACTATAAGAAATACATGAGCCTGAGGAGCCTGGAGGTATTCCAACACAACTTTTTGATGAGAGGATAGATCAAACTCCAATTTCATCCTTGTGGTCATGGGTTCGACTCGTGATCCCTCCAGGTTTTACCGGTTCACTACCGTCGTGCCTTCGGGCGGGTTTGTGGGCCGGGTTTTCCCTGGAACAGGAGACGGGTGAGCCGAAAGGGCTCTGTCTGTACGGACTAGAGGCCGTCTGGGCCCCTTTCGGCCATTGGGGGCCGCGTACAGAGTACCCGACAATACTTTAGTTGATTGTTCAAAAAAAAAAAAAAAAGTTGTGAGTGAGGAGAGAGAAGATGTAATGATAAAAGTATGATTATTTTAATTAGGAGAGATAATATTTAGGGGTGAAATAGTGATTTTTAGTGTAATTTGATGAAGAAGATTTGATGGATGGGTTGTGAATGCTCTAATACCTTTTCTGTGTTAATATTTTTGAAAATTTTAAATACGTTGTTACGTTTAAATATTTTTCTCAACATTCCAATAAAATTTATTTAAAATCTGTATTAAATTTTTTTTATGTGGTGATTATTGAAATAGATACTTAAATTATGTATGAGTGAATAAACAGTCGAGAAACATGAAAACGTGATCGATTGTGTATCCATGATAAAAAAAAAAAACATGTATGTCATTATTTAAAAAATACTCACTTTACACATTAGAATCGTCTATCATCATCATCATAACATATCATTTGATACCAGATTATTTACAAATTTTGTTTTCTAAAAAAACGGCCAATTACTTTTATTGTACACACATTTTCTCACATCTTGTTAAACTTGTCTTTCTCGGGACACTCCCGGAGGATAACCTAGCTTTATATATCCTGATTATAATGGATCTTAAATTAAAGACATGGTATTCTTGGACACCAGAAGTCACCAAGGGACCTACACATTCACATTCAGAGACCCAAATGTCGTACTCGAAACCTGGTCTTACACATGATCTCAAAAGAGATGAACGAGCTTTGATCCATTACAAACAAACGGTGTAAACAAAATACATATTTAGTAGTTAATGTTGCGGGCTTTGAAGCTTAATCAGAAACAAATAGTTGAAAGTGTGGTTGGAAGTTCTTCAAATCAAGTATAATGTGATGATGCCACTTAATACATTATTGAGGATTTGAGTCTAGTGACACATAACCGGTGATATGTTGCAATCCTTTTTATGACGGTGAAGCAGTTAGTGATTCATTGGTAGATTACCCATTGTTGGTACGTTGATAAAAATTACTAGTGATTTATACAGTGAATTAGTCATATATTTCACCTTTCTAGATTTATCGACCATAGATTAGTCAGTAAATAAAGTTCTCTAATTTGTAGTGTATTTTTACTTCTCTTGGTTATATAGAAGGAAGTTGAATGCAATTCTTTTGTCGTCTTTGTTATTTTTCTTAAAATATACACCAGAAAACTACTACCGTTTTGAAAAAATTTAATATTTTTTCAAGGGTAAAAGCACATATATAATTGCAACAATAGTATTCGGATTTTTTTTTTTTTTTCAAATTGTGGTGTATGAAATGCAAATATTCGGAATTTTTTTAACTTATGATATACAAAATGCAAATTAACGAAGGACAGTACTTTACAAATTAATAAACATAAATTGTAAAAAAATAAAAGTGTGGGTCTTTATCAAAACTAAAACCGACCAGCACTATGCGGCGAAACAAACCAATTTTGAAAGAAATTTAAATGGAAATGCAGACGAAATACTAATAATATCACTAATAAAAAAAACCTAAAACTTAAATATTGTAAAAATAAGAAAATGCTTTCGTTTCACCCAACGTGAGTCGGTTCTAGGAGGTTTGATTTTTTTTTTTTTTTTTTTTGCATCCTGGTCTCTAGCCCGTGCCGATTTGGCCAAAACTGATTCTATTCCTTCTTAAAAGTACCCAAACTTGTTTTCAACCCGATTTGGTTTGAGGAAAAAAAAAGTTATCTCTAGACTAAGTTTATATAATGGACACTTTTCGGGCTTTTTTTTCCTTCCTATTTTGTTATCAAAGAAGTTGAAATATAAGTTTCTTAAAACATTACTTTAACATCCATTTAATCTCATCAATTTCATGTATTCGAAAGCACGAATAGAAAACTTCAACCAACATGAATATCTAGTAACAATTACAACGAACCCATCTCCTCATTTACCTTCAAATTATATTCAGTGAAAAAGTAATCTTTTATATAATGTTCCTAACAAGTAATACAAAGCTTTTTTGGATCGTCAGTACAAAAAGAAGTATAATTTATAGTTTGATTCAATTGACAAGTTTTATATTTTAAACATTTGATATATAGTTAAATAACGTAATATTATTACATATCATATTAAATATTGTTATTTTAATTTAAAGAATATAATGCACTTATTAACTGTTAAATAACTTACTCTTATTACATATAATTAATAATGTTATTTTAATTTAAATAAGGGAAAATCGATTTTAATACTCACAACTATCGCCTATTGGCGGATAATACTCTCAACTTTCACTTTGGCCAATAGCACTCTCAACTTTCAACTTATTTTCTTCCATCACCCTCAAACTAATGAAGGTCTAACCTAGTTAGTGTTCATGGCCAAAATGTAAAAACCTAAACTTTGGGATATTTATTAAACCTTTTATTATTATTATTATTATTATTATTAAAATTTTATAAATCCACCTCCCCACTCTTCCCTTTATGTTGACATACAACCCCCCCTCTACCACCACCCTTTTCCTCTCTCTAAATCACCAACAACCACCACCCACCACACCTTCCACCACCACTGCACCACCCACACCTTCCACCACAGCTTCCACCACCGCACTAAACACCACCACTGCACCACCCACACCTTCCCCCACCACCACCATAGCTTCCACCACAACCACCATGGCACCAACAATTTTAGACGCCAGACGAAACCCCACCACCGGAAACACAGTCTCGACGAAACCAATCTTTAACCACCACCAACCCCAATCGAAACCCTCGCTAAAATCCACCAAAAACCAATCTTTAACCAACCCCAATCGAAACCCTAACATTAGCATTACCGTGTTGACGGAGCAGAGGAAATGAGGGGAAGTGAAGCGACGATGATCAAAACTCTTCATCTCTGTTATCTTCTTTTTCTCTTACAAAACACCTGAAGATGGGTTCGAGGGTTGGGTTTGATGTTGTTGACGAAACTCTGATTAAGATGGGTTCAAGTGTGGTAGGAGGAAGCAGAGAGAAAAGGTAGGATGATAGGTGTGGGTGGTGGTGGTTTTTGGCGAAGGGTGGTGGTGGTTTAGAGAGAGAGAGAGAAAAAGGGAGGGTCTGTTACAAAAGAAGGGGGTTGGGATTTATAAGTTGAAAGTTTATTGTCAAAAATGCCCCTTAAGTTTTGGTTTTTATATTTTGGCCACATATAAGTTTTGGTTTTTACACATAATCAATGTCACGTCAGCTTCTGTTAGTCACGTAGGATAACAACTAACGTCGCTAAGTTTGGGAGTGATGAAAGAAAATAAGTTGAAAGTTTGCAGTGCTATTGGCCAAAGTGAAAGTTGGGAGTATTATCCGCCAATAGGCTATAATTGGGAGTATTAAAATCCATTTTCTCTTTAAAGAATATAATTTTTTCAATTTTATGTGTTGTGTCAATAGTATGATATTTAGAAATAGCTAATAGAAATAGATAACTTTAAATCTATTTATTTGCTCCTTAGTTATAAATAATAATATATACTTTTACTTATTTTGTTTTAATAAATTTCTTTAATTTTGTTTTGTAATTATGTGTCTTTCTACCTAGTTTTTGTATTTATGTAAGTATAAAAATTATTGTTGAGAAAATACATTTAGTTCATTTGATTAGAAGTTTATATTAAATAATGTGTTAATGTGTATTAAGATTTAAGATAAATTACAATGATGCATTCCTAAAATGCATTAGACTATCCGTTCTCGCTCAAGGTGAGCGGAAGCTTTATCCTATTAAAATAGGACAGCTGGGCGCTGACATGGCACTGGCTAAAGTGTCAATTCTGCTCACTTGATCCTGTTATGGCTCAAGGTGAGCGATCACTTTATCAGTTTTTTTTTTTTTTGTAATTTTTTTATAAAACATTCTATTGCATCAATATTAAAATAAACATTACATAAAAATCATAAAATAATATCACGTTCCATAAAACATCAAACAATTATTTTAAAAAAAACATAAAATAACATCGCGTTCCATAAACATCAAACAATTATTTAAAAACATATAGTAAATAGTAGAAAGACGACTATATTAGAAATCGTCCTCTCATAAGTCTCCAAATCTCAACCCTTGGGTAGTTATCATTGTGTATGGCTCGGGATTCGTTATGAGACACTTCAATCAACTCATCATCGTTTAATCCCGGATTCTCGTTCATTGCATTTATGTAGAAATACAAAAATATGGTGCACTTCGCCTTCAAAGAACAATATTTTCCTTATATCGTGTCAATTGGACGATGATTTTCACCCATTTGTTGGTTGAATCGGGTGACAACCCGAGAAGACTTGAAACTAGAATAATTAGTTCTTCTGTTTATTCAAAAGTTCAAGGATAGTAATCATGAGAATACCAATAGAAAACCTTATAATCCTATTATCATAAAAGAATGATATTTCTGCACATGATTAGACTAAAAAGATAGAAACCCATTGCAAGTAACTTATGAACCTGATAAATTACCCAAACACCATTAACACCATTATCATGACACACTAAAAGGTCATTTTATGAAGAAATCCAATGCAACTAATGTGACATCTGTCACCCTCATCTTTTAGGAAGTTGTCTATTCTAGTCCTTGTACTTTCCATTGTTTTTGAAAATGATAAAATTTTGAGTGTCGTTGATCATTACAATTTTCTTTTTGGGAAATGACTGCATTTTATCCAAATGCGTGTACTGGACCCAACTTGAATGTATAATATGTGACCTTTCCCAACCCTCCTTGCGCGTTACAAACCAACATTAAATAAGATATGATCCGATCTTTTTGTAACCGTCCATTAAATCCGGCCAAATCCAAACGCCTTATAAACATATTGTTATGTCTAAATTGACCCTCCTACTTCATTTTGAACTTTAGACGTTCTAAACCCACTTTATTATCACCAAAATCGTGACCAAAAGCTTCGGATTTGTAACACCCGGAATGTTTTTAGACTGGAACATAATATAATTATTAATCAAATGTTAATTAATGTTATTAATACTAGATATATAATAAACATATATATATATATATATATATATATATATATATATATATATTTCTTATTTTTGAGTAAAGTATAATTATGTAGAATGAATGAATCATTATGCATTTTTAATGTTCCTTTTTCTTTTGCTTTGTAACTTAAGATCAATGAAACAACCATAATAATTATGGTAACCCACCAATTTATTATGATCATTGAAGAAGATTAAAGACGTCAACTTCTAAAAATTTATGGTGTCATGTGTTTAAGTTTTCAAAACATTCGTAAATTACATTCTAATATTGTTTTCTCATAGAGCCACATTCCGTTTTCTCTACGCAATCACGGTTCCGTGTTCGGTCTATATTACTACTGACGGCGATCGAAAACTGATCGGCGATTTTGAACCCATCCTCTTGTTCGTCATCGACAATGTTCTCTTCCACGGTTAGATCCGCCAGCACAACATAAGACGATTCGAATTGATCGAGCTATTTATCACGGATGCTACCACTCTTATACTCTTGAACGCTTCATCACACGCAACTAAGAAATCATTTAGAGGTAATCTTTTACTTCGTTTCGAAACATTTAGTATTGGTATGTAAAAGATAATTTTAGTTTGGGATGTAAACCTATAGCAACCTGGAAGTTGTTTGGGGAAGACCATTGTTTAAAATTCTTGGTTACAACATGATACATCATAAACATTATAGATATATGTAATGGACGTTGGGTTCATACCTAATAAATTATTAGTTGAATTCCATAACATATTTGATTATTTCATAAACTAAGTTTTGATTATAACTTTTATATGTTTAGTTAAATTTGAATAAATTAGTTTTATATAGATAATTTCACAAGTGGTTTTATAACAGGTAAATGAACTAGAACCAAACAAATGAATTTTTATATATAAGATTTTGTAAAATATTGACTTTGTTAAAAATAAATGTTGTTACGTAAAGGTACCCAGTTTTAACATTAATTCGTTTTATTGTAAAAACTCTATTCCCCAAATCAACTTAGCAAACCCTAATGCCTTAGAACCTTAGTTATCTTAGACTTTTAAGACATTCCTCTTATTAGTATTCTTATACGTTATAGGGTGAATTCTTTGAAATTTTCATTCTTTAGCTTACGCAGCTTAAGTTGGATCTTGATCGTTTACGCAAACTGTGAGTATACTTATCCCCTTTTTCATTTTCACACTTTTGGGGTGATTCATGTACACATATTAAATGTACACGTGCACTTAATCATAAACGTTTTACATACAATTCATATACGTGTTATGCTTGAATTCTTGTGCTTTGTGCTTAAACATAGACGTAGTATACTTGCAATCATTACAAAATCATTAACTTGGCTAGCCGACTTTAACAATGGATAGCGCTATTTGAATTGACAACTCGCCTAGTGGAAAGTACCTATGGTGGTGGGAAGTCCTAGGTCATTGTTAATGTATTAAACTTTGTCGCATAAGAGGTTTGATTTTGACCCGTACTGTGTACTTACGTGTTTTCCATATTTGCCTTGAATGACTCATGACACTTGAATTGTAAACATTTTTATACTTATACAACTATATGTACACAAACCTAAGTGTACTCACCAACATTATTTATGTTGACAAAATTATTTTCGTACATATTTCAGGTTGATTGTTGAGATATTTCATGTAGGACATGTGGACTTAGTAAAGACTTAATCAAGACAACGTGTGGAATAGTGTTTGAACTTGATATCTAAAATTGTAACTTGAAGCATTGAATAAAATATTTACACTTTAGTACCATGAGCATTTGAAAAATTTGTCATTACGTGACACCTCGATGTTTCCGCCATCGGTTGGGGTGTTACAACTAACAAGTAAAACAACTATTTTAACCCAGGTTATTACCCTAAAGCTTTTTTTTTATCTTGGAATAAATTGATCTAACATAAATTTTCCTTTATGAACCAGCATATACATTTCGAAAACCTTATATTTTCCTTTATGATCCAGCACATACATTTCGAAAACCAAAAAAACACATCTTTCCAGTTCTTTTGTATTCCTTAGTCCTCGTGACTATAAATCATCACAACTGTTAAATAACAAATGTATGACCACTGTAATTCGGCACTTGATATCCAATTCATATTCATTACGGATTGATATCATGAATCCACCCCTGATTATATATCATTAAATCTATTAAAAACCATCAGCATGCTCACTCCAACAACGATTAGGCATAATGGATTAAATGGAGCATCATTTTCCCTATTAATAACAAGAATAGTGCATCCTCTATCCAACTCCTTGGTGTCCAGTTCATCAAAAATATTAAGCATAAGCAATCCAACTAATCAAATAGAAGATATTTGCACAGCTCATCAAAACTTGAGTATTGTCAGCCGAATTCATCAGCAACTAACCAGACAAGACCTTTAAGCTACAAAATAATCATAACATTCTCTAAAAATTACATATTTATATTAAAGTTAATCAAACTTGACTAACACATGCTCAATCTGCAACTTGCAGTTCGTTAATTTTAGAATTTATTTTCGGTCCATCGGTTTTTTTCGGTTTCAATGTATTCCTGAACCGACCCGAGAACCTGATTGAAGGAAATTACTGGACCGGCTACAGAACCTACATAATAGGTTCGGGTCGGTTTTGATAGATTTTCGGATCGGTCCTCAGTTTTTTTTCGGTCCGGTCCAATTATGCTCACCCCTAGGGGGGGTCATGGGTTCAAGTCCCACAAGGAGTAGAAATTTGTCGTTCAAAAAAAAAACTAGCACCATATATATATAGTATAAGGTTATATTGGAAACCCTTGTTATAATGAAAACCTTGGAAACTCTATCAAACTCTAACTTTCCGACTTTTTTTTTTCTATGAAACTTTTAGGGTATGTAACATACATGATTTTAAGCATTTTGGGACAAAAAATCGAAAAAAGCGCCGAGCCGATTTTTTAAAAAAAAATAAAAACCGTCTTCGGGTAAAAAATGGGTAACACGTGTTAGTTTGGCTTAACATGTGTTAGTCGAAAATTTATTTATTTTTTTTAAAAAAAAGTGCTTGGCGCTTTTTTGATTTTTTTGGCCCAAAATGCTTAAAATCGTGTATATTACATGCCCTATTTTTTTCAAAATTAAAAAAAAATTGAGAAGTCAGAGTTTTCACAGTTTTCACTATAAGAGTGGGTTTCCACATTATCCTTACCCTATATATATATATATATATATTAGAATTACTTTCAACCGTTAGCTAGCTGCCAACGGCTAGATTTTTTAAATTTGACTCGCTAGCTCACGCGAGCTAGGTCGCTTGGGCTCGCTCGCGACAACTTTGCTTGGAGTTTTTATGGGTCGTGCAATCCACGTGGATAACATTGTTGCTCGCAGCAGGCTGCTCGCGGGCCACAACATATAGTCTTATATAGTACTCCTTCCGTCCCTATTTAAATGTCCATCTTTCTATTTTTTGTTGTCCCAAATTAAATGTCAATTTCCAAAAATAGAAATACAATTTCCAGTTTTGCCCACAAAAGACAAAACACAGTCACCACTTTTGAGGATATTATTGTCATTTTACAACATACAAACAAAATAGTTCTTAAAATGTTTATTTTTGACCCCACGACATTTAAATAGGGACGGAGGTAGTAGTAGATATAGATATAAACATAGATATAGATGTTACATTTACGTTATAATATTTAATTACCTTTTATGGGTACTAACTAGTTGGGTGGTTCACCAAATCTATAAAATATAATAAAGCAAGATAACTTTTGCCACATGTCCCTCTCTTAAA
The DNA here is from genome assembly GCA_028751855.1 of Ambrosia trifida. Taxonomy (NCBI): domain Eukaryota; kingdom Viridiplantae; phylum Streptophyta; class Magnoliopsida; order Asterales; family Asteraceae; genus Ambrosia; species Ambrosia trifida. The sequence goes on from CM054127.1 coordinate 65,274,328, forward strand.
CCACTTCCTATGTTTTTTCCCCCTCATTTTTTTACACGTGGCATCAGCTCCACATCTTTAATTCCCCTCATTTGTTCTCTTTCACTTTAACCTAAAAAAACCTAATATCTTAATTTTCCCAATATCGCAGTCACTTTACCATCCTCAACCCATCTTCATCTTGCTCACTTTATTGGACCATGCTCTTCTTCATCAGATCTATCCACATCCCAGTTTCATTCCCCTCATTATTTCCTTCTCCGATTGATTGCATTTCAAGGGAGTTGTCATGTATTCTCAGTGTGGTTTCAATCAAGGTTCGTATGCTTTTTATGTTATTGGTCCGATTGTGTGTTTTTTTTCCGATTAAGCTTTATGTTAACGTCTTCTCACCTTTATTTTCTTTTGTTCTGCTTCTCCGATTGTATGCTTCTCACCATTGTTCCAAAAATTTATGTTTTGCTTCTTGTATCTGATTCAACATTTATTTTCTTTTGTTATGGTTATAATTATGCTTGCCTTGATCTGTGTATTTATGTATATATGTTACATATATTAGAAGTTGTGAAAGGAGAACACAAAGGCCTGAATATTCTTCGAGGTTATCACACTGTATGAAAATAATGAATTTTTTTTTTCTCTTTCTTTTTTTTGTTATTGTTGTCCTGAACGGCAATTTTTGATGTATATTAATCTACTAAACTAGAGACACTCATGAGACAACCTGTGAATCACAGGTGGATTATTGAAATTTTCACAAAAAAAAAAAGCTAATATACTTTATTATTTGTCTGATTTATAATGAATTTAAAGAAAGTAATTTTGATTCATGGAAAAAATGGGATGATTCATGGAAAAGATGGGACTTACCTGGAAAAGTAAACTTTGGGGCTAAACATCGATTAGAGCATTCAGGTTATGTTGGAATATATCAATGAAAACGTTTCTATTACTTTTTCGAACACGTTTATAGATATATATAATCTATTATCAATTTCTTTGTATGAATGCATGTCTTAATAGAGTTTTGAATCTCTGTTCGTATTTCGTGCTGCAAGTGTTTGGTGTTATATGTGTGAAATTATTTACAAGTTTATTTTTTTGCAGACATACATGTTTAAGTATGACATTGTCCATGGCCAATGAAAGCATCATGACCTTAAGGTTAAGGATGAGAAGACTATTCTCTTTGGTGAGAATCCAGTCATTGTTGTCGGCTTCAGGTAAAATCCTTTTGAGGATTAATGGATTAAGATTTGTGTGTTGGTATATCATTTCCCTTTTAATTAATTAGAGTGTTTCGTTTGTATTATTAGGAACCCAGTAGAGATCCCATGGGATGCAGCTCGAGCCGACTTTGTGGTCCATTCCACTGGAGTCTTCACACACAAGGACAAGGCTACTGCTCACTTGGAGGTCTGATTCGGTTTCTCATTGCTATGTTTATGTTGTCTTTTCATTACTTACATTAGTGTTTAAAAATTCAAAAAGAAATTAAACACATTTCGAAAATTCAACTCATTTCTCCTTCTATAAAAAAACTTTTCCTTAAAACCATCCAATGCTCTAACGAATGTATCTGGCCAAAAACTCCAACAAAATACACAGCCTTCTTATTTGCAATCTTACCTTTTTTAACAAACATAGTTGCCTAAAATTTAAGAAAATTTCAGTTTCAGTGCTCCATAGAAACCTCCTCAAATTTAATGTTTATCAATCATTGTCTTTCGAATAGTATATTTTCAATTTATCAATCATTAAACAATTAGACAATTTCAATCAATTTGAAAGTCAAACAGATTTCCTTACCAATAATTTGGTAGTCACAAATACAATAAAACCTTTCCAAATCTTGGATCCTTTCCAAGAATTTGGCACTCACATTTAAGTAGAATTGGCAATCACATTTAAGTAGAATTGGCAATCACATTTAAAACCATTCAAAACATTAAAATGTTACCAAAAAAATATACAATGCTGCTACGAAACATTGACCAGCAGAATGGATTGTGTAATGGCACTAGGCTTCAAGTAAAATCACTTGGCAAGCGTGTCGTAGAAGCCGAAATAATATCCGGAGGTAATATTGGGACTCTAACGTTTATTCCTAGAATTAATATGATACCCTCTGATAACAACATTCCTTTCAAGTTCCAGAGAAGACAATTTCCATTGTCTGTTTGTTTCGCGATGACAATTAACAAAAGCCAAGGACAGTCACTAGCGAGAGTTGGTTTGTACTTGAAAGAACCGGTTTTTAGTCATGGCCAGTTGTATGTTGCACTATCAAGAGTAAAAAGCAGGGACGGAGTGAAGCTATTAATTTTGGATAAAGAGGGAAAACCTACAAATAAAACAACAAATGTGGTGTACAAGGAAATCTTCAGAGAGTTATGATTTTTCTTATATGTTTTCAAATTAACTGTAATTTCAATTTTACAGATTTAATGCAACATTTTTTTTTCATTTAGAAATATTCTTACAACTTATTGTTTATATATTATACATTGTTCACATACTATTAACAACTTCTAATTGACACATTTTACATTATGCAACCCGTGTATCACACGGGTACTTAAACTAGTAATAAATATATGCATCTTAATGTCGATAAAAAGGGCTTTAAGTGATCGACACAACATGCAATTTCACATCGTACAATACAAAGCGTTCGTAGGGTTATTAGTTTGACCAATTTCACATCGTACAATACAAAACATATTTTTTGTGATACCTATGAAAGTTACATGAGCGATGATCACATTAGATGTAGAAAATGAAAATTGATTTTTGCCTACGTACGAAAAAGTATATGTTGTTGATCAATGGCAGATCTTCTACAGATCTTCTTTTGTGAATTATTTACCCACACCCAATTCATCACGCACGGACCTTCTCCAATGAATACCGATGAACCTACTTTTTTTCGAAAGGTGAACTTCATTAGAAAAAACACAATCTCAATTTCAGGGCGCCAACAAAGACAACAGACTACATAAATTCAAATTTACATCAATTCGCCCAAGTGACGGATTAGTCTACCATTGAAAATTCTTGAAAAAGGCATAAACTAACAACTTAATCAATATAGGGTGTATCGTAGACCGTTATCAACTTGGTTTTTTTTTTTTTGAAAGACAAACTTCATTAAAACACACAAAAGCGATGAGAAAGTCTCCAAGACGGAGACTCCCAAACCACAAAGTTACATTACATCAAAATTGAAACTTTTCCAATCTTTCCAATCCACCGAGCCCTTTTTATATCTAGTGGAAAACCACATAAAACCCAAAGCTTTAATGTCAGCGACTATGTCCACCACATTACAGTCAACATCCCGAAAGATCTTCTCATTCCTAGCCTTCCAAATCCTCCAGCAAGTGAGAACCATAATACCATGTAAAACCGTCTTCTTCATCGCTGACCATCTAGAGCCTTCATATTCCTGCATAATGTCTTTAACAGAGAAGAAGAAAAACAACGGAAGCTTTACCCAGCGAGCTATAGCATTCCAAACTCCGGAAGCCACCATACAACCTGTAAATAAATGATCAATGCTTTCCTCCTAAGTATCACAAAATTGCATATAAGGCTCCCAACATTTATGTGCCGTCTTTGTAACGCCTTTTTAGTCGGTATTCTATCCATTAACATTCTCCACATAAAAATGTTACATTTACCCGGGATCCACTTACACCACACGTAATTAGAATCAATCTGAATGTGGCTTTCGCTAGCTAGCCATTTGCGCACCTCTTGAACAGAAAAACCATCCGCAGCCCCATAGTCCCAAAACCATTGATCTGTATTGTCCCTAAGAACTTGCCCGTCAATTAACCGCAAACAATCATTCAGCTGTTGCGTCTCCACCTCGAAATTCAGAACTCTACTCCAACTCCATTGAACCATCGAGCCCGTATTGTTTATACCCAACCGATCACTAACCACACACCATTTCGACCTTTCTAGCCGAAATAAATGTCACACCCTCAAAATCCACTTGCGGAGTTTTACCGCGAGGCGCATGACAAACCAGGATCCAAACCAACGATCACAATAAACAAGTCTAAAATGAACATAATGCAATTTCAAAACAATGTTTAAAATCCCCGTTTACAGCGGAAGCTTATTCAAAACAATATTCAATAGTAAACCAATGTTCAACGTTTGTAAAACCATGCAACCCTAACTAGACGCCGTGCAGACGCGTGCGCCCTAGTCCAGTCGTGCTACCTTAGCGACCTGAGAAAACATGTAAGAGAATACGTCAGCACAAAAATGCTGGTGAGTTTACAGGTTTTGTAATCCAAGTACCAAGTCAACCTGTCCATACTATAATAAATCGAAAACCAGTGAACGCTAGCTAGGCGTATGTTTTGTTACTACCACGATTGGAAAACCATTACTAACTCGTAAACCAAATGTGTGCCCGATGTAGTAAACCTGTTGTTCCTGTTGTTCCTGTTTGAGACAATATGCACCCGCCGACCCTCCAAGTCGACGAGCGGGGTTGGTCACTCCCAATAGCGCTATTCACATTTCCCCGTTGTGCAAACCCGCACATTCATGGTTCCCCCCGGGACTTCCAAAGATCGTGTAGTACACAATAGAAACCCATAGTATGACAGTAGTTACCAAATAATCGTTTTAACACATGTTTTCTCCCCCGAAAATGTGAAACCAGTTTAAAAGAGGGGCCGTAAACTCACCTTAAGTTGCGTTACTTCGTAATACGAATAACTCAGCAGCTATGCTAGTCCCGTAAAGCGGCGACCTAACATATGACAGTTACAAGCACTTAGACTAATAACCCGCAGGTTAGTTAGTCCCTAGATGTCCAGACCATAACCAAGTTCGTTTGAACACACCGTGACTGTTTAACTGACCCAAAGTACAAGACTCGACATCCCATTGGTGACCCGAGACTCCCCGTGTTATGTTTACGCTCTCAAACATACAATCATGCAATCACACTTAACATACGTTAACGCACAACAAGTTATAGCACATAGCTCACGTATCACATAATTACATCCAAACATATGTTACCAAGTTATTAGATATGTTACGGGGTTCCTAGCATGTTCCTACAGGTCAAATCGGGTCTCGGAATGCTAATTTACACTTACATCAGCAGTACACGCGATTAGGAAAAGTCAACTAGCATTTAGGTTGGTCAACTGGCATTTAGGAAAGCTAATCGCCTATAATATAGGCGATTAGGGCTATACCACATGTAATTACTAGCATTTAGGGCTATACCACATGTAACTACTAGCATTTAGGGCTATACCACATGTAACTATTAGCATTTAGGGCTATACCACATGTAACTACTAGCAATTAGGGCTATACCACATGTATCTACTAGCAATTAGCCCTATTCGCATGAAACATAGGCAATTAGCCTCCTAATCGCCCCTAACATAGGCGATTAGGGTTGCTAATCGCCTGTAGCCTTGCTGTTCCGGTTTTTCGCGCGTTTAACGCTCCAAATCAGATCCAGAACGTGTGTAACCATCCAATATCATCCCAACAACTATTCTAAACATGTTTAAACTAAAATCCTTCGTTTAGCCTCGTATTATCAGCCCTGCATGCAACCATGTAATCCAAACACCATACACATAGCATGAAACACCACATTAACATGCATAACTATAACCCTAATAATCAATTACTCAGATTTCATTAATCATGACATCAACATTATTCTGAACTAACCTAACAACATGTTAATCACTCATCTTTAATCATAAAAACCCTAGATATTAATCATAAACACACATAACACATGTATGATTGTTAGAATCCGATTAACAACACTTATTAACGATTTTCAGAAAGCTTTTTCGTTTTAGAACAGGTCTGGACCATTAGGGATTGAGTAAAAACGTTTATAAAGATTGCATGGATGGAAACCAAACCTTAGATTTGTGAAAGGATGATGAATTAAGCTTGAAACCTTGTGTTTTGATCAAAAATCGCGTTCCAGAGGTTGTGTGTGTGTTGGGGCGGGTTATGGGACGACTAGGGTTTGTATTATGAAGTTTAGGAGGTCAAGTATGGTATTTATAGTCGTTTTTAGTCGTCCAGCCCGTAACTAGCGATTGTGCAGCATTTACACGCGATTAGGGATCCTAATCGCATGTAACTTCATGCATTTGGGGCCTAATCGCATGAAACTTCATGCATTTGGCCCCTACTCGCCTATAAGACTGCCCACTCGCCCCTCCTATAGGCAATTGGGCTTCCCTAATCGCCTATAGGGTCCGTGTGTTTTGCGCGTTAAACCCCGTTTTAACATATGTTAACACATATTCACATACCGACAAGTCACATAATGATTGTAAACACATAACACTTGTAAATACACATATTCACACTCGTTCACCAATTCCCGGGACTCGAGACTTGTATGTTCCGTATGCCCTGACGATCCTACAAATCGTCACCGTTTGTACACTTGGTTAAGGATTGACATCTAATGAACCTCTAGACCAACATCCAATGATCTTCTAGACTAAACCGATAGTTCCCGAACCATAACACGACTTAATTAACCCAGTTAAGTATACTATACGCGTGACTCGCTAAGGTAGACTTTTATCTAGACAACGTTGTTAACCAGAATTTGCCGGGTGTCACATCATCCCCACGTTAAAGAATTTTCGTCCCGAAAATTGCACAAGTACCAAAAGGAATAACGAAGGAAACAACAAAAGATAGAAACCAAAAAGAGCGATTTACCCGAGTTGTCACATCATCCCCACGTTAAAAGGAATCTCGCCCCGAGATTCATTCAGCTGCAGAAGAGACATATCTCGACTCGAACGCTTCCTTAGGAAAGAGATGAGGATACTTAGACTTCATCTGATCCTCCCGTTCCCACGTATACTCTGGTCCCCGGTTCGAGTTCCAGCGAACCTTTACGATGCGAATCTTGCTATGACGTAGGCTACGAATCTTGTAATCCAGAATCTCCACAGGTTCTTCCACAATCCGAAGACGATCATCAACCTTGATCTCTTCCAGTGGAACGATGAGAGACTCGTCAGCCAGACACTTCTTCAAGTTGGACACATGGAAGACGTTATGTACGTTACCGAGCTCCGTCGGTAAATCAAGACGATATGCCACCGGTCCAATCCGTTCCAGGATCGTAAATGGGCCGACATACCGCGGATTGAGTTTGCTGTGACATCCGTCACTTTTTCATTATATATAAATATGTATATATATATATTTTTTTATACAATAATAATAATAATAATAATAATAATAATAATAATAATAATAATAAAAATAATAATAATGATAATAGATAATAATATCCCATTTATCCAATCCTAGACTAAACCACAACCCAATCCATACCCCTTGTCCACCTCATGAGCCCAAGGCCCAACAGTAGTCCAGCCCATTTCCCCTCCTCCTCCTTTCAGTTTAAACAAAAAAAAAAAAATAAAAGGTTGCCTCCCCCAGGACTCGAACCCGGGCATGAGCCACAACACAACACCACGCACAACCACTGAGCTACAAGCTCACATCTGAGATCATTCCAACCCATTTATTATACATATACTGCCCCGTCTGTTTTCTTTCTTCCTTTCTTCTCTGATCGATCGCTGCACACAAATGAGGTTTGACTTTTTTTTTTTTAAACATGGAAACAGAGAAGGACAGCCTTGACTCGCGAATTACGGTCCATTACAAGTCAAAAACAAGTTTAATTATCATCAATTCACATTAATTTTCCCTATTTACGCGTATACAATTAATCATGGTCAAATCTTTCCAATTCAATGAACCGAGCCTTAGCACTATAAATTGAACACCTTCTAGCAACCTAAACTCGCCGATAATCCCTTCTACACTCTTAATTTCTGTTACACAACCTGCAAATCATAATTTTTAGCCGCGTTTGACTTTTGGGTTGACTCGTGTTCTTGCTTCAATTCGTCAGTGTAAGTCTCATTTTTTTTGTGGGTTTCAATGTTCGGCATCTCGTGAACAATAGCCCCAATGATTCAGGGGCTATTGAACACGAATTGTATAGTTTTGATAATTAGGGCTCGAATTGTATGAAATTGGGGAAGAACACTTTAAACAGATAAGGTATATAATTATGTTGAAAGCAAAAACATAACAAACCACTGATGTAGCTCAGTGGTTACACACTTGGACTAAGAGGTTTGAACCGGCCCTGGGCCAGGGTTCGAACCCCACTCCTTGCATTTTTTTTTTAGTTTTCAATTTATAGGTTTAAACTATATAATTACTCACTTTAATTATTTAAAATACTTATAAGCCTTCAAAAATTCCCAAAATTTTACATAATGATGTTCATACCCTAAATATAATTATTCAGATTTTTATTTCTGAAAATATATTTATTTTACATATATAATAAATAATTCAAGTTTATTCAATTTTATTTATAAAATTCTATAAAAATATCAAAACGATCTTATTAATTTCCACAAAAATTATCCTAAGTTTTTATAACATTAAACTTTACTGAAATAATTTTTAATTCAGTAAAATCATTTATTTTATATTTTTAATCAATTTTTGTTAGATTTAATCATAATTAAATCATAATAAATCCAATTTTTAATATTTTTGCACCAAAATTTTATACAAATTATTTCTGATCATTTAGAACAGAAATATGAATTTTAAACTTATAATTCTTTAATTTTAATATTTTTAAATATTAAAGTTAACTTTTGACAATTTGTTATAAATAGAATTAATATTCTATTTTAAAGAAAATAATTTTATAAAAATTATTTTTATACTTTAAACATATTATTGTGACCATCTTAGATTTAAATTTCATAAAAAGATTTTTGGTTATTTATTTACTAAATTTCTCTCAATTGGCGAATATTTTTAATATTAATCAAACGAGTAATTATCCCCAATTCGAAGCCCTAGAAATACATATATCTTAGAGTCATTTCCCTTACACATTATCAAATACTTTAGGTTGATCATTTGGGAGTAATCTCAATTCATATTTCGTTGTCCAAGTCCAATTTCAAGTTATTACGTGAACAGTGAGTATTTCCTATCCCCTTTTTGCTTTTATTTATTTTTGGGGTGTTACATGTACACTTATACAAATTACAAATACAAGTTCACATTTTTACAATACAATTCTAGTACTATGTGCATTTGTTTACAAACGTGCTTTATGCTTAGACATTACATGTAGAATACATTTGTACTTAGTGAAATCATTAGCATTGTACAAGCCGACCTTAACATTGGATAGCGCTATTTGGATTGACAACCCGCCTAGATTGATTCTCCCCCTTTTTCATCGGAGAATCCGTGGCCAGTGTTAAGTTATCATCCATTGATTGGTTGAGTACACTACAGTTCATACAGTACATTATACAGTCACAGGGTTGATTTCGCTCATTTGTTTGATACATGGTTTACATATTTGCACTGTAGCTTGCACTTGAATTGTATAACTTATTAACCTACTATATATATCAAATCTAGGAATGCTCACCAACATTTCATATGTTGACCAAATCTATTTTGTACATGTTTCAGGTGCAGTTTGATCTAGTGCTTTAACAAGAGACATTTAGTGCTTTATTTTAATTCAGTTATTTCAATAGTTACATTTCATTTAGACAATGTATTTCCAATTCCATGTAAGACAATTCTGGTTTATTCATTAATATTTACATTTTAGTACCATGAGCTTTTGAACAATCGTCACTACGTGGCACCTCGATGATTCCGCCATCGGTTGGGGTGTTACAGATTGGTATCAGAGCCATGGTTATAGGGAACTAGGTTACTAGATGAAAAAAAAAGGCCTAGACTATAACCGAACTTCAACTTTCATGCATTATATTTCCTAAATTTCCTTACCCCTCAATTCCCTCTACTTTCCTTCTTCTATCTTTCCCTTCTTCTCTCTCTCCCTTATTCTCATCTTTCATCATGGTGCATAGAGATGGTGTCCTACAAGGAGTGGAAAGCCTACGTCACCATGGGACAGGGACAGTACCTTTCATGAAGACACTCTTAGGCATAATGCCTACTCTTATTCTGCTCCTTCAAAGTTGTCGAACTTTAATGAGTGTGATAAGGACACGTGCAATCTGGAAGGGTGGATGCCTGTACACTGGGTTTTCTGGCATAGGCAAGCATAGCGCATAAATCCATTTACGGACCTGTTATGCTTACCTGGGGATTCCTGGAGTGAGTGTCCACTTATAGGCTAAAGCATGTCTTCTTTGATCAACATTGGGTTCAAACTCCTTTGAAAAGTCAACGTTCTTGTTGGGCTTTACAGCTAGACAAGGACACTCCAAGCATCTTATGTAAGCTTTTTCAATAATACTCTCTCGGTTCATATACAATATTTTGTATTTCACGATTTTCATATATTGCTTACATGTTCATACTTTCATAACCATCTATGGATTTCACAATCACACTTCACCTTACCCTCTTAGCCACTTTTTAAATATTCAACACCCTACCCAAATCATATTATTTCTTTTCTCCACATGTTATTTATTTTAAAAACTATAACCTCATACTTTAGCACAAACTAAAGATTTCTAAAACTTGTTGTATTACCTAGTACCTTCACAAAGTACATAATATTTTTTTTAAAGGATGTCCTCGAACTTAAATTCAATTGATTATTTATTGACGTAACAAACGATTTTCTATATAATGTTTTAAACTATTACAAAGACTACTTAGCTTGTACTATTTAACAACTTTTGCCTTATGTACAAAACCAATTTTGAAAATAATTTTTTGGAATAATATCTAGTCTCTAGAGTCACTTATTTTCAACTTGTTCAAATTTTTACAATATTTGGTATATACCACAATCATGTTTTCTTATACACTTGATTATAACTTTTGATCCAAACCTCAAAATTTATACTGCTACATAATCTCCTTACTATAAAATAAACTCTTTATCAACTATCTTCACATTCTCTCACAACCTTGATCATGCTTCAAGATTTTTCATCATCTTCTCAAGAACTAAATTCATATCCTTCACCTTCTCACACATGAGCTAGTTACCCATGCTAATCAAACTACTAAAAACCTGATACTTGATTCTACAGGATTTTTCCAAAACATCATTGTTTATGAAACTTGATTTTCCCTTAATTTGACTATTTACTGGACATTTAATTATTCATGATACTCGTGTTTTCATTTTTCTTGATCTTATTGTACCCAATTATGACATACTCATAGGCATATAACATCTAGAGATTTCCTTGCATACTATTATGTACGAACACAAATTGGTGATCTATCATATTAGTTACGTCTATTTTAATCGTACACTTACATTTATTTGAAACGTTTAGGCTTGATACTTGATCTTACAGAGCTTTTCTAAGAAAACATCATTGCTTATTATATGAAACTTGATTTTTCCTTTAACTTGACTATTCATTGAACATCTAATTATTCATGATACTCGTAAACATTTAATTATTCATGATAAACACTTACACTTAATGGTTGTAGTACTTACAAACTTGCTTGCATAAACATGCTATCAATTTGCAATCTATGTGAATAATAATTGCTGCACTTAATAGAGGTCATCATGCCTTTTTCAACAGTCGGGAGAGGCCCTACAACCTGCTCCACGACTGGTGGAGGCTATCGAACATACTCAACGATTGGTAGAGGTCACTATGCCTTTTCAAACAGTCGGGAGAGGCCCTACAACCTACTCCACGGCTGGTGGAGGCTATCGAACCTGCTCAACAATCGGTGGGGTCATAGAAGGACACAAAACCCTAATGTAAGGTAAATTGATGATTCCGGTCCGGAACGTAATCATGAATTTACAGGTGCGTTAGGGTAGTGTGAAATTCTATTAGAGTTTTTGGTAGGCGTCCAGTACGTTTTCAAGGTATCAAAGGTGTGGTGGGTTAGCTGCGGTACACCCTGTATACAAACACTAATGATGCATTGGAAGTGAGACTGGAAGTCGGACCAGGAACGAACTCTGGTTATTTGGTAGTTCATCTGATTTTTTTTTTAATCAATCAACTCATGCAATTATTTTAGAAATTCTAAGTTCAGTGATTTACTAGATTCTTATCCTCCTTATTATTCGAGACGAACCTAATCCAATCCTTAACTCACACCTATCAAACTCCCTTATCCAGATCATTCGAATTTTCCAAACCACAGTTATCTTAATTTTTACCCAAGCATTCATAACCCTATGTTTCTAATAACTTCGGGACGAAGTTTCTAAAAGTAGGGGATGCTGTGACATCCGTCACTTTTTCATTATATATAAATATGTATATATATATTTTTTTTATACAATAATAATAATAATAATAATAATAATAATAATAATAATAAAAATAATAATAATGATAATAGATAATAATATCCCATTTATCCAATCCTAGACTAAACCACAACCCAATCCATACCCCTTGTCCACCTCATGAGCCCAAGGCCCAACAGTAGTCCAGCCCATTTCCCCTCCTCCCCCTTTCAGTTTAAACAAAAAAAATAAAATAAAAGGTTGCCTCCCCCAGGACTCGAACCCGGGCATGAGCCACAACACAACACCACGCACAACCACTGAGCTACAAGCTCACATCTGAGATCATTCCAACCCATTTATTTTACATATACTGCCCCGTCTGTTTTCTTTCTTCCTTTCTTCTCTGATCGATCGCTGCACACAAATGAGGTTTGACTTTTTTTTTTAAACATGGAAACAGAGAAGGACAGCCTTGACTCGCGAATTACGGTCCATTACAAGTCAAAAACAAGTTTAATTATCATCAATTCACATTAATTTTCCCTATTTACGCGTATACAATTAATCATGGTCAAATCTTTCCAATTCAATGAACCGAGCCTTAGCACTATAAATTGAACACCTTCTAGCAACCTAAACTCGCCGATAATCCCTTCTACACTCTTAATTTCTGTTACACAACCTGCAAATCATAATTTTTAGCCGCGTTTGACTTTTGGGTTGACTCGTGTTCTTGCTTCAATTCGTCAGTGTAAGTCTCATTTTTTTTGTGGGTTTCAATGTTCGGCATCTCGTGAACAATAGCCCCAATGATTCAGGGGCTATTGAACACGAATTGTATAGTTTTGATAATTAGGGCTCGAATTGTATGAAATTGGGGAAGAACACTTTAAACAGATAAGGTATATAATTATGTTGAAAGCAAAAACATAACAAACCACTGATGTAGCTCAGTGGTTACACACTTGGACTAAGAGGTTTGAACCGGCCCTGGGCCAGGGTTCGAACCCCACTCCTTGCATTTTTTTTTTTAGTTTTCAATTTATAGGTTTAAACTATATAATTACTCACTTTAATTATTTAAAATACTTATAAGCCTTCAAAAATTCCCAAAATTTTACATAATGATGTTCATACCCTAAATATAATTATTCAGATTTTTATTTCTGAAAATATATTTATTTTACATATATAATAAATAATTCAAGTTTATTCAATTTTATTTATAAAATTCTATAAAAATATCAAAACGATCTTATTAATTTCCACAAAAATTATCCTAAGTTTTTATAACATTAAACTTTACTGAAATAATTTTTAATTCAGTAAAATCATTTATTTTATATTTTTAATCAATTTTTGTTAGATTTAATCATAATTAAATCATAATAAATCCAATTTTTAATATTTTTGCACCAAAATTTTATACAAATTATTTCTGATCATTTAGAACAGAAATATGAATTTTAAACTTATAATTCTTTAATTTTAATATTTTTAAATATTAAAGTTAACTTTTGACAATTTGTTATAAATAGAATTAATATTCTATTTTAAAGAAAATAATTTTATAAAAATTATTTTTATACTTTAAACATATTATTGTGACCATCTTAGATTTAAATTTCATAAAAAGATTTTTGGTTATTTATTTACTAAATTTCTCTCAATTGGCGAATATTTTTAATATTAATCAAACGAGTAATTATCCCCAATTCGAAGCCCTAGAAATACATATATCTTAGAGTCATTTCCCTTACACATTATCAAATACTTTAGGTTGATCATTTGGGAGTAATCTCAATTCATATTTCGTTGTCCAAGTCCAATTTCAAGTTATTACGTGAACAGTGAGTATTTCCTATCCCCTTTTTGCTTTTATTTATTTTTGGGGTGTTACATGTACACTTATACAAATTACAAATACAAGTTCACATTTTTACAATACAATTCTAGTACTATGTGCATTTGTTTACAAACGTGCTTTATGCTTAGACATTACATGTAGAATACATTTGTACTTAGTGAAATCATTAGCATTGTACAAGCCGACCTTAACATTGGATAGCGCTATTTGGATTGACAACCCGCCTAGATTGATTCTCCCCCTTTTTCATCGGAGAATCCGTGGCCAGTGTTAAGTTATCATCCATTGATTGGTTGAGTACACTACAGTTCATACAGTACATTATACAGTCACAGGGTTGATTTCGCTCATTTGTTTGATACATGGTTTACATATTTGCACTGTAGCTTGCACTTGAATTGTATAACTTATTAACCTACTATATATATCAAATCTAGGAATGCTCACCAACATTTCATATGTTGACCAAATCTATTTTGTACATGTTTCAGGTGCAGTTTGATCTAGTGCTTTAACAAGAGACATTTAGTGCTTTATTTTAATTCAGTTATTTCAATAGTTACATTTCATTTAGACAATGTATTTCCAATTCCATGTAAGACAATTCTGGTTTATTCATTAATATTTACATTTTAGTACCATGAGCTTTTGAACAATCGTCACTACGTGGCACCTCGATGATTCCGCCATCGGTTGGGGTGTTACATTTGCCACGCTTCCCAAAGCGTATGACGCCCTTCCACGGTGAAACTTTTAGAAGTACCTTGTCATCAACTTGGAATTCCAATGGTTTGCGACGCTGATCGGCATAACTCTTTTGCCGGTCCCGTGCCGTTGCCAACCGGTTACGAATCTGTACGATCTTTTCCGAAGTTTCGTACACTAGCTCAGGCCCAGTGAGTTGACTCTCACCCGCTTCAGCCCAACAAAGAGGAGAACGGCATTTCCGTCCGTACAGTGCCTCGAACGGAGCCGCCTTGATGCTCGTGTGATAACTGTTGTTGTATGAGAATTCTACTAACGGTAGATGAGCTTCCCAACCCTTGCCAAAATCGATTACACATGCCCGCAGCATGTCTTCCATAGTTTGAATCGTGCGCTCACTCTGACCGTCAGTCTGTGGGTGATAAGCTATACTCATGTCTAGTTGGGTACCCAAAGCCTTGTGCAAAGACTTCCAGAAGTGAGAAGTAAAATGGGAATCACGATCCGAAATAATAGAAACCGGCACCCCGTGCTTAGAAACAACTTCCTTCAAATAAAGACGAGCCAAACGATCCATGGTGTCAGTCTCTTTAATAGCGAGAAAATGGGCTGATTTTGTCAACCGATCAACAATCACCCATATCTTATCATTCCCGCTTGGTGATTTAGGAAGTTGCGTGACAAAATCCATTGTAATCCGTTCCCATTTCCATTCCGGAATTTCAGGTTGTTGCAAGAGACCCGACGGTTTCTGGTATTCCACTTTGACCTTAGCACAGGTTAAGCATTTGCTCACGTATGAGGCTATATCCGACCTCATGTTTGGCCACCAGTAAAGCACCTTCAGATCTTGGTACATCTTATCCGAACCAGGATGAATAGAATACCGGGACTTATGAGCCTCATCTAAGACAAGCTCCCGAAGTCCCCCGAATAAAGGAACCCATATACGTTCTGCGAAATAGTGCAGGCCATCAGGCCTTCGCTCGAGGTGCTTTTCGGCACCGTGCATGGTTTCAGCTTTAAGGTTTTCCTCCTTCAAAGCTTCTAACTGGGCAGAACGGAGTTGATCAGGTAGGGATGAATGAATGGTGAGTTGCAACGCCCGAACGCGACGAGGTTTAGTTGATTCCTTCCTGCTCAAGGCGTCTGCTACAACATTCGCCTTGCCAGGATGGTACTTAATGGCACAATCATAGTCGTTCAGGAGTTCAATCCAACGACGCTGCCGTATGTTCAAATGTTGTTGGTCGAAAATATGTTGGAGACTCTTGTGATCGGTGTAGATGGTGCATTTGGTACCGTACAAGTAATGTCTCCAAGTTTTCAACGCGAATACCACGGCACCCAACTCCAAGTCATGGGTGGTGTAGTTCTTCTCGTGCACCTTGAGTTGACGAGAAGCATACGCAATCACCTTCTCGCGTTGCATCAACACACAACCGAGACCATGAATAGAAGCATCACAGTAAACAACGAAATCATCAGGGCCTTCAGGTAAGGACAAAATAGGAGCAGAACAAAGTTTAGACTTCAGTTCTTGAAATGCCGACTCTTGTGGTTCACCCCAGTCGAATTTTCTATCCTTCTGAGTAAGAGTGGTGAGGGGTTGAGCGATCTTCGAGAACCCCTGAATGAAACGACGATAGTAACCCGCAAGGCCTAGGAATTGCCGCACCTCAGTTGGCGTCTTTGGTGCTTCCCAGTCCTTAATCGCTTCGATCTTAGCTGGATCGACATGAATTCCCAGTTCATTTACCACATGTCCTAGGAATTGGACTTCGCGTAACCAAAAGTCACACTTTGAGAACTTAGCGTAAAGTTGTTCCCGTCGCAAAAGTTCCAAAACTAACCGCAGATGTTCCTCGTGTTCGGTCTTGTTCTTAGAGTAAATCAGGATGTCGTCAATAAACACGATGACGAACTTGTCAAGATATGGTTTGCAAACGCGGTTCATCAAATCCATGAAAACCGCCGGTGCATTTGTAAGACCGAAAGGCATGACCAAGAACTCATAATGGCCATAACGTGTACGAAAGGCAGTCTTTGCAACGTCAGCTTCCCTTACCCGCAACTGGTGATAACCGGACCTCAAGTCAATCTTGGAATAGTAACTAGAACCCTGGAGCTGGTCGAATAGATCATCAATACGTGGAAAAGGATAACGGTTCTTGACGGTCAATTTGTTCAGTTCTCTGTAGTCCACACACAATCGGAAACTTCCATCCTTCTTCTTGACGAATAGAATCGGGGCTCCCCAAGGGGAAGAACTTGGTCTGATGAAACCCTTGTCCAAGAGTTCCTGTAACTGACTAGACAATTCCTGCATCTCGGGAGGTGCAAGGCGGTAGGGGGCCCGAGCAATAGGAGCAGCCCCTGGTACAAGATCAATACCAAACTCGACCTGACGATGGGGAGGAAGACCAGATAAATCATTAGGAAATACATCAGGAAACTCGCGTACAACAGGAATATCGTCGATCTTCTTCTCATCGCTAGAGGAAACAGATAAAAGTGCCAAAACGGCCGAGTAACCCTTTCGAAGGCACTTAAGGGCTTTCATACTAGAGATGATATTTAGCGGAACACCACCCTTGATACCGTACACAGAAAGGAATTCTCCATCAGGGAGAGGAATCCGAATAATCTTGTCGTAACAAACAATCTCCGCGCGATACAGGGACAACCAATCCATGCCTACAACAACGTCAAAACTACCCAAAGGTACCGGCATAAGGTCGATGGGGAACGATAAACCCGACAACTCTAATTGACACTCCCGAAGGATACTAGTAGCTTCAATCTTTTTACCGTCAGCCAACTCAATAATATACTTAATCTCTAATGGTACGGGTACTACATCTAGCAGTCGACTAACTTCCATGGATACAAAACACTTGTCGGCACCAGAATCAAATAACACACTAACAGAACGGTTATTGAGAAGGAACGTACCGGTAACTGTGTCAGGATCCTGTCTAGCCTCAGCGGCTCTAATGACGAAGGCACGTGCATTCCTGCCGCCGCCCCCGTTGTTTCCGTTACCGTTGTTCCCGCCCTGCTTCAGTTTCGGGCAATCCTTCTTGTAATGACCGGTCTCACCACAGTTGTAACATCCCTGTCTTCCTGTTGTTCCCTGAGCAGTAGGAGCCGGGGTATTGCTTGGGGCCTGGGTCGATGGAAGTGTAACCCGACAATCTTTAGCAAAATGCCCAATTCGCTGGCAGCGATGACAACGGTTACTGTCGTAGTTCCCTTGATGATGACGTCCACACTTGTTACATTTGGGCAGTTTCCCCGCATAACCACCCTGCTTGTTACCCGAAG
This sequence comes from Ambrosia trifida, assembly GCA_028751855.1. NCBI lineage: Eukaryota > Viridiplantae > Streptophyta > Magnoliopsida > Asterales > Asteraceae > Ambrosia > Ambrosia trifida. The sequence goes on from CM054127.1 coordinate 65,292,519, forward strand.
AAGAAGAACCCCCATTATCGAACCTCTTACCCTGCTGTGCTGGCCCAGATCCCTTCCCCTCATTATCCCACTTGCGCTTGTTGTTCTCTGGGGCCTTAACAGTCGAACCCTTAGCAGGCAAAATACCCTCATTCACCTTCAAGTTGGTCATCCTGTGAGCCGATCGGACCACCTCCGAGTATGTAGGATGATTTCCCGCAGCTACCAACCCTGCGATTTCTGGCACTAACCCCGAGATATAATGCTCAATCCTCCTGTATTCTGGCACATGCAGATCGGGACACAGCACTGCCAACTCATTACGCCTCACAGTATACTTCTCAATTTCAGACCCAGACATCTTGAGGTTCCACACCTCGTGCTCTAACTTTTGCACCTCTTCCCTCGGACAGTACTCTCGCTTCAACAGTTGAACAAAGTTTTCCCAAGGCATAGCATACGCCTCCCCAATACCCATATTCTGGGTGATGTTATTCCACCAGGTCAAAGCGACATCCTGGAATAACGCAGCAGCATACTTAACTCGATCCTCTGGGAGACAGTTGCACATCAGAAACACTGACTCCACCTTCTCCAGCCACCTAAGCAAGCTCACCGCACCCTCAGTGCCAGACAATTCCTGGGGCTTACAGTCCCGAAACATCTTGTAGGTACACATGGGTGGGGGTGGGTTAACAGGACCACCTGTAATGAAACGCATGAGAAACCACGAAGAATGTAAACAAGGTTCACCAATGAGGCAAAGAAAATGGATAAATCAACTTACCACCACCGTTGTGCCCTAACTGGAAGGCAGCTTGGAGCAAGTTGTTCAGATCATCCTGCGATAGGTTGATACCTCCACGACCACCAGCACCACCGCGACCACCACCACGTCCACCATTGCGACCACCTCCACGTCCTCCTCGTACTCCAGACATGATTCTGGCAGAAAGAACGAGAAAATTTAGTTTCGCAGATAAAGATAACCACTAATGTTTACAAGGTCAAAGCTAGATCCAATCCAGGACTATCCCTTCAAACCCAGAGCTCACTAGGGCTTCCATGCATTTCGGTTTATGATTTTGTGTGCACCCAAAATGATAACCCGCTCTACATGGTCCTCCAAGTGTTCTCCTAGTTCAAAGTTCAAATCACCGGACATAGACCCTTAGCTATATACCGTAATACTACCGTAATACTACGGTAGTTTATGGCAAGTGTTTCTATTGGAGTATGAAAAGGGAGATGTCCGAGCCTTGGACAAATCTCAAGAGTACACGATTCACCCCAATACACCACACTGCCTAGAAAGCAAGTAACTCGACCTAGGATAGAACGGATGATGTAACATAGAAAGACCAAATGATTTAAAGACACCCCGGCAGCCCATACGTAATCCATCAAAATGTTTAGTACTATGTGATCGTCTAGTGTGTGCGACTCGGCTATAGACTAGACTCTACATGCAGTCCTAGTTCACTATAACCATTGGCTCTGATACCAATCTGTCACACCCTCAAAATCCACTTGCGGAGTTTTACCGCGAGGCGCATGACAAACCAGGATCCAAACCAACGATCACAATAAACAAGTCTAAAATGAACATAATGCAATTTCAAAACAATGTTTAAAATCCCCGTTTACAGCGGAAGCTTATTCAAAACAATATTCAATAGTAAACCAATGTTCAACGTTTGTAAAACCATGCAACCCTAACTAGACGCCATGCAGACGCATGCGCCCTAGTCCAGTCGTGCTACCTTAGCGACCTGAGAAAACATGTAAGAGAATACGTCAGCACAAAAATGCTGGTGAGTTTACAGGTTTTGTAATCCAAGTACCAAGTCAACCTGTCCATACTATAATAAATCGAAAACCAGTGAACGCTAGCTAGGCGTATGTTTTGTTACTACCACGATTGGAAAACCATTACTAACTCGTAAACCAAATGTGTGCCCGATGTAGTAAACCTGTTGTTCCTGTTGTTCCTGTTTGAGACAATATGCACCCGCCGACCCTCCAAGTCGACGAGCGGGGTTGGTCACTCCCAATAGCGCTATTCACATTTCCCCGTTGTGCAAACCCGCACATTCATGGTTCCCCCCGGGACTTCCAAAGATCGTGTAGTACACAATAGAAACCCATAGTATGACAGTAGTTACCAAATAATCGTTTTAACACATGTTTTCTCCCCCGAAAATGTGAAACCAGTTTAAAAGAGGGGCCGTAAACTCACCTTAAGTTGCGTTACTTCGTAATACGAATAACTCAGCAGCTATGCTAGTCCCGTAAAGCGGCGACCTAACATATGACAGTTACAAGCACTTAGACTAATAACCCGCAGGTTAGTTAGTCCCTAGATGTCCAGACCATAACCAAGTTCGTTTGAACACACCGTGACTGTTTAACTGACCCAAAGTACAAGACTCGACATCCCATTGGTGACCCGAGACTCCCCGTGTTATGTTTACGCTCTCAAACATACAATCATGCAATCACACTTAACATACGTTAACGCACAACAAGTTATAGCACATAGCTCACGTATCACATAATTACATCCAAACATATGTTACCAAGTTATTAGATATGTTACGGGGTTCCTAGCATGTTCCTACAGGTCAAATCGGGTCTCGGAATGCTAATTTACACTTACATCAGCAGTACACGCGATTAGGAAAAGTCAACTAGCATTTAGGTTGGTCAACTGGCATTTAGGAAAGCTAATCGCCTATAATATAGGCGATTAGGGCTATACCACATGTAATTACTAGCATTTAGGGCTATACCACATGTAACTACTAGCATTTAGGGCTATACCACATGTAACTATTAGCATTTAGGGCTATACCACATGTAACTACTAGCAATTAGGGCTATACCACATGTATCTACTAGCAATTAGCCCTACTCGCATGAAATATAGGCAATTAGCCTCCTAATCGCCCCTAACATAGGCGATTAGGGTTGTTAATCGCCTGTAACCTTGCTGTTCCGGTTTTTCGCGCGTTTAACGCTCCAAATCAGATCCAGAACGTGTGTAACCATCCAATATCATCCCAACAACTATTCCAAACATGTTTAAACTAAAATCCTTCGTTTAGCCTCGTATTATCAGCCCTGCATGCAACCATGTAATCCAAACACCATACACATAGCATGAAACACCACATTAACATGCATAACTATAACCCTAATAATCAATTACTCAGATTTCATTAATCATGACATCAACATTATTCTAAACTAACCTAACAACATGTTAATCACTCATCTTTAATCATAAAAACCCTAGATATTAATCATAAACACACATAACACATGTATGATTGTTAGAATCCGATTAACAACACTTATTAACGATTTTCAGAAAGCTTTTTCGTTTTAGAACAGGTCTGGACCATTAGGGATTGAGTAAAAACGTTTATAAAGATTGCATGGATGGAAACCAAACCTTAGATTTGTGAAAGGATGATGAATTAAGCTTGAAACCTTGTGTTTTGATCAAAAATCGCGTTCCAGAGGTTGTGTGTGTGTTGGGGCGGGTTATGGGACGACTAGGGTTTGTATTATGAAGTTTAGGAGGTCAAGTATGGTATTTATAGTCGTTTTTAGTCGTCCAGCCCGTAACTAGCGATTGTGCAGCATTTACACGCGATTAGGGATCCTAATCGCATGTAACTTCATGCATTTGGGGCCTAATCGCATGAAACTTCATGCATTTGACCCCTACTCGCCTATAAGACTGCCCACTCGCCCCTCCTATAGGCGATTGGGCTTCCCTAATCGCCTATAGGGGCTGGTTCCGTGTGTTTTGCGCGTTAAACCCCGTTTTAACATATGTTAACACATATTCACATACCGACAAGTCACATAATGATTGTAAACACATAACACTTGTAAATACACATATTCACACTCGTTCACCAATTCCCGGGACTCGAGACTTGTATGTTCCGTATGCCCTGACGATCCTACAAATCGTCACCGTTTGTACACTTGGTTAAGGACTGACATCCAATGAACCTCTAGACCAACATCCAATGATCTTCTAGACTAAATCGATAGTTCCCGAACCATAACACGACTTAATTAACCCAGTTAAGTATACTATACGCGTGACTCGCTAAGGTAGACTTTTATCTAGACAACGTTGTTAACCAGAATTTGCCGGGTGTCACAATAAATCCGGGAACAACACTTTTAACGGCGTTCTAGCAACCCATGGATCGGTCCAAAAATGAATTTCCAAACCATTACCTACCCGTCCTTGAATCATATACCAACTAGGCTGATTACGAAGCTTTAAACGCTGCCCACTTGATACAATTTTGGACCACATACCCGAGTACAACGACTTATGAGGATACGGATCCCACTTCCTATGCGAACCATGTAAAGCATCCACCACTCTCCTCCACAAAGTGTCTCTATCTTGACGGTACCCGCCATAACCATTTAACCAAAAAGGCATTATTACACTCTCCAAGCTTGCGGATACCCAACCCTCCCTGTCGAACCGGTTTTGTAACCACATCCCACCTAACCCAATGCATTTTTCTCCCATCCACATTACCTCCCCACAGGAATTTTTGAATCAATCCTTCCAACGTATTTATAACCCCTAAAGGTGCCTTGAATAAGGAGAAATAATACGAAGGAAGCGCTTCCAAGACCGATTTGATAAGTGTGACTCTACCTCCAACCGATAAAACTTTCGATTTCCACCTCGATAATCTAGTCTTGAAAACCTTTATCACTGGATCCCAGTTATTAATACGGCTCATGTTTGCGCCTACCTGTATCCCCAAGTAGATGAACGACATAACTCCCGGTTTACAACCCATGTCTGTGGCCTTCAATTTTACCTCGTCTATACTTTTCCCCACTAGTCGATTTATGAATATTAATTCTCAAACCCGAACACTAGTGAAAAATACGAAGTAAACGTCTTAAACAACTAAAATTAGTAGCCGACCACTCACCCATAACCATAGCATCATCAGCATACAAAAGGTGAGAGATTACAGGACCCCCATTCGGCAACGAAACTCCACTGAACGCTTCCATATCACAAGCCTTCCTAATCATACCCGAAAGCGCTTCCATAACCATTATAAATAAGAAAGGTGATACTGGATCACCCTGACGAATACCCTTCCCACAACTAAATCAAATGTTGGCGAGCCGTTAACCAGAACTGACGACCGAGCCGACATAAGAACTCCTTCTATCCAAGTACACCACAATTCAGGAAAATTCATCTGCCGCATTACCGAAATCAAGAAAGCCCAGTTCACATTGTCATAAGCCTTCTCAAAATCAATTTTAAACATGAACAACTCTTTCCCACTTTTTTTAGACCACGTAAGAACTTCACTTATCACCAAAGGGCTATCCAGAATAAATCTCCCCGCTTCAAATCCCGATTGAGTCTCATGTATAATGCTATCCATTACCGTTTTTAACCTGTTCGCCAGAACCTTAGAAATAACTTTACTTATCACCCCAATCAGGTTGATAGGTCTGTACTCCTCAAGTCTAACCGGATCATTAACCTTAGGGACAAGCGTAATGAAAGAAGACGCCGCCCCTTGATTAATCTTTCCAGTAGATGCAAAGCTATGGAAAATATCTACAAAATCCCGAGCACATAAATCCCAATACGTCTTACTAAAGCGGAAATTGAAGCCGTCGGGCCCGGGGCTTTATCACTACCACAATCGAATACCGCCTCCTTAATTTCTTTTTCCAAAATAGAATTTGAGACTCTCCTACAATTAATCGACCTATGAAAGAATTTAGAATTCTCGTCTCCGTCTTTAGCCCATCTAACTCTTGATTTCTGTTTAAGGTCCTTAACTTTAAAAAATTTCAATTGTCTAACCCTCTTCCTTGCCTCTTCTAAAACCCAAGTCTCTTCTTCCGTCAGATCCCTATCCTCCATAATAATCTCTAAGTCATTGATTTCTTTGTTAACACAAGTCGCCTCCTCAAACTTAGCTTCCAATAAGTTTTGTTTCCACGAGCTGATCGTACAACGCAAAATCTTGAACTTTTGCATTAACTTTAAATCTGGATCACCCTGAACATTAACATCAGCCAACGCGTTTTTTACCAAATCATCAAACCCCTCACGATGTAACCAAGAGTTAAAAAACTTAAATGGCTTCGGACCAAAATTTTTCGAACCAATTTTCAACATAAGAGGACAGTGATCCGAACCACCCCTCTCAAGCACCCGATACTCGGCATTCGACCACTCATTGAAGAACAACCAATCTGCAAAAATTCTGTCGATACGGCTCATTTTATCCCCAACTAAAAACGTGAACTTCTGACCTTTTAACGTATACTCAACCAGCTTGACATCATCAATAAATTCATTAAAAGCATCCGAATCAACCCTGTTAAAATTGGAATTTCGCCGTTCAACGGAGTCTCTGACACTATTGAAATCCCCACCGACAATCCAAAACCCGCCATCCCCTGTCATAATAGACTTCACTTGATCCCAAACTACACGCTTATCATGCAGCCTTTGCGGGCAATAAACATTTATAAGCGTAATTTTCCTATCATCATCTCTAAGAAAGCCGGACACCGCCAACACATTTCGATCCTTAATAACCGAACCCTTAACAAATAATCTAGTATTCCAAATAAAAAGTAAACCACCCGACCGACCCGTCGCATCAACATACTCAAACTCCATATCCCCCCTGCCCTAAAACCTATCAACATTAACTCCCTCCAAAGACTCAAATTGTGTCTCTTGCAGAAGAATAAAACCAATCTCATTTTCCACTTTTAACTTCCTACACCACGAACTTTTAGACTCCGAACCTATCCCTCTAATATTCCAAGACAGCACATTCATTGATCCACATATTGAAAACCTTCATCGCTTATTTCTTTAGCCACTGAGTCGCTAAACTTATCAAAATTTTCAACACCTAAAACCATACCCAGCTTCAAAGTTTCACCAACTTCAATTCCAATCCCCACTTGTAAATTATCTTCGCTTGACTTATCCCCACATACAGGCTGTTCATTATTAGGATCTTTTTGAGATACCTCAATATCACTATTTCGTTCGGGATAATGTAACCTGGCTGCCTCCTCCCCATTAAGATTGTAAATAAACCGATACAAATCGAAAATATCCTCCCCTTCCCTAGCTCATTTCTTCAGTCTTTCTTGTCCTGTCGGAGACGGAGATTTCCGCGCTCGTGCCTTTTTACGATAACCCTTAACCTTCTTCACCTTACTACATGTCAATCCACCCCCATTATCATCGGTAATCCCCATAACATCATTATCAGTACCAGCGGATTCATAACTAACCTCATTAACATTCGAATTCAAGTCAGGCACAGGAACCGTAACAGTTTCCGGAGGACACTAATCCATAATAACTTCACTATCAACCATCTTCTCAAGTCGGGTGTATTGATCTTCCACCTCAGTCTCTTGTTCAGTCTCCAACAATTCCTCATCATCCTCCAACGATTCCTTAAGACACTCTGGAATCCACTCCCCCAACTCCTCTTCTACTAAAACATTAAATTCTTTACCCTTCCATTTAACAGTTACCGTTTGATTAATCCGACTCCCTAAATTACATAAAACACCAATCATCACAAACGTTAAATCTGGCTCGGCTTCACTGATCTCCGCTGATTGAATAACGGTACAAAAAAGACCACCAATACCATTAAATATGTCATTATCAAAAAGTCCCAACGGAAGACCATGGATCCTCACCCAAGCGATCCTATCCGTATCAATAACCTGACCTTCCTACTTTTCCATCCTTTCGAAACAAACATTACACATATCTTTTGAACGTAAAAGTTCTCCCATGCACACGTCGGAGTCGAACAGAAGAACTACCCACAAACCTCCCAAGTATCTAATACCCACCTTTGCATGTCCCACCAAATTTAACCAAATCCTCAGTTTCGATAACTTTTTAAAATCTGCAACTTTACCAATGATACCACAGCCATCCCATAATAATCCACCCTTGATATCTTTATCAACAGTGAACTCCAAAGGTTTCCTCTCAGGTACAATATTCAGTAGAGTATCCCGGAACGATCTCCCGTCACCCTTAACTTTCTCCACATTATTACTCTCATCCATCCCATCCCTACTATCCTCCCCTGTAACATTAACCGGTTTCTCCATCTCCTTTGGCAAAAGGAACCCACTTTTTTTCCCATTCCATTGGACCTTTTCCCCATCCACAAACCAGGCTAGTACAATAAATAATTTATAAGATCCGATCCACACATCTTTCATCTAATTTTCTAGACCTATCGGATCCCGTACATTCACAAAAGACACGAAACCAAATCGCTTACCAAGTTTGTCGAACTTCCTGGCAATATACGTATTCTGAATGTCCCCGAACCCTTTCAGCACCGCTACAAGATCATATGATGAACAACCTCCCGGAAGATTAGAGACGAAGTATTTCGTGATCTTCACATCTTTTTATTTCGATGAATCAGCATGAGACTGTCTTCGTCCTTTCCTAGATGGAGCGTCGTACCATTTGTCTTCTTTGTATTTCTCCTTGCCCGCCATTGAAACCAATTCGTCTGCCGATCGCCGTCAATTCGCCCCTGAGGTTTTCGGAGGTACTAGGGTTTTGGTGCTATTTCTAGCTTTTTTGTTAACATCCGTTATCAACTTGGTATATTTTGGAAATTGGAAGGAAATTTTAATCATTTATTTTTCTAAAGTCAAATTCAAATTAACCATATTATGCGTTTATAGTCCATAGACCTAACATTTATAAACATGATAACTACAATTTCTTAAATTATGTTCATTTTACTTTATTTTCATATATTTCTTTATCAAAATAAGAAATATAATTAATTTTAATTAATTCAATAGATCCATTTGTATTTATAACGTATGTGTCTAATCAAAATTTTTGTCTTTTGATAATCCGACATGAGTATAATTCGTCTTGTGTGAAAGTGACGTGGCCGGTCAAGGTGGGCCGGTCATAGAGAAGGAGACAAATACAATCCTGAGTTCTTCTAGTAAATCACCTAGTACAATATTTAAAGTTTGTCGGAGGTATAGTGGTTTGGGCCCGAAGAATAAATGGTGTCTGATTGATTCGGAATGTGGGGTTGTTGTAACGCAGAAGCAGAACCCCAAATATTGTTTTCTTGATTTCGGTATATCATTTTTTAAAATTGGGCAAAACTAGAGGGGGTTTAGATGGTCCATTACTCATCTAGTAAAGTTTTATGTATCCTGTATATGTATACATATACTACTATATAATACATTCTAGATGGACAAAAGGTTAAAATTATCTCTATTTTAAAATAGGAGTCCAAAGGTCTCTTTACTAGGGTTGAGCAATTCACGGTTCGAAACCGCTAGAACCGAGGAACCGATGCAGAACCGCTAGATCCGAACCGTATTATTGTATTTAGGTTCGGTTCCGGTTATTAAATTTTGGTGAAAACGGTTCTCGGTTCGGTTCGGTTTAGAACCGCGGTTCTGTTTAAAGAACCGCTAGAACCGGGTTAGGTTAAAATTTTAAATATTATATATAAAACCCTATTAATTTAGTGAGCTTTTCCAAGTAGTTTGTATACCGACTATCCACATTTTCAATTCCCAAGTTTAATCTTTATAAAAAATGCTTTTCGAGTCATGTTAACTATATAATATCTAACAAACTTGTGATAGGAGTTCCATTTGAATTATGTAATTTCTATAAAAACATATAGAGTACAATAACACAGTGTTCCCGAGTTTCATTTAACAAAAGAAAAGAAAGGATTTAAAAGGATGCTTGGAAAAATTGTAATCCAGAGTTTTTTTAAAGAAAGAAAGGGAGGGAAATTGAAGGAAAATTTTGGCTCATTTCCTTCATTTTTCATCCTTCCAAATTGTAGAGATTTGGAAGGAAATGCTATTTTAAACATAAAATCCTTACTTTCCTATCTATTTCCTTAAAACTCGGGAACACACTAGTTAATTAAACCTTTCTTTTATTTATCAAAAAAAAAAAACTAAATAAACCTTTCTTTCCACTCTCTTTCTTTTCCCTCCTTAATTCTCTTTCCCTTATCTTCCTTCATTTGTTAAACTCGGGAAAACACTATAATGAAAACTAGGTTATTGCCCGCGTGTACACGCGGTTCAACAATTAATAATTATTTGAAGCGTAAAAATTATAAAGAAAATATAGTAGAAATACACATACAATTTAAATATCATTAAAAATTTCCTTATACACAACCTTTTTTGTTTTATTTACGCCCTTCCACTCGGGATCAAGTAACTCAACCGCTACCCTGCTCTTAACTCTTGACAATACCACATAAAGATGGCCATATGTGAATCCTGGATTCGTTTCTGTGTTTGCATCTTAGTTCAAAAATTTATAAATACATGTCATCCATAATTGGAAAATATATAAATATTTTAGGATATCTCTAAATTAAAGGTAATAAGTAGGTTTAATTGTTATAATTAATAACTTAAATTCATAAGTTGAAAATTTTTAAAATATTTCATTCATTCAAAATTTCAAATTGAATGCATTAATTAAGTTTAATTGCTAACATTATTATCTTAAATTCAAAATTTAGAAATTTTACAATATTAACCAAAATTTAAAAATTAGTTATAAATATTAAAGTTTGAAATTATATACTTAAATAGAACATTTAATATTCAAATATTTTCAAAGTTTAACTGAAAACTATTTTTGAAATTATAGTATTCAAAATTTGAATTTAAACTTGAAACTAATTTGAGAAATTTATAACCAATATTACTATTTGTTAAAATTAAATATATTAGAAAATCTGTAATTTAAAGGTAATAAATAAGTGTAATTGTTACAATTATTAACTTAAATTAACAAATTTGGATTTTTTAAATATTTAAATCATTCACAATTATGAAACTAATGTAGTAGTTAGTTCTAAATGTTACCATAATTATTCTAAATTCAAAATTTTCAATTTTTATAATATTAACTAAAATTTAAAAATTAAAATTATGAATATTAAAATTTGAAGTTAAATACTTAAACAGAATATTTAGTATTCGAATATTTTTAGAGTTTAACAGAAATGTTATTACACAATTGATAAATTTTTGTGTTGACCAAAAATTCAAATTAAAATAATCATAATGAATTACCAAATTTAATTTAATCAATGAATTACCTAATTTAATTCGAATTAATGATTTTTTATTTAAAAAAAAAAAAACTAAAAAGTACATTAATTACATGAAAAGTGTTTAATATTTGACCAATGTTGACCATTGCCTTTAATGGCTAGATTTTTTATTTAAAAAAAATTAATAAAGACAATGTAAATGAGTTTGACCAAAAATAATTGAATGATTCTGGCTTGTAGGTTGATCTCCATGCTAATGTCTCTTCTAACATCTTTTTTGCCTTCTCTATGTTCCAGTTTCTAGCTTCCATATATCTGTTCAAGCATGCACCCGTGCAGTATTTTAAGCTGCGACCCGAAAGTGGACCAAGAGCTGATCTAAGCTCATTGATCTGCTGCATCCATGGGTTCAAAACCGTAAATTGATTATTGATATAGGTTCAAATATTAGACAGCCGAATCGCTAATTACCTTAGTTGCAGAATGCAGCTCATTCTGCTCCTGTTCTTGCTGTTGTCGGTGACTTCGGAACATGGCTACGATGCACAATGCTGCTAAAAACAGCTTATAAGCAGAATGCAGCTCATGCTGCTCCTGTTTTAGTCTTCTTTATAAATATGAATCTATATGGTATTAAGCAAATACATAACAAATGTCATAATTAGACATCTATATTTTTATATGCATTTAGGTAAGAGTAAAAAGAAAAAAATTGAAAATTTAACAGACTTACATCACGAAAGCTCTTCAGTCCAAACAACAATGCATAACAAAGTTTTTTTTTTTTTTTTACATAATACAAAAACCTGCAATAGAAAACCAATATTAGAAACCAAATAATATATGAACAATAATGCATGAAAATCATAAATACTTTGCAACAGAAATCCAATATTAGAAACCGAAGAATATATGAACAATAATGCATAAAAATCCTTATTACTATAGTAGCTTAAACTAATGCACACTAACTAAGGATAAGTGCAAGCCAACATGCACTGCCCCTGCTTAAAAAAATAAAGATATAGGTTGAAAGTTTAAGTCTAATAATATTATAAAATCCAAACTTTTCACTATTGCATTTTATACCTGAACGGATTCCTCTATACTTGCAACTGCTTCCTCTTGTCTCATACTTCACATAAACAAAACCTGCCACCAAGGTGAATAAAAAACATTTAAAACAAAATTTACATGTGAGTTCATATTATTGTATCAGCACTTGCAAAATCAAACCAAATTGCATAAAGTAATTTATATTGGACGTTCGCTTATCTATTGAGAAACTCTCCAGATTAGGTATTTTCGTAGTGAAAAAAATGTTGAAACTTCAGCAAGAATAAGGGCCTCTGAATCCTCTCCTGGTGAAGGATCGGTGACATGAACCCTAATTACCAGCGACTAAATCAGTATCAAAGTAAGTGAGAAACATGAACCCTAATCGCTCAAATCTGAAAAATTATTAGAATAACAAAACAATACATAACATGACATGAACCCTAATCGCCAAACTAACCTAAACAACAACACACAACACCTATTCGCCGAAACCTGAATAATAGAAACAAATATCATTAAAATCAGTAAAAAGAAAAGCAGATAAAGATAAAGATTGATCGGACATGTAATAATAAGCAATAATCATAACAGGATAAAAAAACGAACAGAAAACTAATAAAATTGATAACAGTGTGTGTTAAAAAAAGAAGAAGAAGTTTATAATGTTACCTTGAAGGAGAAGACAAAAAGAAGATGATCGGCGATGGTAGGGTTATGGCAGATGAGAGGGTATGAAGAGAAGAAAGAGATGATCGTGTTTTTGTGATTTAGGGTAATTGATTGACTTAATTAATGAGATTAGGAAAGTATTAATTGACCGATTTTGACCATTTTATGTATTAAATGAATTTTCAATTTAAAAAAAAAAGAAAACTTTATAAATTCTCACAATTGGACACTTGGCACAAATTGATAGGCTAGAGAATTGAAGGATCAACATGGGAGTGCCATGTGTCCACATTGAGTTTCATATATTAGTTGTATAGATAGTTTAAACTGAGAATCAACGCTTACACATTCATTTATATGGTGCACAAGTTGGCCTATAATGTGTATCGAACAATGATGTAGTATAACATGTGACATTAGGAATGCATGACACATATCATTCGTAGCGTCAACATTACAATCATTGCATATATGCAGTTGGTATTGTGCACTTCTAAACATGTATCATAGGTTCGTAATATGAGTAGGACACCACACTTTAGTTCACTAAAGTTGCCTTTGATTTAATTGTTAGTTTTATGATTTAATTGACAACCGGTTTCGGCAAAACCGTTTACACGAGAACCGTTTAATTCGATTCCGAACCGGTAGGTTTTTATACGGTTCGGTTCTGGTTTTTATATTTATCACTAAATGGTTCCGGTTCGAGTCGGTTCGGTCCGGTTCTGAACCGTTGCACACCCCTACTCTTTACAAATCTCTAACTTTTACCTCTTTTCTTCCCTTTATGACTTCCTTGTACAACTTTTAATGATAATAGTACATATCTCTAATACACACCATTGTGAATAAAACATTTAATTCAATGTTTGTATGTGTTACTTACCAATAGTTTTTAAACCAATTCAATGCTCCCATATGAGAACCACTTCTTCTGCATAATTGAATAATATGACATTGATAATTTTTGTAATTTTGTGAACATACGCAAAAGTGATTGCATCATATTCTTGTATTGTAATTTGTAACCATATAAAGTATTACTAGATATAAAAAAGATTTAGAAACTTGTAGAATAAATTAAATTACACTATAAACTTGGAATTAGGTTGAAAGTTTGGCATTTTATAGAGTATCCAAACATATCATTATTCGGAATTTCGGATACGAGTAAACATTCTTTCCACCTTCATTTGTATTATTTTAATTGATGATACACATGAAAGTTTGCATTCATGTTACCTTTTGGTGGGCCATTACCCTCCATGTGTATAATCATTATCCATTATTCCGATTTTTTTACCTATTCTATATATGTTCACAACATTTAAAAAATAGCCGAAATGTGTTGTATGATGATTACAATTCTATACTTAAAAAATCGTATAATAAAATAATCATGGGTTCACCCTCTGTGTGTGAAAAACCATCCTTTGTGTATTACCCTCGCTAATTCCTTTCTATAGTAAATTAACTTTATATAAATAGATTTAAAGACTCCATACTGTTGGCAAATTCGTAACCCCAACCCATCAATGAATCCTTCAATTACTTACCCTATTCAATCCCCCTTTTAATCACACAACCACCGTTACAAATCACTCCTTTAATTTGTAACCCTCACCCATTTTATATGATTCAATACTCTCTTTTAAGGTTATACCATGAAAATCTCCGAATTTTTTTAGAATGACTCATTTGGTTGGTAACAATGTTGTTTGTTTTCGCAGCGGAGAAGGCACCACATGTAGATGACTAAACGACAGCTTCGTATCAAGCAACAGAGGAGACGACACTATTAGGGTTCATGGGACTGCCTAGATCTGGTTCATGGGGATTTGGAAGGTATAATTTAAAAATTGGTTTTACATTCCTCTCCGTTTGTCCTCTAAATTACACATGAGACTTCTTTCATTCATTTGTTTTCTGTCATCTATTCCTTAGAAATGTGAGAATCATTATTTCTTTTTTTTTTTTTTTTTTTTTTTTTGTAGTGGTAGGGTCTCTTTGTTTTTTTAGATGCAAAACCTATTACATTTTAGTTAAAATTTGAGTGAAGTTATGATGTGATATTGGCCAAAATTTGAGCCACGCTTGAATCTTTATGATCTTCACGACATGGGTTATGCAGATCTGATGTAATTTGTATAAAAGTTTAAGTCAAGATAGAATTTTTATAATCTATATGACATGGGTTATGACATATTTGGTTGTTAGATTATGAAGAGGGCCTTAATTTGTTCTTCTTAAAGTTGTCATGTAGAAATGAGTTACCGGTCAACCATTCAATAGAAGCTAAAAGCAAGATCATTTTGGTAAGTCTTTTTTATTTTTTATTTATATTTTTTATTTTCAACAATATTATTATTTTCATAATTTCTCTATATTTTGCAAGAATTATATATATTGTTTTTAATTTTTAATATCTACAAGTTATATGACAGTTTGCATAAAGTACCGGGTCAGTATTAGCTCATATTACAATTAATAAACCATATGGCATGTTGTTTTTTTTGTTGTTTAGCAGTTACCGTCTCATAGCAGTCAACTATTAATTTTAATATTTAGCATGACAATTAGAAGTTGCTATGTACCTTAACATTTAGATTGGAGAAAGTGACCAAGCCATAAAATGTATGTGCTATTTTGCAAACCGATATTTTGAATAACCGGGTATGCTATGTAATATGCAATTATAAATTTGTAATCTTCATGGAGTGAAAGTTGATGCATTTCTTAGAACATAATTTTGGGTTCTATATAATTTATGCAATGTCAATGATGAACATGTTATAAAGATCTATGTTGATGCTATTCTTGTGCCATGAGTATAACAAAATTTTGATGATTTTCGGTCTCATTTAATGGAGCAAGGTTACTTACTGATGCCACAAATATACAATTTTTTCTTGATTGTGTTTATTAGTTTAAATCATTAAATGTATTTAGTAATTCCTTTTCCCTTTAATTTGCAAAGGTCTAAGGTAATTTCAAGGGAGCTTTACTATTGCCATGTTTCTTCTTTTAGCAACATTGATGATGTTAAACTTAAATGGTTATACGATCCATCATACCTTCTTTATAATCTTGATACATATCCCTTCATAGATTGGACATCAACTATTTTAAATATCAGTTGCTCGACAGATTGTATCTCAAGTGTATGTGGCAGTCTTTCAACTTTAACCAATGAAGGTTTGTACTTTCGTTTTGATATTATTGGACGCATGAAAACACAATTATTTTAATCATATCAATTACACTATTAAAAGCTAATATATATAATTTTCAAACTCATATCAAATTGTCTTACCGTATTTTTATTTGTTAAACTATTTTAAGAGTTCATTCAAAATAAAGAATAAAAAAAAAATACTCCCTATCTAAATAATAAAATATAGTTAGAATTTTGTGAAAGTAACGTCAATTTACTAATTTCGTGAAAATAACATTAAAAATGACGGAAGGTTAATCATGCATCAGGTGGTGACGTTGATAGCCAAAAGACAAGGGGGTACATGCGCCAATCGGGTTTGTCCCGATTGCTGAGTGTTATGTGCCTTATTGTCTAAGGCTTTATACAAAACCACTATTGAGCCGAGGGTCTCACTGGAAGCAGCCTCTCTATTCCGACAGGGTGGAGGTAAGGCTGTTTACATCTTACCCTACTCAGACCCTACCTTAGCTTTTGCTATTGGTGAGATTAACTGAGTATGATGATGATGATTAATTAAAACTAAATATGCTTAGTGTGACATCCGTCACCCTCGACTTTCATCTAGTTTACAATTTTAGTCCTTCAAACATTTCTTGTAATCGTTGTCGTTTTCAAATTCAATAAATGTGCGAAACTTAAGTTATATTATTTGTATTTATTGTGGATCTCGATCTCGATTTAATTTAACGCGTATGTTGCAACGTTATTCGAATATATATATATATATATATATATATATATATATATATATATCATAAAAATTCCTAGTTATAAAAGTTTTAAGTTAGATAGTTAACTTAGTTGGTCATTATAAAGGAAAAATTAACAAGGAAACGTTAAAACTAACTAAGGTTAAATGTGAGGGGCCAATCTTGCCAAATCCTGAAAGTTTTAAAAGAAAAAAATCTTCTTTGCTGCTGTTACTCGATGTTCCGGCCAAGACCAATTCCGGCCGCCGGAATTTATTCCGGCGAGGCCTTAAACCCATATATATGCGTCCGTTTCAGCGTTTCATCAATCCAAAGGTTATTCTCCACCATTAACGGGACATTTGACAAATAATTATGCGTTTTAACAAAGTTTTAAGGCGTCTTTAATGACCATCAAAACATGAAACCGATCGGAGGTATTATACCAAGTGAAACGCTCGTTGCTCGTATATATAAATGAATTGACCTCGCTACTTCATTTCTGCACCTCCACACAACAAAACCCACAACAAATTTCACATTAAAACGTCCAGAAAACCCCTTCAATTTGCGTTTTTTTGCGAGCATAAGAAGCTTCAATTGTGAGCCTAAAAACGAGTTGTAAGTGTTAAATTTTGCTTGTTTTATCTTAGTCGAGCCTTGTAGGGTAAAACCCCCTTATTACAGAGCTTCCATCATGCTTGAATCGGGCTATTAGATTTTGTGTTAGGGTTAGGGTTCATGGCTAGATAATTGGGGAAGAAGAAGAAGTTGGGTTATTATATAAATAAAATTTGGGTTAGATTAAATCAACAAAATGAGACTTGGCCTAGTGGTTGGGTCTGATCTTTGGGAACCAGACAACCCGGTCTCGTCAGCAAACTCCAGCAGCCCCAGCAGTTCCAGCAATCCAAGCAGCTCCAGCTCGCGGCCGTGCTTTCAACATTAATGCTAATCAAGCTCAAGCTGCCAATGATGTGGTCAACGGTACATTTCTTATTAACAATTTGTATGCTTCAATTTTGTTTGATACCGGTGAGGATAAGAGTTTTGTCTCGTTAGAATTTGAACCCTTACTTGCTCGTGAACGTTCTCACCTTACACATCCTTTTACCGTGGAGGTTGCTGATGGAAATCCTATTGTTATAAAATCTGTGATCCGAAATTGCACGTTGAATCTAAATGACTATGATTTCTCTATTGACCTGGTACCTATGAAATTGGGTAGTTTCGATGTCATAGTAGGCATGGACTGGCTTTCTAAACACCATGCCGAGGTTGTATGCTTTGAAAAGTATATTCGAATTCCACTTCCATCTGGTGAATCTTTATCTGTTTATGGGGAGACGACATCGAAGGGTTTGAAACTCATGTCTTGCACTCAAGCTCAAAAATATCTTCGTAAGAAGTATATATCTTTCTTGGCTCATGTTGTGGAAAAGAAGGATAAGGGTAAGAGTATTCAAGATGTTCCAGTTGTGTGTGATTTTCCAGAGGTTTTTCCTGAGGATTTATCTGGTTTACCTCCTGTTCGCTCTGTTGATTTTCGTATTGATCTTGTTCCTGGTGCTACTCCCGTCGCTAAAGCTCCATATCGTCTTGCACCTTCGGAAATGCAAGAACTTGCTAGCCAACTTCAGGAATTGACTGACAAAGGTTTCATTCGTCCGAGTTCCTCGCCTTGGGGAGCTCCAGTATTGTTCGTTAAGAAGAAAGATGGGACTTTTCGTATGTGCATTGACTATCGTGAACTTAATAAGCTTACGATAAAGAATCGATACCCTCTACCTCGCATCGATGACCTTTTTGATCAACTTCAGGGTGCAGTCTGTTTTTCGAAGATCGACCTTCGTTCTGGATATCATCAACTTCATGTTCATGAGGATGACATTCCCAAAACCGCCTTTCGAACTCGTTACGGTCACTATGAGTTCATGGTTATGCCTTTCGGTCTAACCAATGCACCTGCGGTTTTCATGGATCTTATGAATCGAGTTTGCAAACCTTTCTTGGACAAATTCGTAATAGTATTCATTGACGATATCCTCATTTACTCCAAATCCAGGACTACCCATGAACAGCACCTTCGCCAAGTTTTAAGCCTTCTTCGTGATGAGCAACTGTATGCCAAGTTCTCCAAATGTGAATTTTGGCTTAAGGAAGTTCAATTCCTTGGTCACGTAATAAACGACAAAGGAATACACGTAGACCCTGCTAAGATTGAAGCCATAAAAAACTGGATTGTACCCAAAACTCCCACTGAGGTTCGTTCGTTTCTTGGTCTTGCTGGTTACTACCGTCGTTTCATTGCCAACTTTTCGAAGATCGCGGTTCCACTTACCTCTTTGACTCACAAAGATAAACCCTTCATTTGGGGATCCAGTCAGGAAGAAGCTTTTCAAACCTTGAAACAAAAGCTTTGCGACACTCCTGTTCTCTCTCTTCCTAATGGTATTGACGATTTTGTGGTGTACTGTGATGCATCTCACCTAGGCCTTGGTTGTGTTCTCATGCAACGAGGCAAGGTCATCGCTTATGCATCACGACAGTTGAAAACATCTGAGAAAAACTACACTACTCATGATCTTGAACTTGGAGCCATTGTGTTCGCGTTGAAAATTTGGAGACACTATCTGTATGGTACTAAATGTGTGGTCTTTACTGATCACAAAAGTCTTCAACATATTTTCAACCAAAAAGATCTAAATATGCGCCAACGACGATGGGTTGAATTTCTAAATGATTATGATTGTGAGGTTCGCTATCATCCTGGAAAAGCGAATGTTGTGGCTGACGCTCTTAGTCGCAAGGCGTATACTCAACTTAACTGCATTCAGACACATGACCTCAAACTTCGAATCTATGAAGCCCAACATGTTTCGGTTACTGAAGGCAACATGTACAATGAAATGTCATGTGGAGCTGAAAATCTTTTGGAGACGAAACATGGATTGCTTTATCTCTCAAATCGTCTATGGATTCCTGATCGTGATAATCTTAGAACTTTTATCATGGACGAGGCTCATATGACTCGTTACTCCATCCACCCTGGTGCAGATAAGATGTATCAGGATTTGCGTTCCATGTATTGGTGGCCCGGTATGAAGAAGGATATAGCTCACTACGTGGCTAAATGCCTTACTTGTGCCAAGGTAAAAGCTGAGCATCAACGTCCATCTGGTTTGCTTGTACAACCAGAGATTCCTGTGTGGAAATGGGAGAACATTGCTATGGACTTCATTACTAAATTACCCCGCACTGCACGAGGTCATGATAGTATATGGGTCATTGTGGATCGTTTAACCAAATCTGCACACTTTTTACCCATTCGTGAGACTTATTCGGCTGAGAAACTGGCTAATCTTTATATCGCCGAGATCATTAGTCGTCATGGAACTCCTTTGAGCATCATTTCTGATCGTGACAGCAAGTTCACTTCTCGTTTTTGGCAAACTCTTCATGACGCGTTGGGAACTAAACTAAATCTTAGCACAGCATACCATCCTCAGACAGATGGTCAAACGGAGCGTACTATTCAAACATTAGAGGATATGCTTCGGGCTTGTGTCATAGATTTTGGTGGTAATTGGGATTCACACTTGCCTTTGGTTGAGTTTTCGTATAACAATAGCTATCATGCCAGTATCCGTATGGCACCTTTTGAAGCCCTTTATGGTCGCAAATGTCGTTCTCCTGTGTGTTGGAGTGAGGTCGGTGATATTCTCATTACTGGTCCTGAACTTGTCCAGGAAACAACCGACAAAATTGCGGTTATTCGTGGATCCTTACTGGCAGCTCAGAGTAAACAGAAGAGTTACGCTGATCAGAGGCGTAAACCCTTGGAATTTCAAGTTGGTGACATGGTTCTTCTTAAAGTCTCACCTTGGAAGGGTGTTTTTCGGTTCGGGAAAAAGGGAAAGCTTGCTCCAAGATATGTAGGCCCATTTAAGATTTTGGAAAGGGTTGGAAAAGTGGCTTACAAGCTAGACCTTCCCGATGAACTCAGCAACGTTCACCCTACCTTCCATGTATCGAACTTGAAAAAGTGTTTGGCGGATGAGAATTTACATGTTCCACTGGAGGATATTCAAGTTGACGAAACGATGCGTTTCACGGAGAAACCCGTGGAAATTATGGATCGTGAAGTCAAGACTCTTAAGCGTAGCCGTATTCCTATTGTCAAGGTTCGTTGGGAATCTAAACGTGGCCCAGAATTTACTTGGGAACGTGAAGACCAAATGAAGACGAAGTACCCTCATCTCTTTACAGGAACCTCCACTTGAAATAAATTTCGAGACGAAATTTTCTAAAGTAGGGGAGACTGTGACATCCGTCACCCTCGACTTTCATCTAGTTTACAATTTTAGTCCTTCAAACATTTCTTGTAATCGTTGTCGTTTTCAAATTCAATAAATGTGCGAAACTTAAGTTATATTATTTGCATGTATTGTGGATCTCGATCTCGATTTAATTTAACGCGTATGTTGCAACGTTATTCGAATATATATATATATATATATATATATATCATAAAAATTCCTAGTTATAAAAGTTTTAAGTTAGATAGTTAACTTAGTTGGTCATTATAAAGGAAAAATTAACAAGAAAACCTTAAAACTAACTAAGGTTAAATGTGAGGGGCCAATCTTGCCAAATCCTGAAAGTTTTAAAAGAAAAAAATTTTCTTTGCTGCTGTTACTCGATGTTCCGGCCAAGACCAATTCCGGCCGCCGGAATTTATTCCGGCGAGGCCTTAAACCCATATATATGCGTCCGTTTCAGCGTTTCATCAATCCAAAGGTTATTCTCCACCATTAACGGGACATTTGACAAATAATTATGCGTTTTAACAAAGTTTTAAGGCGTCTTTAATGACCATCAAAACATGAAACCGATCGGAGGTATTATACCAAGTGAAACGCTCGTTGCTCGTATATATAAATGAATTGACCTCGCTACTTCATTTCTGCACCTCCACACAACAAAACCCACAACAAATTTCACGTTAAAACGTCCAGAAAACCCCTTCAATTTGCGTTTTTTTGCGAGCATAAGAAGCTTCAATTGTGAGCCTAAAAACGAGTTGTAAGTGTTAAATTTTGCTTGTTTTATCTTAGTCGAGCCTTGTAGGGTAAAACCCCCTTATTACAGAGCTTCCATCATGCTTGAATCGGGCTATTAGATTTTGTGTTAGGGTTAGGGTTCATGGCTAGATAATTGGGGAAGAAGAAGATGTTGGGTTATTATATAAATAAAATTTGGGTTAGATTAAATCAACAAAATGAGACTTGGCCTAGTGGTTGGGTCTGATCTTTGGGAACCAGACAACCCGGGTTCGAGACCCCTCTTCCCCATGGGTTTATGGTATTTTTTTTTTGTGGAAGTATATTAACTAATATTTATATATATATAAATATATAAATACATCATTTTCTTTATAATATTCATAATAAATCCATTATTTATCCAAAAATTATGAAAATTTAGACATAACATCTTGACACCTAAAATAAGATTTCCACACTTTTATTTTCCGGAAAATGTTTCAATTTTATATTTTTATTGAATTTAATCGTTTTAATCATAATTAAATGATTAAAAATTCATTTTAAGAGATTTTAACCTCAAATTTTCTGGAGATTTATTTCTATGAATAATAAACTGAAATAAAATATAATTCCTCAGAAAATGATTGTTTTTATTTTTTTTTATCATTTAAAACACTATTTAAGTTTATTAAAAAAATGTTTTAAATGCAAATAAATTAAAAGAAATTATGGAAATATTATTTTAGTATACCACATCATAAAATAATTATTTTTTTCATAATAATATCATTTTGGGAGCATACCTTGTATTATTCATGCTATTTATATTTAAATTAGATATAATAATAAATTGTTTAAATAAATATAAATTATCAAATCTATTTCAAGGTTATTTTTCTATAAAATGGAATTTATATCTATATGTGAAACACATAAGAGTTTTAGTCATTTATTAAATTCATCGTAAATATATTTATTTCAAAAACTGTCGTTCAAATTATTACTAACAATTTCATCTTCCCTAATACGAGTCTAGCAAGCCCTAATGCCTTAGATGATTCGTCGTCTTAGATTTTTTTAGACATTGTCCTCATTTAGTGTTGTATATATAGGTTGAGTTCCTCGGAATTCTTAAGCCTTTACGACAAACTTTCTCGGAATTTATATTTAGCGAAACTGTGAGTATATCTTTCCCCTTTTTACTGTTTTACTACTTTGGGGTGACTCATGTACCTATATATTAATCAAGTTTCAATTTCTTATACTTAATGCAATTCTCATGTGTGTTTGCTTTATGTTAATTGGTGTGTCTATGACTTGTCAAAATCATTAACCGCTGGGCGGCCTAGCTTTTCAATGAATAGTACTATGGTATACCCCCTTGAGACTCTGTTGAGAATCTTGGTCATTGTCATGTTAATTCATTATTCAGTTTGTTAGTCATGTGTTAGTCATTATTCTCAGGTTTGGTTTTGACTGATACTACCTATTTACATATTTGCAAACGGTATACAACACATGAATTGCGAAACATTTTATTTTTATACTATATATATCAAACGGGTGTACTCACCAATACATTATATGTGTTGACAAAATTGTTTTGTACATGTTTCAGGTGACGTTTGATCTTATATGCTTTCACGCTTAGGCTGGACCTAGTGCTTAAATAAAAAGTTGAACATTTATTATTTATGTTTGAGATTTATATTAAGACTCTTTGTATTTTGTTTTGAGTAATGGAAGTTATTTGCTATTAATATTTACAATTTAGTCCATGTGCTATTGAACAATCGTCACTACGTGACACCTCGATGTTTCCGCCATCGGTTGGGGTGTTACACTTAGCCATTTTCGTATTATAATAGCTTGATATATAAAATACATTTTATATATGAACAATCATTGTTTGAAATTTTCATTGACTGTGTTGTTTCAAGTTACTTTAACAGAGAAATACAATATCTAAGTGGCAACAGTCGTTTCATTAGTAATTCGTTTTAGCTTCATTTTCACGCTATTAAATCACGAAATCCTTTTTTTTATAATTACAGTTATATTGAACCAATAAATGGCATTATGTTTAAGGACCTTGATATTAGAAGAAAATTATTATACACTCAAGGTTAGAAATATTTTGGCTTTGCAAGAAACTTGATGTCAAATCCAAATTAACGATACTCAATTGGGATGGTTTAACGGATGAGGAAATATTTTTAATTAATTTCATTTTTTACATCTTAGCCTAAAAAAAAATTTATCTTATTACTTTTGATTTTTTTGTTGTACCTGCAGTCTACAAGGTAACAGACACAGTATGAAAGATATATGTTGAAAAGTTTGGAAATAGTTTTATGTGAATATGAATGTCTTTACAAGAAATTATTTAGGGGCTGATGAATAATTAATATTTTTCGGTTGTAAAGGAATTTTTATTTATTTAAATATAACATGTAATCTAATTTTTCTTAATTATATTTTTAATTTTATATATAATATATATAATTTAAATTGTTCAACCCGTGTATCACACGGGTAGATAACCTAGTAAAGAATAAAAAAAAATACTCCCTATCTAAATAATTAAAATATAGTTAGTCTGGATAGCAGGAATTATTCAACATCATTCATGTATTTGAGCTTAAGTTACATGTAATATAGTTATAATAAGTAAAACACTATTTTAGTAATAATAGTAATAATAAGAGCATTCACAATAAACACTTTATCTTCATCTCTATAATTACATTAAAAATCACTACATTTCTCTCTCCTTTTCTATTTAATAATACTTATTCTATACTTTTATCATTATTTTTTCTCTTTACTGCACTCACAACTAATTTTAAAAATATTAAAAAATTATGGAGGGTGAACGATGTCTCCTTTAAATTTACTAATGAACAGTGTCTCCTCTATATATTTTCTCTCACCTCTACTCACAACCCCTCATATATACTCTATATAATATAGAGGTCTCCATCACACTATTATGGAGCATCTACTATGAATGCTCTAACAGTAGTAATATTAGGAGTAGTAATAGTAATAATAATATATATCATCACTATATAACCATATCCCCTATGGTTGTCACTTTTTCCAATAAAACAAGATTTACAACTACATGTCCAAGTCTTAAAGCTAAACATATATATATATATATATATATATATATATATATATATATATATATATATATATAAGGTTATATTGGAAACCGTTGTTATAGTGAAAACCTTGGAAACTCTAACAAACTCTAACTTCCTGACTTTTTTTTTATGAAAATTTTAGGGTATGTAACATATTTGATTTTAAGCATTTTGTGCCAAAAAAATCGAAAAAGCGCCAAGCCATTTTTAAAAAATAAAAATAAAAACCGTCTTCGGGTAACAAATGGGTAACACGTGTTAGTTTGGCTTAACATGTGTTAGTCGAAATTTTATTTATTTTTTTTTAAAAAAAGTGTTCGGCGCTTTTTTGATTTTTTTGGCCCAAAATGCTTAAAATCATGTATATTACATGCCCTAATTTTTTCAAAAAATAAAATAAAATTGGGAATTCAGAGTTTCTAGAGTTTTCACTATAAGAGTAGGTTTCCACATTATCCTTACCCATACATATATATATATACATACACCAATTATGTATAGCCAAATATTGTGCAGCCCTGTCGTAACGCGTGGGTTCGTGCTAGTATAATGGTGTTACTAAATGGCATTGTTTTTTAATAGGCTTAACGGAACGTTACATTATCAACATTAAAGTATTTGTTTTTGTTGCTCTTCTTGAAACAAGAGAACAAAAATCTCTAATTCATAAACCAAAACCAGTATTGTCTCGTTACAATATCAATAGTAACAAGAAAATGTATGCGTATAACACTTGATGTATCATTTTAGGTAAATCTCTTTTCCTTCGGAAAGTAAAATACAATCTACTGTTAGTCGGCCGTCTATCGATGCTAAATTATGATCGTACTTGTGTAGTTGTTAATAATTTTGGTTGATTTTGTGTTTTTAATATGAACAAATCCTCTTTTTAACTACATGACAAAGTAATTTGAAATAAATCTCCATTCTTTAAAAAAAGGTATTAGTGATCAGCCTGCAATAAATATTAATAAAGCTAGTACGTTTGTTTGCAGGTAGATTAAGATGAAGGGTGGAGTATCTTCGAAAGCTTGTGAAAATAATCAGCATGCCTTCGTCACCCTGGCGTTTGACACGTTCGGCATCTTAGCGTTGGAGGTGGTTCGGTTCTTGGCTAGAGTACAGCGTGTGGTCCACAACAACTTTTCGACCCCTCAGATGCGAGACTTTGTTTTCACTAGATTAGGATTTTCTATACGGAAGGGGATGGCGGCCCATTTCACTACTAGAAAATTAGGCTTTTGTCACCACATTTTCGGTCACATAATGATAGCAATTGCTCTGTAGCCACCATTTTGCAACCGAAAATGCGATAGCAAAAACACCCGTGTGTCTGTTGCTCTAATGTCACCAAATAGCTACCATTTTTATATTTTGCTACCATATTTTTGTCACCACAAAAACGGTTAAAACTATTGCTACGGCTCCTATAATGTTTTAAGAAGGTCTTTTGCTACCGTTTTGGTACCATTTAGCCACCAATATTGCCACCATTTAGACATCATTTTTATTGAAAATTTACACTTTTTTTGTAACCGTTTTGTACCATTTAGTTTGCAACCATTTAGTCACCGCTTTCATTGAGAATTTACTACCATTTTGCCACCACTTTTATTGAAAATTTGCTACCATTTAATCACCACTTTCATTTAAAATTTGCAACAATTTAGCCACCAATTTCATTGAAAATTTGATACCATTTAGCCACCACTTTCATTAAAAATTTGCTACCATATAGCCACCACTTTCATTGAAAATTTGTTACTATTTAGCTTTGCTACAGTTTTTTTCTGCCTTTTAATTCAATTACATTTCAAGAAAACTATATTATATATAAAATAATCAAATAATACAAAATCTCAGTTTATATAAAACAAATTTGTTACAGTTTTTCCAATTTTAAAATCATATAAAAACTCAAATAACCGAATTATCTATGAAAAACTTCAAAACATTCATGTCTAAGTGTCTATAGTCTATTTTCGACCGATAGCTGTCAACATAGCTTCAATTTGTGCCATTTTATTGAGCATAGCCTCTTTATCCGCATTATCTTTTTCTTTTTCAGCCACCAAGCCCGCAATAATTCCTTCAAACCTTTCTTTATCTTCATCTTTTTCCTTAACAAGCTCTTTGATAACCAAGTTCAACTTTTCGATTTACAAAACAAGCAATGAATAGAATCAAGAAGTCGGAATTAACAAAAATGAATAGCGGGTCAAGTGACTTACACAATAACATAATCCAATTATGAGTTACAATTCTAGTGCTAGAAGCTAAATAACATGTTCTGATATATTTACATACTATTACTAAGAATAAAATTTTACTTAAACAATCTACAGAGATTGTCTAATCAACTCAATAAGAAATTTCTAAACATTCTCAATACATCAAAGGTGAAATATATTTATAAGTAATAAGTAACTAGATTGATCCCCTGCGTGCGGCACATCAATTGTAGGACATTTGAGGGATTTTTTAAGTTTTAGTATCGTAATATATGTAACATTCTTTTTGGTGCATAGGAAAAAGAAAAAAAAAGGTGGTGCATACAAAATTGTTGTAATTACATGGTTGGCTATTTTAAAAATTAGGATTAGTTGATGTCAAAATAATGTCAAGAAAGGATTTAAATTGTTGTTAAATTGCGGCTAAAAAATGGGTCAAAATGCTATTGAAAATTGGCAAAAAAATACAGCCAAATTGGTGACAAAATTGATGTAAAAATGGTTTCAAAATTGCTATAAAAACGGGCTTACAATGCAACCAAAATGGTTTCAAAATTGGCGTCAAAATGTATGCCAACAATGGATTAAAACGACCTGGTGAGGCTCATGAATAAAAACTTTTAATCAACCCTAATCATGAACAACCTATGATAGCCCTACTCATAAACGGCCCTAATCATGACAATTGACAACTCGCAAACTATCGAAACTGCCATAATCATGACTAAAAAATATAACTTACATATTTTCTTGTGTCGTGTCATTGTAGTTCGCGTGTTGGTTGTCTCATTAGGTTTAGGTATCAAGAATCATCAACATCTATGATGAACAATAATATACTTTATAACTCTAGAACATACAACCGTAGATTTGTGTTAAAGCAAGGAATCATGTTCATGACACTAGAAATTGGCACAAGATCAATTAACTAAAATGACTTCAATATAAGATTAATCGCAATTCAACACAATTGTTTGACATTCAAAAGCAAATAAAAGATAGAAAATACCCAATGTTTAGAACCCTTGAATCAAAGTTTACACCCGGATATGAATAGAAGTTTTAGCCAAGCATGGCCATAGAAATCATGAAATGTTGTGTTCTTGGGTCTTCAATCTTAAATATTATAATGAAAAAAATGATAAAATTCATGGGTTGGAATCATTAGAGATGAATAGCAATGATGAAGATCCCCCCCAAGTTCCTCCTTGCAGGCCAATCATAGCCCTTAGTCAAAGTCCACAATTAATTCTTCCTTAAAACAAGCAAAGTTTGAATTCTTTTTCCTTGTTTTTCACTTTACGTTTATTATTATTATTAGTAGTACTAGCAGTAGCAGTAGCAGTAGCAGTAGCAGTAGCAGTAATATTCAAACCTCGCGGCCAGACTTCAAAAAATTTCCAAGAATTAGAATTTTAGTAGTAGTAGTAGTAGTAGTAGTAGTAGTAGTAGTAGTAGTAGTAGTAGTAGTAGTAGTAGTAGTAGTAGTAGTAGTAGTAGTGGTAGTGGTGGTGGTGGTGGTGGTGGTGGTAGTGGTAGTGGTAGTGGTAGTGGTAGTGGTGGTGGTAGTGGTGGTGGTAGTGGTGGTGGTAGTGGTGGTGGTAGTAGTGGTGGTAGTAGTGGTGGTAGTAGTGGTGGTAGTAGTAGTGGTGGTAGTAGTAGTAGTGGTGGTAGTGGTGGTAGTGGTGGTCGTAGTGGTGGTCGTAGTGGTGGTCGTAGTGGTAGTGGTAGTGGTCGTAGTGGTAGTGGTAGTGGTAGTGGTAGTGGTAGTGGTAGTGGTAGTGGTAGTGGTAGTGGTCGTGGTCGTGGTCGTGGTCGTGGTAGTGGTAGTGGTAGTGGTGGTGGTGGTGGTGGTGGTGGTGGTAGTGGTAGTGGTAGTGGTAGTGGTAGTGGTAGTGGTAGTGGTAGTGGTAGTGGTAGTGGTAGTGGTAGTGGTAGTGGTAGTGGTAGTGGTAGTGGTAGTAGTAGTAGTAGTAGTAGTAGTAGTAGTTCATGCTTAGAGGGTGGCGAGATATAGGATTCCGACTCGGGTGGCCTTGGTGAGGAGACGTATTCAGATTCAGGATATTTCGTGTCCGTTATGCGGTTGTCAGAATGAAGATGTTAAACACTTGATGGTCGGTTGCGGTTTTTCATATGGGGTGTGGAGTGGGATTTGTAAATGGTGCAAATTGGATCCATTTTATGCTTATGAGTACGATGATTTGTTAATGCTTTACAAGAGTGTGCACGCAGGGAAGTGGAGGAAAAAGATTATTAGGGGTATTGTTATGATCACAACGTGGGCTATTTGGAATACAAAGAACAAAAAGGTTTTCAATAACAAATCCAAGAAGGTTATGGAAGTGGTAGCGGAGGTGATGTCCAAGGCGTTTTTATGGTTGAAATATAGATCGAAGTTTAAGAATATTGTTTTGAATGATTGGAACAAATTTCCTTTGTATATGTGTATATAGTTTTTTTGGTGGATCTTGGGTTTTAGATCTTGCCTTGTTTAATGAAAGTTTCTGTTCAAAAAAAAAAAAAAGACTTCATGCATGTTACTTGGTGATCGGGTCTCGAATATAATTTCTAATTTTTCCGCCCTGCTTCACATGAGCACCTACCAAAAGTATAAAATAAATAAATAAATAAATAAATAAAGTAAAAAAAGTAATAAAATACATACAATACTAAAATAATAAAGTACAAGCCTAAAACTAATAAAAATACTATCTAATTAACTAAAAAATATACAAAACTGACAAATAAATGTGATGCATTTAGCAACACATCAATAGGCCTCTGAGTTAGATCCCTACATCATGTTATCGTGACTTATATTGTATCATAACGGATAATAACAAGTGGTACATGCCCTAATGACCATTATTGGTTTAATTAACTATCATTGGATATAATTGACCATCGCTGGACCCATTGAGCATCATCGGATCTAATTCACCATCATTGGGTCTAAATGACCATCATTGGGTCTAAGTGACAATGATTGGATTTAACTAACCATCATTGGGCCTAACTGACCATCATTGGATCCAACTAGTGATCATTGGTTTAATTAACCATCATTTGATCTAATTTATCAACATTAATATAATTGACAATCATTGGTTCTAATTGACCATCATCGGGTCTAATTGACCATCATTAGGTCTAATTGGCCATCATCGGGTCTAAATGACCATCATTGAGTCTTAGTGGTAATGATTGGATCTACCTGACCATCACTGGGCTTAACTGACTATCATTGGATCTAATTAATCATCACTGGGTGTAACTGACCATCATTGGATCTAACTGACCATCATTGGGCCTAACTGACCATCATTGGATTCAACCGACCATCAGTGGTGTAATTAACCATCATTGAATCTAATTGACCATCAATGGATCTAAATGACGATCATTGGTTCTAATTGACCATCATTGGATCTAACTGACCATCATTGGGCTTAGCTGACCATCATTGGATCTTATTGACGATCATTGGTTCTATTTGACCATTAACGGGCCTAATTGACCATCATCGGGTCTAATTGACTATCATTGGGTCTAAATGACCTTCATTGGGTCTAAGTGACAATGATTGAATCTACTTGGCCATCTTTAGGCCTAACTGACCATCATTGGATTCAATTGACCATGTAATTGACGATAAAATATTTATAGTTACTAGTTTTGTTTCTTTTAATTGAAAGTGTGGCAGGGTAGTTTTAGAAAAAAGTGTAGTTGTAGGCGTATTTTGGCGTAGTGTTAATTATCGTGGCTAATATGGTAGCCATTTAGTCTCAAAATTTATTACTGATTAACTACCATATATATATATATATATATATATATATATATATATATATATATGCATTACGCTTTAAAATAGGTCCCTAAATTTAATACCACTAAGGTGGTCACTATTCAATAGGTTTGTTGTTTTTTATATAATTTATTATTTTTTACCTTTTTTATTATTTTTCTCACGAATTTACCATAAAAAATAAACGGTCTCAAAATTTGCAACTGATTAGTTACCTTATCTTATAATACATATTTTGGTGTAAAAATGGTTTCTAAATTTGCTACCATTTTTCTAGGTAGCAACTTTTGGTGACAATAGTCTAATTTTATCATGACTAATATGGTAGCAATTTAGTCTCTAAAGTAGTCACAATTCAATAGGTTTGTTGTTCTTTTTTATATAAATTATTATTTTTTAGTTCGTTCTTGTTATTTTTCTCACGAATTTACCCCCAAAAATAATCTGTGTCAAAATTTGCAATTGATTAGTTACCTTATTTTATAATATATATTTTTGTGTAAAATCGGTTGCTAAATTTGCTACCATTTTTCTAGGTAGCAACTTTTGGTGACAATAGCCCAGTTTTCTAGTAGTGGTTTGTTGTCCGTCTACCTGCTATCCTTATATAATCTGTCCTTTATTAATATAATTAGAAACAAATATTACATTTTCGATCTTAATTAAAAAAAGATGAAGGGTCGATCTTGAATAGACTATTTCATCTTGGAGGGCTTAAGGTTCATAATCTAGGAGGTCAAGGGACTACGGTTGTATATCTCATACTTGAGAAGAACAATTCATTCAGATTATTATGTGTGCTCTATCTTTAAAATCTTTTGATTTTGTCATTTGACATGCTTATACGTCTTCAAGATTGATTATTACTTAAGCAAGTGTTACTTCTTATGTAGGTTATATATATCCTCCTCTACGTCCACCCTATCATCGTATCCACCCCAACGAACACTAGGTCCTCCATATCCACCACCATTATACCCATCCCAATCGCCACCAGGACCTGCATATCCACCACCACCATTATAACCTACCCCAAGGCCCAAGCGGCGCCATGATACCCGTTTGAGCTCTATCTTGTGTGCCCTTGTAAACATATATAATTAGCAATTTTGAACACACATCACTTATACGCATATGAACTCTTTAGTCGTTTGAAATTTTAAAACGTGTTTGTAGCATAGTTGTCAAAGCGCCTAGGCGCACTTAAGGCGCACAGGCCGAGCCCGGAGCCTAGGCGCAAGGCGCATAAAAAACGAGGGCTTTTTATAATTAGGCGCATAGTATAAAATACATTTTTTAGGGATTTTAGAGATGTTTAAAGCTTGTTTAGGGCCACTTTAGGATGTTTTAGAGTTGTTTATGACTTGTTCATGACTCCTTTAGGATGTTTTAGCGGTTTATGCAACTTTTAGCCTGAATTTGGCTAGATATTAGCCTGAAAACAGCCCTGATAATGCGCCTCAGTGCCTAGGCGCACCCCTCACAAGGCGAAGCGCACTTGGTGGGCCTCGAGCCTAGGCGCACGCCTTGCGCGCTTTTGACAACTATGGTTTGTAGTTGTTTTATGGGAATATGAAGTTAGTTCACTAAACCTTTCCTTTTTAGAGATTAAAGTCCAAACAAGCTTAACAAAGTCTACTCGCACCAATAGCAAACTTTACAAAGTATGCTTTACAACACTTGATGACCATAAAACAAAAAACCTCCTTGATTTTATTTATTTATATTATATTCCAAGAAACATCATTATACTATCGATCGATACATTATTTAACCCATGCATACCCACAAACATCATGCATGTATTTATTCATATAGATAGGGCTTCTGCCATCCTATGGAGTTGCTTCCTGTTCGTTAAAGGCCATTGCTTCTGTGAGAGAGTAACAACATCGACTACAATATCCTCTTCCACCTCCACAACACCCAAATGGACAACCCCAACCACCACGACCACGACCACCCCAACCACCATATCCTCCTCCACGTCCGCCCCAACCACCATATCCTCTTCCACGCCCACCCCATCCACCACCATATCCTCCTCCACGTCTGCCCCATCCACCATTGTATCCACCCCAACCACCACCAGGTCCGCCATATCCACCACCACCCCAACCGCCACCAGGTCCTCCATATCCACCACCACCATAGCCATCCCAACCGCCCACACCATACGCATTATTCACATGATATTCTTCTTGAGCTTTATCCTCTGCACCCATGTAAACATAATTAGCAACTATACATATTTTTTAGTCGTTTAGGTTTTTAAAGTGTGTTTGTAAGTGATTTATGGGAATATCGTAATTAACCACTTTATTACCATGCTAGCTAAAGTCTGCAAAAGCTAAACAAAGTCCACTAATAGTACTACCTATAAACACTGATACTATAAGCAATAAAAAAAATAATAACTCACCGTTGGTTTCTTCCTTTGATTTTTCAACCTCTGCAGTTGACGAGACTAGAAGAACTAGTGCAAAGAGATAACATAAAACTATTAGGGATTTGAACTTCATGTTTCAAGTAAAAGAGTTGGTTTATGTTACATTCTACTGTTTTGTTCCTAATTATAATTGTGCAACTATATATATACGATAGTCGATGGCCAAGCTAGCATGCTTTAGGGAAGCTGAACGACTATCAAGCATTTACTCAGCATTTGTGCGGTTGTTGATTGTTAGAACTTTTGGATTTTCATAAAAATGTCAAAGTGTTATGCACTGGTTGAAAATCAGTTTCTATAAATAGCAACATTTCGTAGAGTAAATGGCTACATGCCAAAAAAAATACAAGTACAACTTGCTAGCCAGATGGATTGGTTGCCCACTCAACGTCCAACCGTAACTTACAACTCCGACTACTAGTTCACAAAATTAAATGACGATACTTGTACATCATATCGATCAAACAAAAAAGCATTAAACAATATATATCTTCAAATTCTCAACAATATATACAGGGAACAATTATTTAGAAAACTCACTTAAGTTGTGAAAACCCTATGAAAAAATATTACTATTAAAAAAACACGGCATGTAATCTATACATCTAATAAACAAAAGCCATTAGGTACGCTTGTCCTCACCTCATTGCAACTTCAATCCTCTTGCCTTCATATTGTGTCACTTGTCCCTTCCATGTAATTTATAATATTTTTAGTTTTTTTTAAAAATAAAAATCATTAAATAATTAAAAGTCAAAATTGGTCAAGAATAATTAAATGAGGTCAAAGTATGATCTTCAAATTCAAATTTCAAAGTAAGTATTAATATTTTTTTTAAATCGAAAATTATTAATTACTTTGGTCAAAATAGGTCAAGAATGTTAATTACTTTCCTAAAAAAATTATCATCCTCAAATAGTTGTTATTCGTATGCATTTTGATAGGTTCATTGACAATCTCAAGGTGTATATTTTCATTGACAATCTCAAGCAATCTTTCTTCTTGATACTCTTGAAAAGGATGTCAATTCTTTTTCCATGAGAGTAAGGTTTGTTTGCTCTGTTATAGATTTTTCATTCTCATATTATTGTTACCATGTTTTGTCTAACTCTTTTATCCTATCTGTTGATTTGGAGTGTAATCATAAGTTTTTTTTTCTTTCTTTTTTTTTTTTTTTTATGAATAGGGAGTGGTACTCTTGGCATTTCCAGAGTTTGTAAAGATTGTCAATGATAATTATCTATATCCTAAAATCAATATCGTTATTGATTATTCAACACAGTTTTGTTTATCCATCGATCTGAACAATTAGGGATCCTATCAATCCATCGATTTTTTCTTATATCCCTAAAATATATCATCTTTTTAAGTATTTAAGTTTATTGTCTTTCTAGATTATTTCAGGTTAGTTTTCTATCATTCATCAATTTTCAACAACTGTTTTGTTTATCCATCGATCTAAACAGGTTAGTTTTCTATCATTCATTAATGAGTCGTTTTTTTAAAAACCAGTAACAATTCATGTTGGTGCTAAACAATACCGAATCAATCTTTTATCCTAGACAATCTCCTATTTTTGAAGGTCAGGAGTCTATGCAAAGGTAAAAATTGTATTCAACAATCTCAATTTTGTTTATTGTTTTCTTGTGTTATTGATACAACTTATTAATGAAGGAATTTGCTTTCTAGCAATGGCAATCATAATGAGTTCGATTTTCAGGGTTTCCTAAAGATGAATTGTAAGAACTAAAATCAACTGTTGTAGGCACGCCACTCAATCGGTTGGAAGTTTTCCTTCTCCTTATTATTTTGTTCATTAATTGTTCAATTTCCTAGGTTACTTTTCTATATTAGATAGAACGTGTTTTGTGTATTTTTTTTATCAGTTGTTGCTGCTAAATTTGAGACACATCTTATATATGTGGATCTCAAAGTGCATTTAGCGAAGTACTGTATCTTATAATCTTTACTTTTGATCAATAATGGTAAAGTGATATGTTCAAATTATATTAAATTGATAATGGTTTTAGAGATTTGATTTCAAATTGGGTGGCTTTGTGTGCTTAAAGTGTCGTTTTTTTCTAACTGAATTGCAAAAAAGGTTAGGAATTCATGTTTTGATGATTAAGTAACGGTGATACCCTGATTTCAAATTAGGTGGCTTTGTGTTTTCAAATAATAGTTTATTGACATTTTGTTTCTAATTTAATTTTATAAAACATTAATTATGTTAAAGTTAATGAGTATTTAAATTTTTGTTATTTTTAATGAAACAGATTTTTCCGAATCATAATTCTTAAAAATAATAATCACCATATAAACAGTTGTTTGACTTTTTAAAAAAATTTAAATTTGAAAATCCGATATTTTTCGTAGGTAATAAATACACCTTAAATTTTGGTAAAATAATTATATATTAACTATATTTACGCCCATTCTAAATTAAAAAATTTACCTTAATTATCTGAAATTCAAAACCTAAAATTCGAAATTAAATAACATCCATTAGATTAACGTCCATTACTGTGACACCCGACAAACTCAGGTTAGTAACAGTGACTAAACTAGTAAGTCTACCTTAGCGAGTCGTGCATATTACGTACTTAATGGGGTCAGTCGAGTCAGTACGATGATTCTGGGAATCATCGGGAGTCGGTCCATAACCATGTGTACAAGGATTGGTGATTCGTGGAATCGCCGGGTTTAACGCACACACGCAAGTCTCGAGTCCCGGGAATTGGGGAACGGATGTAAACGTGTTAGTTATCGTGCATTATGTGTTTGTAATCATTTTGTGACTTGTCGGTATGTGAATACGTGTTTATATGTGTTAAAATAGTGTTTAACGCGCCAAAAATCAGTTCCAGGACCTTATAGGCGATTAGGAGTCTGGGGAGCTCCTAATCGCCACTTACTGATGCGAGTAGGGGGATGCCTGATCGCGAATAGGGCCCTACTCGCCTGAACCACTCTCCTACTCGCATATACTGCTGTGCACGAGTCAAAACACCTATAAATAGAACCCTTGACTCCCCAAACACCATTTGTGCAACCCTAACTGATCCTAAGCCTCCCACACACCTTGAAACACCTCTGGAACTTGTTTTGCCTCAAAACACACCATCTCCAAGCTTATACACCTTTCATTGATAAAATCCAAGGTGTGTTCTTCATCCTACACCTTTGTAATGTTGTTATCTTGGTTCCCCAAAAGTCCAGACCTTATTTTGATAATAATGAGTCTTTAAAAACCTTGGAAAGGAGTTCTAAAACAAGTCTACACCATAA
The DNA here is from genome assembly GCA_028751855.1 of Ambrosia trifida. NCBI lineage: Eukaryota > Viridiplantae > Streptophyta > Magnoliopsida > Asterales > Asteraceae > Ambrosia > Ambrosia trifida. The sequence continues at coordinate 65,329,288 of CM054127.1, forward strand.
TACTTGCTATATGTGAAGTATTGATGCATATGATGATCTTTGGTGATTATAACATGAATGTTTCCATGAATTTGATGTACTTCTGATGTGTAGGTGTTGTTAGGATGATTATCTATGAGTTTAAGCTCATGTTATAGTGTTTAGATGCAAGTATGCATTTTGACCCATTTGGGTGATTCTTGAAGAAATAGGATGTTATGTTATGATTCATTGCTTGTTTATGGTTAGAAATCATGCTAGGATGATGCTATAACATAGAGATGATGAATTGCAAGTTGTAGGAGGTGTAATCTGATCTTTACTACTTAAGGAAAGATTTCATAGTTAATGAAACCTAGTATTTTGCCATTTTTGGAAATAATCGCACCGAGCCCGTTAGAGTAGAGATAAATTGGGGGTTTTTGCTTGGAAAGGGTTGGCTAATAGTTTAGTTATGATATTGGGTGTTTTTACATGTTTCGGATCTGATTTGGAGGGTTTAACGCGCGAAAACGCGCATCAGCAGGGCTTGGGGCGAATAGGAGCCTACTCGCCTGAAGCATCAGGTGAGTACAACCTACTCGCCTAATCACCCCTCCTACTCACTAGTTGACTTTTCCTAATCGCATGAAAGTTTCCTAATCGCGTGTAGTGCTGTCATAAACGCATTTTGACATCCCGGAACATGATTTGACGCCTAGGAACATGATAGGAACCCCGGGATACACCCAATGACTTAGTAACACGTGTTCAGACCTGTTTATGCGTTAATCGGACATTATGCTAGACTAGGTGAACTATTGCGCGTATTGAATGTTTAATTGCATGTGATGCATGATGTCTTGTATTTACCTAACACGTGGGATGTCGGGTCACCAATGGGATGTCGGGTCTTGTATGGTACGGTCAGTTTAATAGTCAAAGGTGTTTTCAAACGTTTATAGTCGTGGTCTGGACATTCGGGGACTAGTTAACCTGCGGGTTATTAGTCCGGGTACTTACACACATCTTATGATAGGTCGCCGCTATTTGGGACTATTATAACATAACTACGTAACTGTTTTCAAGTAACGCAATCTAAGGTGAGTTTCACAGCCCCACTTTTACTGTTTTCCTTTCGGGGGAGAAACATGCTACGTACAAACTATTAAAAGATCATGTTATACTATGGGCACTTTATGTTACTATACGGCTTTTATGGAAAGTCCCAGGGGGAAACCATGAATGTGCTGGAACGCACAACGAGGGAAATGTGGATAGATCTATTGGGCCTCACAAACCCCACTCGAAGGCGGGGATGCCGGGCGGGTGCATATTGTCTCTACCTATCGGGTTACCGAGGCATCGGTAGCCCAGTCATCTGGGCCGGTTTCATCTTTTGGTTCATGTTTAGTAATGGGTTCCCAACCGTAGTAGTAAAAACACTTAACGTCTTGCTAACGTTCTTATGACATAGTATTAACGGGAATGATCTTTGTGAACTTGTGACAAGACTTTTATAAAAGAAAACCTGTGAACTCACCAGCATTATATGTTGACATTTTTGGCATGTTTTCTCAGGTCGCTAAGGTAGCAGTCAATGGGCTAGGCGCACGGAGTCATGTACAGCGTCTAATATTTTGAAGCATATTAAACAATGTTTTGTAAACAATGATATGTCTTTTGGTTGTAAACAAGAAATGCTCCGCTGCTGGTTTACGACTCAAAGCATGATATTTTGGTTTTAAAAATATATATGAATGAATGTTTGTTGTATGTTTATTGTGATCGTTGACTGAGATCCTGGTGTGTCACGCGCCTCACGGTAAAACCCCGCACGTGGAATTTGAGGGTGTGACAGATTGGTATCAGAGCCAACGGTTATAGTGAACTAGGACTGCATGTAGAGTCTAGTCTATAACTGAGTCGCACACACTAGACGGTCACAGATACTCGAGTCTTAACATGTGGGTAACAATATGACTTGTCGGGGGTGTCGGTGTCATCATCTTCTACGCTACATCGTCTGTTTACTCTTTTATCATTCTACCTCTTGACTCATCCTTACTATAATTCGATGGCGAACGATATACTATTGAACCTTCTTGACGGCGGTGTACATTGGGGTAGCTCCGGCGTACTCTTGAGATCTGTCCAGGGATTCGGACATCTCCCTTCTATGCCCTAATGGACACGCTCGTTCTTATGCATACTATCTTGTACTTATACTTATGATAATACCATGATTGGGCGCTAGTGTCCGGTGACTTGAACTTCGAACTTAAAGCATGCCTGGAGGACCATGTAGAGCAGTTTATCATGTCGGGTGCACACGAGATTATAAACTGTGATGCATGGGATCCCTAGCGGACTTTTGTTTGAACGGATGGACCCGAACTGGGCTCGGTCTAGTTCCTTAAAATTCCTAATGGGTTATACCACGGGCAAGCCTAAATCTTTTGTTTCATGTTGTGACAGAAGATGTCGGGCGCTCGTGGAGGTCACAGAGGCGGCCGTGCTGGCGGTCGTGCTGGCGGCCGTGGTGGCGGCGGTGGCCGTGGAAACGTTAATATGACTCAAGCGGAGTTGGATAACCTGATGCAGCAGCACGTGAACATTGCTTTGGCTGCATTCCAAGCTGCTCTTAATGCTATGGGTGGTACGTCAATTCTCACCTATCCTATCTTGTTCTAGGGTACTGTACCTTTTCTTGATTTTCACCTGTGTGTCCGTTCCAGGTGGTGCTGTCAATCCCCCTCCACCCTAGTGTTCTTAAAAGAAGTTTATGGATTGCAAGCCCCACAACTTTAGTGGAACTGAAGGGGCAGTGGAACTGCTCCGCTGGTTGGAGAAAATTGAGTCGGTTTTCTCGATGTGCAGCTGCCCGGAAGGCGACCGGGTGAAATATGCTTCTGCGACCCTAGAGGGTCAAGCTCTGACTTGGTGGAACTCCACCACCCAGACCATGGGTATTGGGGAAGCTCACGCTATGCCCTGGACAGAGTTCACTCAGTTGTTGAAAAATGAGTACTGCCCGAGGGATGAAATCCAGAAGCTTGAGCACGAAGTCTGGAATCATAAGATGGTGGGGTCTGAGGTCGAAGCTTACACTGCTAGGCACAATGAGTTGGCGGTGTTGTGCCCTGATTTGCACACACCGGGGTTGGTGCCGGAGATTACGGGGTTGGTAGCTGCGGGTAATCTCATTGTTTATTCTGAGGTGGTTCAGTCGGCTCACAGGCTGACCAATATGAAGGTGGCTGAAGGGGTCTTGCCTCCTCGAGGCACTGCTGTGAAGGCCCCTGAGAATAACAAGCGTAAATGGGAGAGTGTGGGTAAAGGCTCAAGTTCAGCTCAGCCTCAGCATGTGAAGAGGTCCGATGTTGGGGGACCGTCGATTGAGCAGAAACCGGGTGGTTATACCGGGAAGTTGCCGAAGTGTGACTGGTGTGGATTTCACCACAACGGTCGTTGTGAGGACCGAAACCACTGCCACGGGTGCCACAAGCTTGGGCACCAGGCAAAGGATTGCAGGGTTAATCTCCAGGGTAACCGGAACCCACCTGCTACACCTACTCCGGCTCCTCGGGTTGCTGCTCCCCAGGGAAACCAGGGTAAACAGGGGTGCTATAATTGTGGTGAGCTTGGTCACTACAAGCGTGAATGCCCAAAGTTGAAGCAGGGCGAAGCTGGGAAGAACGGAGCGGGTAATGGGAACAACGGGGGCGGAGGCAGGAATGCTCGCGCCTTTGTGATTGGTTCGAGCGGGGCTCGACAGGATCCTGACACTGTTACTGGTACGTTTCTTCTCGATAATCGCTATGCCACGGTTTTATTCGATTCCGGTGCCGATAAGAGTTTTATATCTCTTGGGTTTAGTCAATTGCTTGATAGGGTACCTACACCTTTATAGGCTAAGTACTTGATAGAATTGGCTGATGGTAAGAAAGTCGAAGCGACACACGTCCTTAGGGAGTGTCGCCTTGAGTTGTCGGGATATTCCTTTCCTATTGACCTGATGCCGGTGTCCTTGGGTAGCTTCGATGTTGTCGTGGGTATGGATTGGTTGTCCTTGTATCATGCTGAGATCGTTTGTTTCGATAAAGTCATTCGACTTCCCCTCCCTGATGGAGAAATTCTGTTGGTGCACGGTGAGAAGAGCGGGGTCCCTTTGAGTATCATTTCGTGTATGAAAGCTTATAAGTATCTTTGGAAGGGGTATTCTGCCATTCTGGCGCTTGTTTCGGTTTTGTCAGAGGAAGAGAAGAAGATTGAAGATATTCCTGTCGTTCGTGATTTTCCCGATGTATTTCCTGAGGATTTACCTGGCCTCCCGCCTTATCGACAGGTCGAATTCGGTATTGAACTTGCTCCAGGTGCAGCCCCTATTGCCCGAGCCCCATATCATCTTGCACCTCCCGAGATGCAGGAGTTGTCTAACCAGTTGCAGGAGCTGTTGGAAAAGGGTTTCATCCGACCTAGTTCGTCCCCGTGGGGAGCCCCTATTCTGTTTGTCAAGAAGAAGGACGGAAGCCTGCGAATGTGTATCGACTACCGTGAGTTGAACAAGGTTACTATCAAGAATCGTTATCCTCTTCCTCGCATCGATGACTTATTCGACCAACTTCAGGGTTCTAGTTTCTATTCGAAGATCGATTTGAGATCGGGGTACCATCAGTTGAGGGTCCAAGAAGCTGACATTCCGAAGACCGCCTTTCGAACTCGCTATGGCCATTTCGAATTCTTGGTCATGCCTTTTGGTCTCACCAATGCACCCGCCATTTTTATGGATTTGATGAACCGTGTTTGTAAGCCTTATCTTGATAAATTCGTGATTGTCTTCATTGATGATATTCTAGTCTATTCCAAGAGCGAAGGGGACCACCAGGAACACTTGCGTCTTGTTTTGGAACTCCTAAGGCAGGAACAGTTGTACGCCAAGTTTTCTAAGTGTAGCTTCTGGTTGCGTGAAGTCCAGTTCCTTGGTCATGTAGTTAATGAGAAAGGAATTCACGTCGACCCAGCTAAGATAGAAGCCATCAAAGACTGGGAAGCACCAAAGACGCCATCTGAGGTGCGGCAATTCCTGGGTCTTGCAGGTTATTATCGTCGTTTTATCGAGGGATTTTCGAAGATCGCTCAACCCCTCACCTCGCTTACCCAGAAGGACAAGAAGTTCGACTGGGGTGATTCGCAAGAGTCAGCCTTCCAAATGTTAAAGGCAAAACTCTATTCTGCTCCTATCTTGTCCTTGCCTGAGGGCACGGACGATTTTGTGGTTTATTGTGACGCTTCTATCCGCGGTCTCGGTTGTGTGCTAATGCAGCGCGAGAAGGTCATCGCCTATGCTTCTCGTCAGCTCAAAGTTCATGAGAAAAACTACCCCACCCACGATCTGGAATTGGGTGCTGTAGTCTTTGCTTTAAAGATATGCAGGCATTACTTGTACGGTACCAAGTGCACTATTTACACCGATCACAAGAGCCTCCAGCATATCTTTGATCAGAAGGTGTTGAATATAAGACAGCGTCACTGGGTCGAGCTTCTTAATGATTATGAGTGCGCTATTAAATATCATCCTGGCAAGGCGAATGTGGTCGCAGACGCCTTGAGCAGGAAGGAAACCGCTAAAGCCCGTCGCGTTCTAGCTCTTCAGCTCACCATCCATTCCGGCCTACCTGACCGAATCCGTTCGGCGCAGCAAGAAGCTTTGAAGGAGGAAAACCTTAAAGCTGAAACCATGCACCGTGCTGATAGCCACCTTGAGCTCAGGTCCGATGGCCTACACTATTTCGCTGAACGTATTTGGGTCCCTTTATTTGGGGGCTTGCGGGAGCTCGTTCTTGATGAAGCTCACAAGTCCCGGTACTCTATTCACCCTGGCTCCGATAAGATGTATCAAGACCTAAAGATACTTTATTGGTTGCCGAACATGAAGGCGGGCGTGGCTTCGTACGTGAGCAAGTGCTTGACCTGTGCCAAGGTCAAGGTTGAATATCAAAAGCCGTCCGGCCTCCTGCAACAGCCTGAAATCCCCGAGTGGAAATGGGAGCGGATTACGATGGACTTTGTGACCAAACTCCCGAAATCTCCCAGTGGTTGTGACATGATCTGGGTGATTGTTGATAGGTTGACAAAGTCTGCGCACTTCCTCGCTATCAAAGAAACCGATGGCCTCGAGCGTCTGGCACGTTTATATCTTAAGGAAGTGGTTTCTCAGCACGGGGTTCCTGTCTCTATTATTTCTGATCGTGATTCCCGGTTCGCCTCTAACTTCTGGAAGTCCTTGCATAAGGCTCTGGGTACTCAGTTAGACATGAGCACAGCTTATCATCCGCAAACTGACGGTCAAAGTGAGCGGACAATCCAAACACTAGAAGACATGCTCCGGGCATGTGTGATCGATTTTGGCAAAGGATGGGATAGTCATCTACCGTTGGTGGAATTCTCCTACAACAATAGTTACCATTCTAGCATCAAGGCAGCTCCGTTCGAGGCTCTTTACGGGCGGAAATGCCGGTCTCCTCTTTGTTGGGCCGAGGTGGGTGAAAGTCAACTCACCGGCCCGGAACTTGTGTACGAGACTTCCGAGAAGATCGTACAAATCCGTAACCGCATGGCAGCAGCTCGGGATCATCAAAAGAGCAATGCCGACCGTCGTCGCAAACCTTTAGAGTTTGAGGTTGGCGACAGGGTCTTATTGAAGGTATCTCCGTGGAAGGGCGTTATACGTTTTGGGAAGCGGGGCAAATTGAATCCTCGGTATGTGGGACCGTTCGCAATTCTGGAACGGATTGGACCGGTAGCATACAGGCTTGATCTGCCAGCTGAACTCAATAATGTTCATAATGTCTTCCACGTCTCCAATCTCAAGAAGTGTCTGGCGGATGAATCTTTGGTTGTTCCCCTCGAGGAGATCAAGGTGGATGATCGTCTGCGTATTATGGAAGAACCGGTTGAAATTGTTGACTATAAGATCCGTAGCCTTCGTCGGAGTAAAATCCACATTGTTAAAGTTCGTTGGAACTCAAATCGTGGACCGGAGTTCACGTGGGAACGGGAAGACCAGATGAAGGCTAAGTATCCCCATTTATTTCCTAAACGCGCGTTCGAATCAAGGCATGTCTCTGCTGAAGCTGAATGAATCTCGGGTCGAGATTCCTTTCAACAGGGGGATGATGTGGCAACCGGAAAATTTTTCTTCTCTTTCATCTCTTCCTTTTTGGCCTTGAGCAATTTTCGGGACGAAAATTCTTTCAACAGGGGGATGATGTGACACCCGGCAAACTCAGGTTAGTAACAGTGACTAAACTAGTAAGTCTACCTTAGCGAGTCGTGCATATTACGTACTTAATGGGGTCAGTCGAGTCAGTACGATGATTCTGGGAATCATCGGGAGTCGTTACGATGATCCGCGGGATCATCGGGAGTCGGTCCATAACCATGTGTACAAGGATTGGTGATTCGTGGAATCGCCGGGTTTAACGCACACACGCAAGTCTCGAGTCCTGGGAATTGGTGAACGGATGTAAACGTGTTAGTTATCGTGCATTATGTGTTTGTAATCATTAAGTGACTTGTCGGTATGTGAATACGTGTTTATATGTGTTAAAATACTGTTTAACGCGCCAAAAATCAGTTCCAGGACCTTATAGGCGATTAGGAGTCTGGGGAGCTCCTAATCGCCACTTACTGATGCGAGTAGGGGGATGCCTGATGGCGAATAGGGCCCTACTCGCCAGTATATAGGCGAGTAGGAGCCCTACTCGCCTGAACCACTCTCCTACTCGCATATACTGCTGTGCACGAGTCAAAACACCTATAAATAGAACCCTTGACTCCCCAAACACCATTTGTGCAACCCTAACTGATCCTAAGCCTCCCACACACCTTGAAACACCTCTGGAACTTGTTTTGCCTCAAAACACACCATCTCCAAGCTTATACACCTTTCTTTGATAAAATCCAAGGTGTGTTCTTCATCCTACACCTTTGTAATGTTATTATCTTGGTTCCCCAAAAGTCCAGACCTTATTTTGATAATAATGAGTCTTTAAAAACCTTGGAAAGGAGTTCTAAAACAAGTCTACACCATAATACTTGCTATATGTGAAGTATTGATGCATATGATGATTTTTGGTGATTATAACATGAATGTTTCCATGAATTTGATGTACTTCTGATGTGTAGGTGTTGTTAGGATAATTATCTATGAGTTTAAGTTCTTGTTATAGTGTTTAGATGCAAGTATGCATTTTGACCCATTTGGGTGATTCTTGAAGAAATAGGATGTTATGATATGATATGATTCATTGCTTGTTTATGGTTAGAAATCATGCTAGGATGATGCTATAACATAGAGATGATGAATTGCAAGTTGTAGGAGGTGTAATCTGATCTTTACTACTTAAGGAAAGATTTCATAGTTAATGAAACCTAATATTTTGCCATTTTTGGAAATAATCGCACCGAGCCCGTTAGAGTAGAGATAAATTGGGGGGTTTTTGCTTGGAAAGGGTTGGCTAATAGTTTAGTTATGATATTGGGTGTTTTTACATGTTTCGGATCTGATTTGGAGGGTTTAACGCGCGAAAACGCGCATCAGCAGGGCTTGGGGCGAATAGGAGCCTACTCGCCTGATACTTCATGCGAATAGGAGCCCTACTCGCCTAATCACCCCTCCTACTCACTAGTTGACTTTTCCTAATTGCATGAAAGTTTCCTAATCGCGTGTACTGCTGTCATAAACGCATTTTGACATCCCGGAACATGATTTGACGCCTAGGAACATGATAGGAACCCTGGGATACACCCAATGACTTAGTAACACGTGTTCGGACCTGTTTATGCGTTAATCGGACATTATGCTAGACTAGGTGAACTATTGCGCGTATTGAATGTTTAATTGCATGTGATGCATGATGTCTTGTATTTACCTAACACGTGGGATGTCGGGTCAGCAATGGGGTGTTGGGTCTTGTCTGGTACGGTCGGTTTAACAGTCAAAGGTGTTTTCAAACGTTTATAGTCGTGGTCTGGACATGCGGGGACTAGTTAACCTGCGGGTTATTAGTCCGGGTACTTACACACATCTTATGATAGGTCGCCGCTATTTGGGACTATTATAACATAACTACGTAACTGTTTTCAAGTAACGAAATCTAAGGTGAGTTTCACAGCCCCACTTTTACTGTTTTGCTTTCGGGGGAGAAACATGCTACGTACGAACTATTTAAAGATCATGTTATACTATGGGCACTTTATGTTACTATACGGATTTTATGGAAAGTCCCAGGGGAAACCATGAATGTGCTGGAACACACAACGAGGGAAATGTGGATAGATCTATTGGGCCTCACAAACCCCACTCGATGGCGGGGATGCCGGGCGGGTGCATATTGTCTCTACCTATCGGGTTATCGAGGCATCGGTAGCCCAGTCATCTGGGCTGGTTTCATCTTCTGGTTCATGTTTAGTAATGGGTTCCCAACCGTAGTAGTAAAAACACTTAACGTCTAGCAAACGTTCTTATGACATAGTATTAACGGGAATGATCTTTGTGAACTTGTGACAACACTTTTATAAAAGAAAACCTGTGAACTCACCAGCATTATATGTTGACATTTTGGGCATGTTTTCTCAGGTCGCTAAGGTAGCAGTCAATGGGCTAGGCGCACGGAGTCATGCACAGCGTCTAATATTTTGAAGCATATTAAACAATGTTTTGTAAACAATGATATGTCTTTTGGTTGTAAACAAGAAATGCTTCTGCTGTTGGTTTACGGCTCAAAGCATGATATTTTGGTTTTAAAAATATACATGAATGCATGTTTGTTGTATGTTTATTGTGATCGTTGACTGAGATCCTGGTGTGTCACGCGCCTCGCGGTAAAACCCCGCACGTGGAATTTGAGGGTGTGACAATTACTAACAAATATAATATTATAAAATGAAAATATCACAACCAAAAAACGTTTTCATATTATTTATTAACACAACCATATAGACTAAGATTAATGTTATAGATTATACCTAAAGCATGAGCAATAAACTCGTGGTTTTGGGAAATGATATTTTCTTTGGCCGCTTGGTCAGGAGTTTGATTCCTGATCCACCGGGTTTTACCGGCTCTTTATCGTCATGTCCTCGGGTGGGTAAAGGGTTGGGTTTTCCCCAGAACTGGTGGGTGTTAGCTACCCAACAATAAATGAGAATGAGAAAGGAAACTGACGTAAATTAAGAACTCATTAAATTTCCTTATTACATTCAAATTACTCACTTCCTAAATTTAGTGTAATTTATATTGGTAATAAGTTAAATTTTGAATTTTGAATTTCAAAATTCAAATTAAAATTCAAAATATTTAAATTCAGTTCGAAATGTTTAAATTCGAATTTGATAAAATTTATAATTCAGGTTAATAATTGTAAGAAATTACACATACTAACTATCCTTTAATTTACACAATTAATATGATTCAAAATCTCTACATAAGTTGTGTCAACTCTTATTAATACATTAATTGATCCTATTAATTTCCCTATATTATCCTAATATTAGTTTAACTTATGTTGGTAATCAATTAAATAACGAATTATCAATTTCAAATTAAATTCGAAATATTTAAATTCGAATTAGAAAAAAAAAATCAAATTTCAAATTTTGTTTACTAATAGTAAGAAATTGCACATACTAATTATCCTTTTAATTACACATTTTGAATGACTTAATCTTTTAAAAACTAACTGCTTGGGTTTGAAAGGAGAAACCCGTGTGGTGCTATGGGATTCGATCATGGGCAGTGGTCGCTTTGCAACACATGATTTACCGCTGAAACACTACTCTAAAAAAGAGTTAATAATGGTAACCATTACACCTATTTATTATCTTTAAATTATGATTTCGTAATATATTTAAAATATAACAATTAATAATTTTGGTTTTAACTTTATCAAATTAATTACAAGTAAAAATTAAAATTTTAAATACTAGAATTTAGAATTATACATTTCTGTTAAACTTTAAAAATATTTGAATACTAAATGTTTTATTTAAATATTTAATCTCAAAATTTTGAATTTAAGATTTATAGTAAAATTTAAATTTAATTAACACATTTAAAATATTTAATTCAAATTTGTGAATGATTTTATTGATTACTAGAATTTGAATTGATAGATTTTAATTAAACTTTATAAATATTCAAATATTAAATGTTCTATTTAACTATATAATTTCATATTTTAATATCTATAATGGTAACAATTAGATTTAATTATAACATTTAATTCGAATTTTGAATGATTTGACTCAAACGGTGTCTTACTTTTAACATTTTATCAAAAATATTTTTCAATACTACTTATTTTTACTAGATAATACTCCTCAAATACCATATGATAACAAGATTCCAATGAAGTTTCAAAAGCGTCAATTCCCAATATCCGTATGTTTCGCAATGACCATCAATAAAAGCCAAGGACAGTCTCTATCGAATGTAATTGGATTGTATTTAAGAAACCCCGTATTCTCACATGGCCAACTTTATGTCACATTAACAAAAGTTAAAAGCAGGGCAGAGGTGAAATTATTTATACTAGATAGTGATGGGAATGTCAAAAATGTGGTGTATAAGGAAATATTTAGTGATATTTGAATAACATATGTATTCCTTACTTTTAAATTTTAATAAAATATTTCTACTATATTTTGTTTATAGGTTATACCGTTCCAAATAATTATTAATTGTTGAACCGCGCATCCACGCGGGCAATAGTCTAGTAATGTAATATACACATTTTAAGCGATTTTAGCCTAAAAGAAACTCAAAAACACACTGAAAGAATTCTTTTTAAAAGAAATAAATAAAACATATAATAATACACCTACGTAACAGTTGTTGAACACTAAACAACATAAATGTTAAACTTTTAAAAAATTCTGTTGGCACTTTTTTGATTTTTTTATTAAAATGCTTTCTATATTATATGCCCTAATTTTCTTTAAAGAATTATTTTTTCAAAGGGTTTTAACAACTTAAGTGAGCTTTCATTATAGTCCTTCCCTGCATAAATATATACATATACGTATACACACACATAGATATAAGTACATAGTGTGATGTTCAGTGGAAAATTTAAAACGTTGAGGAACCACAGAACCATGCATTTAACATGTTAAATATATTATAAAATTTCAATTCAATGAGTAAAAAATTATTTTCTTCACTTTTTTTTGGAGCCTTTGCATATAATGATGTGTAGAAGTCATTCTAGTTAAATGTATAATTCCCCGGCGGTCAACCTTTTTAAGGTTCCCCACTGCACCCTTGAATCCTCCCCCCCCCCCCCCGACACACACACACACACTAGTTGAGGCTCCCGCGCTATGTGGTAGGGTGTCAATAAGAAACATGGTAAGTGCGTTTTTTTTTATCAAACTATAACATATAAGACATTACAATAACAAATAAGCTACATAGTCTGTTTTATTTTTAGTTAATGGAACTCCTACTTTCGAGCTCAATTGTGAGAAAGGCATTCGTCAAGGGGATCCATTGTCTCCTTTTCTAATTCTATTTGTTATGGAGGCGCTATCGGGTACGTTTGATAACGTCGTGGTTTTGGGAATTTTAGAAGGGATTAAAGTTGGAAAAGATAAAGTGATGTTATCTCATTTATTTTATGCGGATGAGCGATGACTATGGAAGAGTGGAGCAAGGACAATGTCGAAAATGTGGCTTGAATCCTTCGATGTTTTTATATATGTTCAGGTTTAAAGATCAATATCCACAAGTCTAGTTTAATCGGGGGTTGAGGTTGCTGGTAGGGAAGTGGAGGATATATCCAAGATTTTGGGGTGTAGGAAAGGTGATATTCCATTTGACAACTTGGGAATTCGAGTCGGAGCAAACATGAATAGAGAAAGAAATTGGAGCGGGGTCATGGAAGTTTTTGGAAAAAAAAGGTTGAGTAGATAGAAGGCGAATGCTCTCTCAATCGGCAGATGGGTTACTTTGAATAAGTCTATATTGGAGAGTCTTCTGGTTTATATTTAATTTGACTACCAAATTTTTTCATATATACATGTTTTGGTAAAAGATTTAAAAAAAAAAGCACGAGACATAAGATTTCTTAATGTTCTTTCAACTCGACGTGGTTCTCAAAGTATCCATCACACGCGCACATAAACCCCCCCCCCCCCCCACGTATATGTAATCTTTAAACTCTTAACACCTTTCCACTTTCAACTTTCAAGGATCCCTTATACCTTCTATATTTTACAATTTTTTTCATTTACTGTTTGGTCAATTTTGCAAGGTAAGATGTTGAAAGGTGCGTATGTAGTTCAACGTTTTTGAATATATTTTTTCCCGTTTAACGACCATGTCATAACATGCGCAGATTATAAGTTAGTTATTCTTTTCTATGTTTTACGTATGTTTCGGTTTAAGTTTTGTGCGTTAACACGGCGAGGATTAACATTTTAACCTCTACTTTTTGTTTGGTTTAACAGTCCCGCCGCAAATTGCACAACCTAAATACTAGGTAAAATCCTTTTCTTGTTCTTACTTATATTCTAAGTGGTTTGAGTTTATAATCAGTGGCTCACTTAATGATGCGTTCAACGAAAATCAATTTAAATGGCTCAAAATACTAAGTTGAAATGAGAGGTTTCAAATATCAAGCTTAAAACTTACAGTTGTTTATCAAGTAAATAAGAATGAAACCCTGATATATATACTAAACTTTTAAGTTTTAAACATGGAAACTAAATGATAATTATCTATACTACATTATAAAGGAGGAGACATGGGTAAATATGTTCAAATTGTCTAAAGTTAAGATGACATATCAATGGTTTCTTTACAATTCCTAAATTTTACCACTTTTCTTCCCTAAATTCCCCTAGAAAACAATCAACTTTTATATGAAAATGGAACTCACCCAAACTAAATAAACACACGGGATAACAATATTTTTGAACAAATTCCATGGCGATGAAAGATAATAATTTATGTTACTACAATGAATAATCTTATCTCAGCTAAACTTGTATTAGTTTTAAAACTTTGCCATAATAATACTTATATTATAAACATTTTTCATACATATACGTCTACCCAGTGGCAAAGTGGACTAGATGGTTCGACTCACTGGCTACATTGGGCAATTATTTAGCTGTTGGGTCAGGTTAGGCAAGTCTATTACAAACTTACAAATCACAACTTTTAATTTCTTAATGGATAGTGACCTTCATATGATAGTGTATACAATATCAAATTCTTACTACATGCTTTTGTCATGTAAATGAACTTTATCATTTAGCAAGGAGTCTTTAATGACATGGTTATGTAAATATGCAATGACTGGACAACTTAGATAAGAGTGATGATTATGTTCACATTGGTCTATTACAGTAACATATCTTTGGTTTATTAAGATTTGTTCAACAATAGGTACCTGGTTTTTGTGGTGAACTGCAATCAGTTGTAAGTGGCGGTGTACATTTCTTTTCTTTTCTTTCTACGAATACTTGTTAAAACATAGTGTGCACATTTTTATTCTTTTTGCGTAACTTGTGGCAAAAAACCTACTTATCATAATGTTGTATTGCAACCCATTTGTGGACCCCGCGGCAACGAGCGGGTAAACCCACTAGTAATCTATGCTATACTAGGTTAGAGCCCGCGTGTACACGCGGTACATGTCTATCTCAAATGAAAAAAATTCTATAAATATTGTAGTATTCATTTTTCATTTATTGAAATTTTATTTATTCAAGCAGAAGATATGCAAATTTTATTTATTAAAGTTACATGATACAATTCGTATGAATTTTGGTTGATTGTAAATTATCATAAAAAAGTTTAATGTTACCCAATAGCAAATATATGAATCAACAAATGTTTGATGTGGCGTGATTTAAAAACAAATAATTAAGACGTAATATTATTAATATGACTGAAAATTATTTTGAATATAGTATATATTTTAGGAAACTGTTAATTACTGACAAAATTTATTTTATTAATATAATTGAATGATTGAGGAATTTATCATTTATTTACAAATGAATTTCAAGTAAATGCTAATTAATAAATTATAATTTTCATAATAATTATATGATATACATTCATCTCTGCCAATAAAGTCCAATCAGAATTTAAAAATTCTGATTAATGTCAATAAATAACATTAAAACTCTTAATAAATAACATTAAAACTGCTACAATCTCAATAAAATTTTATTAATTGCAATAAAGTCCAATCATAATTTAAAAATTCTTATTAATGTCAACAAATAACATTAAAACTCTTAATAAATAATATTAAAACTACTACAATCTCAATAATGAATCATTCAAATCAATTACGTTAAAAAACATCCGCGTTTCGAATTACCTTACACATATTTAGTAATCGAGATTAGTTGTGATTGAAGTAATACAATTCTTTAACAAAAAGTAACATTTTGAAAATTTATATTATCATTTAATTTCGTTGTTAAAATAGGTTCAAAATTGTCATTTGTAAGAAAAAAAACATAGGTTCAAAATTGTCGTTTGATTATGTATCAATTGTCGTATCATGACAATTGATTAAAGAAAAGTCGTAATATCAAAATTAAGGTCGGTCAACAATATTAAAACTAAATTCATAATATTAGTAATATCAATAAATAAGATTAAAAGTCTTAATAAATAACATCAAAATCATAATCAATCATTCAAATCAATGACATTAAAATCATCCGTCTATCAAATTGCCTTACCCATTATCTACAAATTATTATTGTCATATTAAAATTAGGAAACTAAAAATTAGCATACGAATTTTGAGACCATGATGACTTGAATCGTGTAATTGACAATTGATTAAAGGAAAGTCGTAATATCAAAATGAAAGTTGGTTAACAACATTAAAAGTAAATTCGTAATATTAGTATTAGTAATATTGATAAATAAGATTAAAATATTAATAAGTAACAACAAAATCATAATCAATCATCTAAATCAATAACATTAAAAACATCCACGTTTCAAATTGTCTTACCAATTATCTACAAATTCTTATTGACATCTCAAAATTAGCACACTTATTGAAATGATTTTGATGATTATCATTTAATGAGAATTGATTAAAGGAAAGTCATAATACAAAAATTAAATTTGGTCAACAATATTAAACCGAAATTCCTAAAAATAGTAATATCGATAAATAAGATTATAAATATTAATAAATAACAACAAAATCATAACACATTAATGAATTACTAGATTTTTGCCCGCGTGTACACGCGGTTCACCAACGTACATCTATTTGGAGAATTATAACGTATAAGAAAAATACAGTAGAAATATTGTATTAAAGTATAAAACAACGAATACAAATTTTATTCAAATATCACTAAATATTTCTTTATACACCACATTTCTGGTTTTAGTTTTCACATTCCCATCACCATCAAGTATAAGTAATTTCACTCCTGTCCTGCTTTTAACTCTTGACAATGCGACATAAAGTTGGCCATGTGAGAAAACAGGTTCTCTTAAATACAATCCAACCTTAGATAAAGACTGTCCTTGGCTTTTATTGACGGTCATTGCGAAACATACGCTTATTGGAAATTGACGCCTTTGGAACTTTACTGGAATCTTGAAATTACAGTTAATTTCAAAACATATAAGCAAAATTATAAGTCTCTAAAGATTTCCTTGTACACCACATTTGTTGTTTTAAATAAAACAAATGAACATTAATTTTATCAAACCATTGGCGAAACGGTATCTACTTATTGTATTATATAAATATCATAATACAAAAGTGAGGATCATAAGAAAAAAAGGGTGAAAGACGGTTTATAAAATAAAGGAAACTTATATGTGAGAGAAGGTATAAAGATATGTAGCTTGAAACTCTGGCATCATTTTTGTATTCACCCACAAAACACAATTTGTTTAATTTTATAAAAAAAAGTTCATAGTAGTTATTACCTTGACAGGAGGTATAATTAGCTCCTTTAAATTGTACTTCATTTACTTCTCAGGAGGTATAGTTATTACCTTGACACGATTATAATTTTCTAAAATATATACTTATGTATATATTAAATGAAACAAATTATTAAAAATCATTTACCATAAATTAATAGGATCCTAATTTACATGCATGTTAGCATATACATGTTTAAGAGGATAAAGCTTTTCTTGTTAAACTTTCAAATGTATACCAACTCCAATCATTTCAAGAACAATACTCAGAAGGTTGGTTTATCATAAAGACGTTTAAAAGTTACCCATGTAACTATTAAATACATCACATTCAAATTCTAGAAAAATAAGGCATCGGTTCAGATTTTGCAGTGTTATAACCTAGGCAACCCACCACCATTTTGGAGGCCCAAAGCAAAGAAAAAATACAGGCCCTTTTCAAGTAAAAAACGCTTTGTTTGAAGTTTCATGACTTGCCTATATTTGATTTAATTTTACAAATCTTTGGCTCCAATTGGTGATTGTGTTAAACCCTGCCACATAAATTTATATCAGATGTCTATAGATAAAGTAAATCCAATACACCTATTTGAGTAAACCAAATCGCAAATGTCCATATTAAAAGACAATATGCACAAAATAATACAACTAACTAAATGAAAAGTACATCTTGGGTATCATAAAGTACATATATGCCTTTGGTGTTAAACACCTCCAAAACTGCCACCTACCATCATTAAAACAAAGATCAATATAAATAATTTTATATTCTATGATCAAAGTGTGTTAATTTTTTGTAAGTCACATACTTGTAGGTACTACTTGCCCGCGTGTACACGCGGTTCAACAATTAATAATTATTTGAAGCGTAAAAATTATAAAGAAAATATAGTAGAAATACACATACAATTTAAATATAATTAAATATTTCCTTATACACAACCTTTTTTGTTTTATTTATAACCTTCCAATCTGGATCAAGTAACTCAACCTCTGCCCTGCTCTTAACTCTTGACAATACCACATAAAGATGGCCATATGTGAATCCTGGATTCGTTTCTGTGTTTGCATCTTAGTTCAAAAATTTATAAATACATGTCATCCATAATTGGAAAATATATAAATATTTTAGGATATCTCTAAATTAAAGGTAATAAATATGTTTAATTGTTATAATTAATAACTTAAATTTATAAGTTTGAAATTTTTTAAAATATTCCATTCATTCAAAACTTCAAATTGAATGCATTAATTAAGTTTAATTGCTAGCATTATTATCTTAAATTCAAAATTTAGAAATTTTACAATATTAACCAAAATTTAAAAATTAGTTATAAATATTAAAGCTTGAAATTATATACTTAAATAGAACATTTAATATTCAAATATTTTCAAAGTTTAACTGAAAATTATTTTTGAAATTATAGTATTCAAAATTTGAATTTAAACTTGAAACTAATTTGAGAAATTTATAACCAATATTACTATTTGTTAAAATTAAATATATTAGAAAATCTGTAATTTAAAGGTAATAAATAGGTGTAATTGTTACAATTATTAACTTAAATTAAGAAATTTGGATTATTTAAATATTTAAATCATTCACAATTATGAAACTAATGTAGTAGTTAATTCTAAATGTTACCATAATTATTCTAAATTCAAATTTTTCAATTTTTATAATATTACCCAAAATTTAAAAATTAAAATTATGAATATTAAAATTTGAAGTTAAATACTTAAACAGAATATTTAGTATTCGAATATTTTTAGAGTTTAACAGAAATGTTATTACACAATTGATAAATGTTTGCTTTGACCTAAAATTTAAATTAAAATAATCATAATGAATTACCAAATTTAATTTAATCAATGAATTACCTAATTTAATTTGAATTAATGATTTTTTATTTTAAAAAAAAAAAAACTAAAAATTTTATAAATTATATGGAAAGTGTTTAATATTTGACCGATGTTGACCATTGCCTTTAATGGCTAGATTTTTTATTTAAAAAAATTAATAAAGACATTGTATTAATAGACGAAGAGGTTGTTGGTTTTGGAATAAGGATATTTGATATAATAATTTCTATAAATAATACTTTAGAGTACATGTTCAAAAAAAGTGTTAACAATGTATATTTTATTTTTTAATTGATTTTTTATTGGCTATAATTAATTTAATTATTTTCTTTGACCAAAAAAGTCAATATTGTCATTAATTATATACGAAAAAATTAAGTGGCATGTTATTACACAATTGATAAATGTTTGCTTTGACCGAAAATTCAAATTAAAATAATCATAATGAATTACCTAATTTAATTTAATCAATGAATTACCTAATTTAATTTAATTAATGACTTTTAAAAAAACTAAAAATTTTATAAATTACATGGAAAGTGCTTAATATTTGACCGATGTTGACCATTGCCTTTAATGGCTAGATTTTCGATTTAAAAAAAATTAATAAAGTCATTGTATTAATAAACGAAATTATACCTTGAAGACGAAGATGATAATCGGATTCACAGATAACCAAATACATCGTATTCGAAGATGATAATCCAATTAAAAACAATAACCAAAAGCAAAAAAAAGGTATTAGTACCAAATGATACTTGTGATTAAAATTAGAGTAAAACTTTAACAAATAAATATTCTATATTTTTAGGTAAGTAATGAAAGCTTATTAAACCAGTTTAATTTATATTATTATAATAAATTACAAATCAATTTCAGATTTAACTAAGCGAACTTTTAGAAATAGAAAAATTAATAATTAAAAGGTATGTATTAAGTTTTTAAATTACTAAAATTAGTGTGACAATTTGAATTTGAATTTAAAATTCAATTAAACATTTAAATTTGAAAATTCAAAATTACATATACAATCTTGGAAAACATTTACGGATTTGATAAGGAAACTTCTTAATATTGATTAAGTTTCCGTAAAAAAAATATATAAAGTCAAAACAAAATTTTGAACTTTCAAACAAATAAATCAATTATAAATTCAGATTTTGTATAAAAAAATTGGTCAAACCAAGTCAATCAGAATTAATGCCACAATCTTGGAAACCAATTAAAATATTCCTACAAACATGCAATCCATTCTTTACCAACAAATTCAAACGGATATTAGAAAGACTTCTTGACATTTAGCCTGCCAAACCAAAAGCAATGAACACATATGTTATCATGCATATGTATCAATCATCGTAGTTTAAAACATAAGGTAACAAATTGATTACCTAACACACTCATGACCCCAGGAACCAATATCACCTTCAGAATCTAGCAACCGATACTTCAAACTCTCCTGAATGTGTAAAACGTGGACAACGTTAGTAACAAAACACAATAGAAATAGAAGAAATCAAAACATAATTGAAAAAAATCCCAAATAACAAAATCAGACAGAAAATGAGAAAATGGAGGAGACCTTCAAAAAAAAAAAACACGAAAACAAAAACAATAAAAAAACTAACCTTCAGAATCCAGCCAATCCAATAAAAAAAACAAAACTAAAAACGTAAAAATTAAAACGTTGGTACCGATCAAAAAGCGAAAAGAGAGAGACCAATGAATCAATTTCCAATAAAGAATATACAATCGCATCAAATGAGGGGATAAAAAGACTAATCAGGTATTGGAATTTTGATCGAGATGAAAAATGTTTGATTGGCTTAGGATTTGAAAGAAAAGATCGGCTTGTCAATTGACCCACTAACCTTGTGTTGATCACCATATCTTATTTTGGCCAAGAATAGCATAATGACAATTCCAAGAACAATTGCAACAGGAGCCCACTTCTTGATCAATGCCTAAACGTTGAAAAACAAATGAACAAAACAATGTAAGGGTGTGTTCAGGGTTGCTTATTCCCAATTGAAATAAGCAAATAAGAATAAATAACCACAAAAGATATCGTCATTCCCAATATAACCACATTGCAATTAAGAATTTAAATAACTTTATGTTTTAGACCTTTTGTTCTTCAATCACAAAATCCAATATTTTATCCCCTAGTATCTGCAAAAATCAAAGGGATTAGAGCCCTAAATCAAACCAAAAGACCAAAACCTCCAAATAGCTCAGAAAAATAAATCGTAATAGAGAAAAATAAAGAATGCATAATAGAGGAAAATAAAGAACGCATACCGAATAAGAGAAAATCGAAAGGCGAGTGTAAATCTGTGGATGGTTTGATAGAAAGACTAATATTTGTAACGAAGTAGAAGATAGAAAGTTATTAGAAAGATTGGTTTTGATTAACAAATAGGAAACTTATTAATGGGAAAATTAATATTAATGACCGATTTTGACCAAACTAATAAATGATTTTTGATTTAAAAAAAATTAAAATTTTTATAAATTCTCACACTTGGACACTTGGCACAATATGATATGCTAGAGAATTGAAGGATGAATGTGGGAGGGACAAGTGTACACATTGAGTTTCATATATTAGTTGTATAGATGAAACATATATAAAAATAGATAAAGTATACAAATAGAAAGTATGCAATCAGACTTAAATCTATGCTAAATGGTCAACAATTTTTGAAATGAAGTATAAAAATAGAAAGTATGCAATCAGACATTCAATTTTTAATTTTGTAGGAACAATCAACATTTTTGGCTTTCAAGTTTAAATTTAGTAGGAAAAATTAACATTTTTCACCAAACATTATTTATTCAGTCAAAATAAAATTAAATAACAGTTATTATGATGCTAATCTAACTTCGGTAAATTGTTAAAACATATTAATAAAAATAGAAAGTATGTAATCAGACTTAAATCTATGCTAAATGGTCAACAATTTTTGAAATGAATTATAAAAATAGAAAGTACGCAATCAGACATTAAATTTTTTATTTTGTAGGAACAATCAACATGTTTGACTTTCAAGTTTAAATTTAGTAGGAAAATTAACATTTTTGACCAAACATTATTTATTCAGTCAAAATAAAATTAAATAACAATTATTATGATGCTAATCTAAATTCGGTAAATTGTTAAAAGATATTAATAAAAATAGAAAGCATGCAATCATACTTAAATCTATGCTAAATGATCAACAATTTTCGAAATAAAGTATAAAAATAGAAAGTATGCAATCAGACGTTAAATTTTTAATTATGTAAGAACAATCAACATTTTTTACTTTCAAGTTTAAATTTAGTAGGAAAAATTAACATTTTTGACCGGACATTGTTTATTCAGTCAAATTAAAATTAAATAACAATTATTATGAAGCTAATATAAATTCGGTAAATTATTAAAAGATATTAATAAAAATAAAAAGTATGCAATCAGACTTAAATCTATGCTAAATGGTCAACAATTTTCGAAATAAAGTATAACAATAAAAAGTATGCAATTAGACATTAAATTTTTAATTTTGTAGGAACAATCAACATTTTTGACTTTCAAGTTTAAATTTAGTAGGAAAAATTAACATTTTTTACTGAACATTATTTATTCAGTCAAAATAAAATTAAATAACAATTATTATGATGTAATCTAAATTCGGTAAATTGTTAAAAGATATTAATTAAAACAGAAAGTATGCAATCAGACTTAAATCTATGATAAATGGTAAAAAAAATTCGAAATGAAGTATAAAAACAGAAAGTATACAATCAGACATTAAATTTTTAATTTTGTAGGAACAATCAACATTTTTGACTTTGAAGTTTAAATTTAGTAGGAAAATTAACATTTTGACCGAACATTATTTATTCAGTCAAACTAACATTAAATAAAAATTATTATGATGCTAATCTGAATTCGATAAATTTTGTTAAAAGATATTAATAAAAATAGAAAGTATGCAATCAGGCTTAAATCTATGCTAAATGGTCAACAGTTTTTGAAATTAAGTATAAAAATAGAAAGTATGCAATCAGACATTAAATTTTTAATTTTGTAGGAACAATCAACATTTTTGACTTTTAAGTTTGAATTTAGTAGGAAAAATTCACATTTTTGACTGAACAATATTTATTCAGTCAAAATAACATTAAATAAAAATTATTATGCTGCTAATCTAAATTCGGCAAATTGTTAAAAGTTATTATTAAAATAGAAAGTATGCAATCAGACCACGCGCACCCATCTCTAAATTTAATCCTAATATTAAATGATTCATTTATTTTTGATAATTCAGCAATCATATTAGGAATTAACTGCATAGTAATAAGTAGCAAGTAAATAAAAAGTTAAAAATTACATGTAGCGAAGTAAAAGCGTCTAAAAGAAAAAAAAAGTTACAAACAATAATAAACGTACCAATTCATTATGATAAGATATGATAGCCTTTGCGTGTTAAGATCAAATCATGTGGTAGAATAGATAGAGAAACATATATTATTAATAAAAATTTGATAGATATATATTAAAAAAATGTTGATGACAAAAACAAATTACCACAAAAACCATTGAATACTAAAATATATGTAAAAAAACAAAACATATAATATTGTTACAATTTATCTAGGATGATATAATAGTTTAAATCGATGATATACCTGTTCAAATCAGAGGTAAAACTGCATAAACCTGTTCAAAGAAAAATAAATATGATTTAAAGCTACATGTCCAAGTCTTAAAGCTAAACATACACATATATATATATATATATATATATATATATATATATATATAAGGTTATATTAGAAACTATTGTTATAGTGAAAACCTTGGAAACTCTAACAAACTCTAACTTCCCGACTTTTTTATTAATGAAAATTTTAGGGTATGTAACATACATGATTTTAAGCATTTAGGGCCAAAAAATCGAAAAAGCGTTGAGCCGTTTTTAAAAAAAAAAAAAAAAAAAAAAAAAAACCATCTTCGGGTAACAAATGGGTAACATGTGTTAGTTTGGCTTAACATGTGTTAGTCGAAATTTTATTTATTTATTTTTTTTAAAAAATAAAGTGCTCGGCGTTTTTTTTTATTATTTTTTTTGGCCGAAAATGCTTAAAATCATACATATTACATGCCCTAATTTTTTCAAAAAAAAAAAAAAAAAAATTGGGAAGTCAGAGTTTCTAGAGTTTTCACTATAAGAGTGGGTTTCCAAATGATCCTTACCCATACATATATATACACACACACACCAATTATGTATTGCCAAACATCGTGGAGCCCCACCGTAACGCGTGGGTTCGTGCTAGTATAATGGTGTTACTAAATGGCATTGTTTTTTAATAGGCTTAACCGAACGTTACATTATCAACATTAAAGTATTTGTTTTTGTTGCTATTCTTGAAACAAGAGAACAAAAATCTCTACTTCATAAACCAAAATCAGTATTGTCTCATTACAATATCAATAATAACAAGAAAATGCATGCGTATAACACTTAATGAATCAGTTTAGGTAAATCTCTTTTCCTTCGGAAAGTAAAATACAATCTACTGTTATTCGGCCGTCTATCGATGCTAAATTATGTTCGTACTTGTGTGGTTGTTAGTAATTTTGGTTGATTTTGTGTTTTTAATATGAACAAATCCTCTTTTTAACTACATGACAAAGTAATTTGAAATAAATCTCCATTCTTTAAAAAAAAGTATTAGTGAGCAGCCTGCAATAAATATTAATAAAGCTAGTACGTTTGTTTGCAGGTAGATTAAGATGAAGGGTGGAGGATAATCACTCGTCGAAAGCTTGTGAAAATAATCAGCATGCCTTCGTCACCCAGGCGTTTGACACATTCGGCATCTTAATGCTGGAGGCGGTTCGGTTCTTGGCTATACTACATCGTGTGGTCCACAACAACTTTTCGGCCCCTCAGAGGCGAGACTTTGTTTTCACTAGATTAAGATTTTCTATTCAGAAGGGGATGACAGCGCAGTTTGTTGCCCGTCTACCTGCTATTCTTATGTAATTTGCCTTTTATTAATATAATTAGAAACAAATATTACATTTTCGATCTTAATTAAAAAAAGATGAAGGGTCGATCTTGATTATACTATTTCATCTTGGAGGGCTTAAGGTTCATAATCTAGGAGGTCAAGGGACTGCGGTTGTATTATCTCATACTTGAGAAGAGCAATTCATTCAGATTATTATGTGTGCTCTATCTTTAAAATCTTTTGATATTGTCATTTGACATGCTTATACACGTCTTCAAGATTGATTATGACTTAAGAAAGTGTTACATTCTTATCTAGGTTATATATATCCTCCTCCACGTCCACCCTATCACCGTATCCACCCCAACGAACACTAGGTCCTCCATATCCACCACCATTATACCCATCCCAATCGCCACCAAGACCTGCATATCCACCACCACCATTATAACCTACCCCAAGGCCCGTTTGAGCTCTATCTTGTGTGCCCTTGTAAACATATATAATTAGCAATTTTGAACACGCATCACTTATATGCATATGAACTCTTTAGTCGTTTGAAATTTTAAAACGTGTTTGTAGCATAGTTGTCAAAGCACCTAGGCGCACAGGCCGAGCCCGGAGCCTAGGCGCAAGGCGCATAAAAAACGAGGGCTTTTTATAATTAGGCGCATAGTATAAAATACATTTTTTTAGGGATTTTAGAGATGTTTAAAACTTGTTTAGGGCCACTTTAGGATGTTTTAGAGTTGTTTATGACTTGTTCATGACTCCTTTAGGATGTTTTAGCGGTTTATGCAACTTTTAGCCTGAATTTGACCGGATATTAGCCTGAAAATAGCCCTGATAGTGCACCTCAGTGCCTAGGCGCACCCCTCACAAGGCGAAGCGCACTTGATGGGCCTCGAGCCTAGGCGCACGCCTAGGCGTGCTTTTGACAACTATGGTTTGTAGTTGGTTTATGGGAATATGAAGTTAGTTCGCTAACCCTTTCCTTTTTAGAGATTAAAGTCCAAACAAGCTTAACAAAGTCTACTCGCACCAATAGCAAACTTTACAAAGTATGCTTTACAACACTTGATGACCATAAAACAAAAAACCTCCTTGATTTTATTTATTTATATTATATTCCAAGAAACATCATTATACTATCGATCGATACATTATTTAACCCATGCATACCCACAAACATCATACATGTATTTATTCATATAGATAGGGCTTCTACCATCCTATGGAGTTGCTTCCTATTCGTTAAAGGCCATTGCTTCTGTGAGAGAGTAACAACATCGACTACAATATCCTCTTCCACCTCCACAACACCCAAATGGACAACCCCAACCACCACGACCACCCCAACCACCATATCCTCCTCCACGTCCGCCCCAACCACCATATCCTCTTCCACGCCCACCCCATCCACCACCATATCCTCCTCCACGTCTGCCCCATCCACCATTGTATCCACCCCAACCACCACCAGGTCCGCCATATGCACCACCACCCCAACCACCACCAGGTCCTCCATATCCACCACCACCGTAGCCATCCCAACCACCCCCACCATACCCATTATTCACATGATATTCTTCTTGAGCTTTATCCTCTGCACCCATGTAAACATAATTAGCAAATATACATATTTTTTAGTCTTTTAGGTTTTTAAAGTGTGTTTGTAGGTGATTTATGGGAATATCGTAATTAACCACTTTGTTACCATGCTAGCAAAAGTTCGCAAATGCTTAACAAAGTCCGCTAATTGTACTACCTATAAACATTGATACTATAAGCAATAAAATAAACTCACCGTTTGTTTCTTCCTTTGATTTTTCGACCTCTGCAGTTGACGAGACTAGAAGAACTAGTGCAAAGAGATAACATAGAACTATTAGGGATTTGAACTTCATGTTTCAAGTAAAAGAGTTGGTTTATGTTACATTCTACTGTTTTGTTCCTAATTATAATTGTGCAACTATATATATACGATGGTCGATGGCCAAGCTAGCATGCTTTAGGGAAGCTGAACGACTATCAAGCATTTACTCAGCATTTGTGCGGTTGTTGATTGTTAGAACTTTTGGATTCTCATAAAAATGTCAAAGTGTTATGCACTGGTTGAAAATCATTGTTTCTATAAATAGCAACATTTCGTAGAGTAAATGGCTACATGCCAAAAAAATACAAGTACAACTTGCTAGCCAGATGGATTGGTTGCCCACTCAACGTCCAACCGTAACTTACAACTCCAACTACTAGTTCACAAAGTTAAATGACGATACCTGTACATCATATCGATCAAACAAAAAAGCATTAAACAATATATATCTTCAAAATCTCAACAATATATACTGGGAACAATTATTTTGAAAACTCACTTAAATTGTGAAAACCCTATGAAAAATTATTACTATTAAAAAAACATGGCATGTAATAATGTAATATACAAATTTTAAGCGATTTTAACCTAAAAGAAACTCAAAACACGCCGAAGGAATTTTTTTTAAAGAAATAAATAAAACATATAATAATACACCTATGTAACAGCCCTTGAACACTAAATAACATAAATGTTAAACATTTAAAAAATTCGGTTGGCACTTTTTTGATTTTTTTATTAAAATGCTTTCTATATTACATGCCCTATTTTTCTTTTAAAAAATTAATTTTTCAAAGGGTTTTAACGACTTAAGTGAGCTTTCATTATAGTCCTTCCTTGCATAAGTATATACATATACATATATACACACACATAGATATAAGTACATAGTGTGATGTTCAGTGGAGAATTCAAAACGTTGGGGAACCACATAACCATGCATCATGTTAAATATATCATAAAAATTCAATTGAATGTGTAAAAAATTATTATCTTCACTTTTTTTGGAGGATTTGTATATAATGATGTGTATAAGTCATTATAGTTAAATGTATAATTCCCCGGTTGTCAACCTTTTTAAGGTTCCCCACTGCATCCTTGAATCCCCCCTCCCCCCGACACACACACTAGCTGAGGCTCCCGCGCTAAGCGGACGGGTGTCAATAAGAAACGTGGTAAGTTTATTTTTTTTTTTATCAAACTATAACATATAAGACATTACAATAACAAATAAGCTACATGGTCTGTTTTATTTTTAGTTAATGAGACTCCTACTTTCGAGCTCAATTGTGAGAAAGGCCTTCGACAAGGGGATCGATTCTCTTCTTTGCTATTTCTATTTGTTATGGAGGTGCTATCGGTTACGTTTGATAACGTCGTGGTTTTGGGAATTTTAGAAGGGATTAAAGTTGGAAAAGATAAAGTGATGTTATCTTATTTATTTTATGCAGATGATGCGATGATTTTGAGGGAGTGGAGCAAAGACAATGTTGAAAATGTGGCTCGAATCCTTCGATGTTTTTATATATGTTCATTGTCAGTCAGTGTAATCTCTTGATTTTATTGATAATATTCACAAACAATATGTAATACAAGAGTAAAAGATAAATATGGAAACAACATAATTACAATTAACAACAATAATAATGATGGGCCGATATCAAGGCATGATTATCGGCTACCACGCCCCTGCGGTTTGAGCCGTAGGAAGGCGAAGGCATAAACTGAAACGAAAACGCTCAAATAGATGCTTCGGTAAACCTTTGGTGATGATATATGGGTACTGGTAGTCGGAAGGGACGTGAAGGACTTTGACTGTGCCAAGACGAACCTTTTCTCGGATAAAATGGATATCTAGTTGAATGTGCTTGGTGCGTTGTTGATTGACCGGATTTTCATCGAGGTACACAGCCGAGATGTTGTCACAACAAATGAGAAATGCCTGGCGGATAGGGACATGCAACTCAAGCAGAAGATTTTGAATCCAACTGAGTTCGGCAACAGTGTTGGCCACGGCACGGTATTTGGCTTCTGCGCTGGATATGGAAATAGTGGACTGCCGCTTTGAACACCAGGAGATCAGGTTTGTGCCCAGAAAAACGCAATAGCCTTACGTTGAGCGTCTAGAGTCGGGACACCCGCCCTAATTAGCGTCAGAGTAGGCTGTCAAGGAAGTGGAGGATGATGGGGTAAGTAGTAAACCTTGATTGAGAGTGCCCTTAATGTAGCGGAAAATGCGTTTCAAGAACTGAAAATGTGGTTCTCGTGGAGCATGCATGAATAGACATACTTGTTGAACAGCATAGGCGATGTCTGGTCTGGTGATTGTAAGATACTGAAGTGCCCCAGCTAAACTGCGATAGAGAGAACCGTCTTCAAAGATGGAACCTGTGTCAGCACTAAGTTTGGATCCAGGCTCGACTGGTGTGCTAGCGGGTTTGCAATTTGACATATTGGCTCGAGACAAGATGTCAGCAGCATATGTTGACTGTGATAGAAATAACCCGTTAGCTTGTTTGGATACTGTGATACCCAAAAAATGATGCAAAATCCCTAAATCAGTCATCTTGAATTCAGCAGTGAGGGACTTGATGATTTGTTTCAAAAGGCTATCGCTTGAGGCAGTTAAGATAATATCATCCACGTAGAGTAAGAGGTATGCCATTTGGTTGCCATGACGATAGATAAAGAGTGAAGTGTCACAACACTGCCTTTAAATCCACACTTTAGAAAATGCCCTGCAAAACGTTGATACCAAGCTCTGGGAGCTTATTTTAGACCATACAAAGATTTATTAAGTTTGCAAACATATTTAGGGTGTGTGTCAGAGGTGAAACCGGGAGGCTGGAACATGTATACGGTTTCCTTTAAGTGGCCGTGTAGGAAAGCTTTTTTGACATCTAGTTTGTGCATTGACCAGCCTCGTGAAGTGGCAAGACTAAGTTCTGTACGAATAGTGGTGGATTTGACCACTGGACTGAAAGTCTCATCCCAGTCGATGCCAACAATTTGTCTTTTTTCATTTACTATCAAGTGAGCCTTGTGTTGCTCTAGAGAACCGTCGACATGGAACCTGTGTGTGAAAAGTGTAACATTCGCAAATTTTCTAATAAGTTAATTATAACTTTGGGGGATCTAAAGTGACAGTAATCCATTGTTGAAAATCGCTTAAACCATATTTTTTTTCCGTAGCGTTTGGGGTAGTGTTGTAACACCCTAATTTTCAAAAACATAAATAATAATAATAGTTATGAGTTGACGATTACATTGATATGAAACAATTATTATTAGAGTTCTGATTTGTTTAAAAATATCTTGTAGTTCTTAAAAAAATTATAATTTTGAAGTCAATGAATTTTAATAACGTATGTAGTATTCTTAAAAGTAATTTTGTTTTCTTAAAAGCATTTTTAGAACAACTTTAATATGTCATTTAAGTAAATATGAAACTCTTGAAAATTAATTTCATGAATTATTAAGTTACTTTTTAGTTATATACAAGAAAGTTTTTGTTAAAGTCTATTTATATGAAATTAAATGATACCATTCAAAGGAGAAGTTTCATTTCGAGAATTGTAACCGATGATCACTTCAATTATAAAACTCATATTTTTTAGACTTTACTAGTAGACAAACCCTCTCCACATTATTAGTATATATTATAACCTTCTTAAGAGTTGGGTTGACGTCAAAGACCCGATGACCAAATTCTTTTAAGCTAAAGGTTTCTAAGCGGAATGAAAATGGTTGTTACGATCTTCAAACATTCGTTAGAGCATTTGATAAACTTGATCATATGACTAAAGGTTCAAGCATAGTTCTTTGACTCCCTTTGATTGTTTTTGCAAGTTCATCTAAGTCAGTGTGAGTATTACTTATCCTCTTTTTCGTTTTTCACACTTTTGGGGTGATTCATGCACACTTATTCAAACTTGCAAATTCACATACACATACTTTTGATCAATTATAATTCAGATACATGTCTTGTTTATTTTCATGCTTGTGTTTGAACGTGAACGTAACTTACATGCTTATACTTAAACTTTGACATAACTTCGGTTATGGTGCTCTATCAGACATGACTTCGGTTATGGTGCTTTATCAGACATGACTTCGGTTATGGTGCTTTATCAGACATGACTTCGGTCGTGGTGCTCTATTAGACTTTACACGTGTTGAGGTGCTCTATATACTTTTGGGAACTCTATATTCTAGAATTCTTATTTGTTACTTACATGTTTACATAACGCATTGATATTACATGACACGTGAATTGTACGTTTTATAAACTTATACTATATGTACTAAACTAAGTAATATTCACTGATCGCGTGTCGAAGTGCTAATCAAAAAAATATTTTAAAAACAACTCCTTAGCTACAATGACTGCAGTATAGGGAGTAGGGTTGTCGAACCACGAGGAGTATGTGGTTAGTGTTAATAGCAATTTATTGATTAAACTAAATTAATTTTATGAAGTTGAGTTGCTGCTTGCTTGCTTGCAAAAAAAGATTGATTAAAGTTTGATTAAAAACAATAATATAAAGAAAAACGGTCACTCCGGGTTTCTGATTCAGTAATTATCAAATGAATTCTGTTAATACCCTATCTAGGAAATCACATAGACATGACTTTGTTTAAGTTGTTCGACCCAATTCAGCTATCATAACATTAATTGCAAAGTTAAATTAATCCTAGTGCAAGAAAACCAAGATACGATAACATAATGCAATAATATTAATTAACCAAACTGTCTAGTTCAGTCAAACATACAATTAGACGCAAAGAACTTTAAAGTGTTCACAAAATCTGATCCAAATAATGAATATCAAACATAAAAGAATGGATAAAATAACCAAATCGTTCACCCGGAGAAACCACAAGAGGATTAGCTTTGCATCTCGTTCACCGCGGCTGCTTCCTCTTCGAATAAAATTCCTAACGTCCAAAAGTCCCCTGTGCCTCTTCGAATTGTGTTGACCTCCACGATGGGAGCCGTCCCCCTAGAATCCATGTGCCTCCTGTATATAACCTACTTCTCTTTTACTTGTGGGCCCAATCTTTCTTTTAATTCTCGTTTCCAAACTCTATAAAAGTTTAAGCCCAAATATCACTAATCCAACTCGTGTCCAATTGCTTCCTGTAATGCACATCGACAAAAGCATGTAACAATTTAATCTCATTTCCAAAGTTCTTGTATTTTTTTATTCTCAAAACTATATTAATTCAAACTCATATTATATATATACATACATTTACTAAATCTTTGCAATAGTGTTTTAACGGCACCATTAAAAGTTGACGGCCATTCTTTGCACGTGGTCAACCGTCATCTTTCAATCGTCTCTTTCTCCCTGATTGCCACGTTTCAAAGGTCTTTACACCTCATAACCCGCCATCGCTTCTTCTCCGGCGTCATCACAATTTACCTTCATACAAGCGATAGGTTGTTCACAGCGGTGTAAGGGGTGGAGCCGATGATGATGATGGTTGAGCAACGGTGTTTCCTGTGGACCCAGACACCATCTCCGTCAACGAAGGTAAATCAACCAAGGTAAATCCCACGACCCTGTTTCTTTTGGTGAAGGTTGGCAATGATTGTGGTTGCCGGCGGTGATGAAAAACTGTACAACAACCAACGCCAACACAAATCTCTATCTGATTGCTTATTTATGTAGCCTTTTTTTGGTCAGAACCACCACCGTTGTCGTCGATGAAGATGGTAGTGGTGCCTTGGTTTTATAGCAAGAGAAAGGAAATGTTAGGAATGTGTAGGCTTGGGTGTTTGGGTGAAGCAGGAGAGAGAGAATGAACATGTATGTCATATGAGTTTAGATGTGCATATTCTGTTAATATATTTTCTTATAGCTGATATAAGATCAACCATTTGATTCAAAACTTGATGTCTTTGGTGAGATTACAATTTTATACATGGAAATTGCATCTTGATGATGATGTTATTTTCATTAGTAGATATCTACTTTTGTTTCCTTTGATAAACATTTGTGGTGATATATTAGTTGCTGTGACGATGACTCGCGATGATGATAAAAATGAATATGAGGCATTATTTTGTGCTCGATTTTTTCCATTTAACAAACTCGGTATATAACGAATGGCCCCCGCAACGCGGAGTGTCACTGTCGTGGGGATTAACTAAACGGGGGGCGTCGCTTTGAAGGGCCCCGACCGCTCCATAGGTAAATTTTACGTGTTTTCGACCGGGAATTTTATACGTCCCGTCGCGTAGCGCAGGGTAAGAAACTAGTTAGTTATCATAATGCACAATGAAATTTATACCAGTAGCTATTACTGAAATTATTTTAATAATATATTTCATGTGATAGTTTTATTAATTAGCTCATGTTCTTTTATATCACAAAAAAAAATATATAAAAATAATTAGAGTACCACAATTTGTACTAACATTAAAAATAAAGTGTATATAAATTACCTTGTTCAAACACTAAAATATATACAAAACCAATATATTAACTAGGTGTGTTACATAACACATCACACCCCTACACTTGTCATTTTTCGTCTCGAAAAAAAAAATTATATTCACTCTGCTCAAGACATTATCACAGACTAGCACCCCAGTCGCCCCATCATGCCTTAACTAAGGTCCAAAGTCATACCCCATTTACAGATCAGCATTAGATGTGTTAATTCAGCAAGTCAAATTGATCTCCATTTAAAAACAGAATTAACCTGACTAAACCTAACATGCTTCATGTTTTTATTCTCATGCAACACACCCCTCACAATTTTTCACTCCACTCGGTTTAATATCTGGACTAGCATGTAATGCGCTAGTATCACTCAAAACCAAACATGTAACTCTGTTATCATAGGCTTGTATAACAATCAAACCTCAACTGTAGACAATGCACATATCTAAAGGACTTACGGGTTTTGGGCTTAGGGTAAAGGTAGGATAGATTTGGCTAGAAGTGGCTAAAATAAAATGGTGAAACCAACATGACTGACAACCCTTATTCACAATACTCATAAGTAAGCACAACTTTGGTCATAATTAACCATAACAAGCAACATCTATATTTTTTTCTCTTTTTTTTCGTTTTCTTTTTCTTTTTCGTTTTTTTTTCACACATATTTTTTTTTCTCGAACACGTAAACACAATCTCTTAATACTTTGGATGTCATCAATACTTGGTAAAGGTACTAGTTTATTTGGGTGATTATGTGGTTTACCAAACGAAAAGGTATAAGGCTCAAA
Organism: Ambrosia trifida; assembly: GCA_028751855.1. Lineage (NCBI taxonomy): Eukaryota > Viridiplantae > Streptophyta > Magnoliopsida > Asterales > Asteraceae > Ambrosia > Ambrosia trifida. The sequence continues at coordinate 65,363,227 of CM054127.1, forward strand.
GTTGGCTACTAATGGTAATATTTTGGTTAAATGGGTGAACACATAACAAATAAGTGGGTATCAAAAGAAAAAGGAAAATCCTAAATTGCCTTTGTCATTTACGTGCATATTTAGTCTACAGCCTCAGCATGTATCAAATCACACAAGTTCTGCAACAGAGAAATATATGGCCTACTCTCAACAAACGAAAATGTATATAAATCAATATATCAACTAGTAGGCTCAAGATCTCACAAAAGTGGGGAAATGGGTTACCGATGTGTGCATGCATTTATTACCAATAGCTCGTTAAATCTAGTCAGGCAATTCTAAACATTTTTTTCCTTAAAAACACCTGTTGAAAACGGTTCATATTACTTTTCCACAAATCAGACCATGACTAAGGATCTACTGCCAAAACAATCAAGAAACAACTGGCATGTACTGAAAGAGCTGCTTTATGTCTAATTAGAATGTTTTTTAAGAATAATTTTCAAGACATTTTCGATTTTTTTTTTGAATTTTGATTTTTTAGACTCAAAAATAAATAAATAAAAAAACGAAGTTTCCCCACCCCCACACTTGAACGACACATTGTCCTCAATGTGAACTAGGGAATAAACTAAAGCAGAAAGAAAGCTAATATACAACAAAAATAAAAGGAACAGACTTCCTTGGATAAGCAATATGCGCATGCGAGTCTCGTTCGGTTCCTCCCAATCGAGCCGTATAGCATTTCTTTCGCGGCCGATAAACAAACCTGAAACTAAGACTCAAAAGAAAAATAAAAACATAAAATTCTGGGATGCCTTATACACCGATGGTGTACAGATCTATCCTGCCTGAATGGAGATTGAGTACAGGCGAGGTTATCTGATTACAAATTTAAACTCCAAGCATTCCCAGAAAAACAAAAACAGACTCAAACTCTAAAAATAAAATAAAAAACATACCTTTAATACTCTACACAACTATACAGACTCTACAAGTAAACATACCTAACACATCTACTCATAGTGGTCTAGTGGGATGTTTGTGTCCCCACACCTCTAAGTATGTGCTCCTCCTACACCCAGGTAACTCATCCTCAGTTCTCCTTATTAGCCCCAGCAATGCCAATTTCTCCTTCTCACTATTTGGTTCAGGTGTCTTCTTGACCTTCTTCTTCCTTCTCCTTCGTTTTCTCTTGGTGTTATTCTTGCTCACTAGTTCCATCCTGTCAATCACAAAACATTCCGGCTTTTCTTTTCCATTCTCCTTCACAGGATATCCACTTTTGTCAGTTTTATGATTAGCAATATTAGAGAACACGTTAAGACTCATCTTCCTATCCCCAAACCTCATCTTTACCGTCCCCTCAGCACAATTAATAATGGCTTTAGCAGTAGCTAAGAACGGTCTACCCAGAATGACAGTTGGTTATGTGTTTTTAACACAATCAAGCACTAAAAAATCTACCGAGTAATAAAACTCTCCAACCTTAACAATCACATCCCTTACAATCCCCCTAGGACACGAAGGAGTTTGATCGGCCAACACCACAGTTGTGTTGGTTTTTTGTAATGGACCAAAATCATACTGATCATATAAACTCCCTGGTAGAATACTCACACTAGCTCCCAAATCCAGAAGCGCTCTATCCACTTGAAAATCACCTACTTGTATAACAATAATAGGCGCTCCTGGGTCTTGGAGTTTTGGGGGAAGGGTACCCAACAACACGGCATTCACACTGGCACTTAAATCTAACTGTTTAGGAAGTTTATGCCATCGTTTTTGGGCACTCAATTCTTTCAGACACTGAACATGATCGGGACATTCTTTAATTTTATTAATTAGCGGTAAATTAATTTTGACATTTTTAAAATTTTCCTACTTCTCATCCTTTGGTGGGTCCCGTTTAATTAAATCTTTTCTCTTAGCAGGATCTAATAAAGCCATAGGAAAGGGTACCTTTTTCACCTTCTCACCCCCACACTTAGCCTCATTAGACCCATTCTTCACTTTCTTACTCTCAAGATTTAATTTGAAATTTTTTTCTTGATCAGGTTCAGACTCAGATTCAGTGTTACACTCCTCCGCCATTCCCTCAACAAACTTTGGTGGAGTACTGTCTACACTACCTATTTCAGGGGTGGGGAAAATACTTACCGCGTTGATGTGCAAACTTCTAGAGGAAGACTGGTGAGCAGGATTTAGTGCAGTATCACTAGGGAGTTTACTTGGGTCTCTCCCTGACATCTGAGCAGCTAGCTGGCCTACCTGTTTTGACAAGGCTTCCATAGTCTTGTTCCGCACTTCATTATCCTTCCTAATTCTTCTAACATTCTCCTGGACTGCTTTGATAGCTTCCAGAATCACATGTAACTGATTACCGCTTCCACCCGAAGTGCCCTGTTGTCGATTCCAGTGCTGCTGCTGATTTTCACCCTGTTCACCCGGTTTTTCTTGTCCACCTGCACATTCAGCTGCAATATGACCAAATTCATTACATTCAGTGCAAACATTAAAAGCACTACCTACCTTCACCTCATTATTTTTTCTTACTCTCAACTGGGCTACCTGTTTTTCTAAGATCAAATTCTGATGCTTAAGTTTTTCTATCCTCTCTTCAGCTTCATAATCAACAGCCCTAACAGAAGATGATCTAGATTTCCTACTAGACTGTGTCTGTCTCTTAGAAGTTGCACTCATCCTCTCTAAGTACCCCCAATCTATCGCTACTGTGTTAGTGAAAAAAGTACCACTGCTAATAGCTGTTAGATCCCTAACCTCATCAGGCAATAATCCATCATAAAATGCTTTAATAAGCTCCCAAGTCTCAATGCCATGATGTGGGCACTTCCTAAGCAAATCCTTAAATCTAATAAATGCCTCATGAAATGTCTCACCAGAATTCTGCTCAAAGGCCCTAATTGCTTCTCTAGCCTCAGAAGTCTTACTCATAGTGTAATACTCTTCTAAAAACACCTGCTGCATTTCTTGCCAAGTAAAAATGCTATCTGGGGCCAGGGTTGCAAACCACTGCCTAGCCCTCTCCTTCAAAGTGAATTGAAACAACATAAGCATAACCTGATCCTTGGTAAACCCAGCCCCTCCTACAGTGTTACAAATAGACTCAAAAGTTGCAATATGTAAGTAGGGCTCCTCTGATCTCTTACCATAAAACTCAGGTAGGTGGCCTAAATAATGGGGTTTAACCTCAAAAGCTCTACTATTCCTACCTACGAGTGTCACTACAGCTGATGAATTAGGCATAATGACTGGCTTAAAGTGACTATCTACCCCACCCCTAGCTCGTGCCCTCTGAACAAGCTGTGGGACACCATCTACAAACTCTAAATCATCCCCCATATCACCCGCATCAAATCGTGGCACACCTCTTGGTGCCTGGTTATTTACCCTTTGCCTCCCAACCCGGTTCCCTTGATTATAGTGACATTCCTGATTACTTGGTATTGGACGCCTAGGATGCAAGTCGAACCCATCCTGATCAAAATCATCATACCTGACGTCGGCATATCTGCCGTCATACTCCTCATGCTCAGATTCTCTGTCCCAGTCAGTTTGCCATGTACTGTGAAAACTCTCCTCATCAAACCGTTGAGGGATGCGATGCAGCTGTTGGTTTTCAAGGTTTTGCTGCTGCTGTGGTATGACTGGTCAGATGTTTCGGGCCGGTTGGAATTGTGGTACTGGTGGTGGGTTTTGTGGTTGTGGTGGAATGGGTGGAATAGGTGGTGGTGGATTTTGAGGAAATGCATCCTTAGGGATGCCGTGATGGCTGTGAATACTCATGGTGTGATTAGGGTGGTGAAGGGATCAGTTTCTTCTGGCGGTTCTCTCAATCTCCGGATCAAAAACCAAAGGCGATGTTTTCCCCGACCTTCGTGTATGGTGCATACAGTAAAGTAACCTGCACACACAGAAACAAGAAAACCAGCGTAGTACTGAACAAAGAAAAATAACTAAATAAAGAACAAAAAAATAAATAAACAAGAAAAGATACTATATATATATATATATATATTTGGGTTTATTTTTTTAATTTTTTTTTCTAAAACTAAAGACAACTAAAACTAAAAACACTAAGCGCACGCACTCCCCGGCAACGGCGCCATTTTGATCGCGTGTCAAAGTGCTAATCAAAAAATTATTTTAAAACAACTCCTTAGCTACAAGGACTGCAGTATAGGGAGTAGGGTTGTCGAACCACGAGGAGTATCTGGTTAGTGTTAATAGCAATTTATTGATTAAACTAAATTAATTTTATGAAGTTGAGTTGCTGCTTGCTTGCAAAAAAAGATTGATTAAAGTTTGATTAAAAACAATAATATAAAGAAAAACGGTCACTCCGGGTTTCTGATTCGGTAATTATCAAATGAATTCTGTTAATACCCTATCTAGGAAATCACATAGACATGACTTTGTTTAAGTTGTTCGACCCAAATTCAGCTATCATAACATTAATTGCAAAGTTAAATTAATCCTAGTGCAAGAAAACCAAGATACGATAACATAATGCAATAATATTAATTAACCAAACTATCTAGATCAGTCAAACATACAATCAGACGCAAAGAACTTTAAAGTGTTCACAAAATCTGATCCAAATAATGAATATCAAACATAAAAGAATTGATAAAATAACCAAATCGTTCACTCGGAGAAACCGCAAGAGGATTAGCCTTGCATCTCGTTCACCGCGGCTGCTTCCTCTTCGAATAAAATTCCCGACGTCCAAAAGTCCCCTGTGCCTCTTCGAATTGTGTTGACCTCCACGATGGGAGCCGTCCCCCTAGAATCCATGTGCCTCCTGTATATAACCTACTTCTCTTTTACTTGTGGGCCCAATCTTTCTTTTAATTCTCGTTTCCAAACTCTATAAAAGTTTAAGCCCAAATATCACTAATCCAACTCGTGTCCAATTGCTTCCTGTAATGCACATCGACAAAAGCATGTAACAATTTCATCTCATTTCCAAAGTTCTTGTATTTTTTTATTCTCAAAACTATATTAGTTCAAACTCATATTAGTTGTCATAATGCACAATGAAATTTATACCAGTAGCTGTTACTGAAATTATTTTAATAATATATTTCTTGTGATAGTTTTATTAATTAGCTCATGTTCTTTTATATCACAAAAAAAAAATATAAAAACAATTAGAGTACCACAATTTGTACTAACATTAAAAATACTACATAAAGTGTATATAAATTACCTTGTTCAAACACTAAAATATATACAAAACCAATATATTAACTAGGTGTGTTACATAACACATCAATCACCAACATTATCGTTGACAAAATTATTTTCGTGCATGTTTCAGGAGAAGTTTGCTTGATGATCACATAAGGATTTGGACTTAGTTAATAAAACCAGAATTTTGTATTGCTTGATTTCATTTGTAACATTGTTTGAAACTTTAATTTGGTATTTAATAATATTTCAACTTTATTAGTGCCATGAGCTTATGAACAATCGTCACTACGTGGCACCCCGATGTTTCCGCCATCGGTTGGGGTGTTACAAAAAGCCGCATACATCGGATGACAGGTGCATCAGGTGGGCGAGGGACAAGTTCCCACGTGTTCTTGGCCAATAGAGCTTTATATTCGTCAACCATGGCTCGCTTCCAGTTTGTGTCGGGAAGGACGGAAAGGTGTGATTTAGGTAGAGGTGAGGGTGTGGGGGAGGTTTGGGTATTTATGTTAAAGGGGACTTTAGGTTTAAAGATGCCGACACGAGACCGGGTTTGCATCGGGTGAGGTGTAGGTAGGGATGGCAAAAAAACCCGAGTCCGACGGGTATACTCGAAACCCGAAGCATTTGGGACGGGTATACCCGATACCCGACGGGTATGGGACGAGTTTAGTATTGGAAAAAAAATATTTCGCGGGTATGGGACGAGTATGGTATTAGGTGATACCGGACCCGATTACCCGAAACTAAATACCCGTCTACCTGAAATATATACCCGGGTACTTTTTAGTTTTATATATATCTTTTCTTAACTATTTTTTAGAAATGTTCCATTCTAATAAATTCATTTGAAGAATAAACTTTTCGTCTAAAATATATATTCTAATAACATTATTATTTATATTTATATGCTATGAAATATATAAATAGTTTTCAAAATTCATACTATAATATATATTTACATATTAAATGTTTCAAAGATTATTATGGTGATGGCAATACATATGTTATTTATTATAATTTCATATACTCAAGATTTCTTAAAACATAAGATTATAAAAGAAAATAAATATATATATATATACATGCAAATACCAACGGGTATACCCGATACCCGCGGGTATGCTCTATACCCGACGGGTAATGGAACGGGTATGGTATGAGATTTTATAACCGGGTATGGGTATGGTATTAGTCAAACCCGACCCATACCCGACCCGTTGCCATCCCTAGGTGTAGGGTTAACAGTGGGTGGATTGTTGTGATCGGGTTGTGGAATAGATGGTGGGCCGGGTGCAACGAATTGGGGCTGTAGGTTGTGGGCAGGATCAAGGTTTGAGGTTTGGGCCGATGTGGGGTTTGAGGTATGGGCCGATGTGGGGTATGATGTGTGGGCCGAGGATGGATGTAGGTTGTGGGCCGAGGAGGGATGGGGTGCTTGGGATGATTGAGAGGTGGAAGCGGAGGATGTCTGATGGGCCATGGATTGGGGTTGGTGGGGTGAGGATGAGGGTTGTTGGGCCGACGAAGGAGTGCTCGGGGAGGAAAAATATTGTGGGTCGAATAGAAGTGGAGATGGGTCAAGGAAAGAATGACCGGGAGGTGAGGAAGAATAATTGGCAAGAGGAAAAACTTCTTCGTCAAAAGTGATATGGCGGGAAAAATTGTTTTGCCCGAAGTAAGATCAAGGCATCGGTACTCGCGATAGTTTGCCAGGTAACCTAGAAAAAGACACGGAAGAGAGCGATGGGTGAGTTTGTTAAGACGGGTGGCAGAGGTGTTCGGGTAACATAGAAGCATTGAGTACCGAACACTCGGAGGTGGTCATAGGAAGGCTTACGAAGGTAAAGGAGAGATAGAGGAGTGCGGTTCTGGAGAATTTTGGTGGGTAGAATTTTGTGAAGATAAGAGGCGGTTTGAAGGGCCTCAACCCAATAGGTTGAGGGTAAAGAGGCATGGGTAAGAAGGGTGAACATGATCTCGTTTATGCGACGGATCATGCGTTCGGCTTTGCCATTTTGTTGAGAGGTGTGAGGACATGAGAACCGAAGTTGAATGCCATTTTAGGAGGTGAAGTTGTGGAAGTTGGTGTTACCAAATTTGCCCCCCATGTCGCATTGGATTGCTTGTATGGGAAGTCTAAATTGGGTGGTCACAAATTGATGAAAATGTGTAATTTTAGAAAAAGTTTCAGATTTAAATTTAAGTGGATAAACCCACGTATAATGAGTGAAATCATCAATGATTACCAAATAATATTTGTAACCTGTATGACTTAAAAGAGGTGAGGTCCATAAATTACAATGTAATAACAAAAATGGACATAATGTATGAGAAATATAATCATTAAATGGTAATCGTTTGTGCTTGGACAACTGACAAGCATGGCAAAGAGACAAAGTCTTTTGCTTATTACAAGAAATAAAATTGTTCAAACGAAGAAAGCCCATAACAGGTTGACCCGGGTGATCGAGCCGGTTATGTCAAAAAGGAGAGTCTTGGGTGGATGCAAAACAGGCGGTAGCGGAAGCATTTGGGGTGAGCGGGTGCAGGTCAGTCATACTATGTTTGGGTTAAAAGGATGTTTAAAGATATAATTGTTTGGAGGCAAAATTTAGGGTGGAGTTTCCCGAACCCAAAAATGGAAGTTTATTACCATTGCCAACAATTATTGACGTTATTGTGCAAACGTTAAAAAATGTGTCAATATTATTTTTATCTAAAGAAATATAAGAAGATGCACCTGTATCGAAGTTCCATTGATCATTTTCATCACCTGAATCAGCAGAAAGATCATGAACCGTATCTGCAAGCTGTGTAGGTTCCAGAGGATCTACCTCGGTAAGATGAGCCTGTGCCGACCTTTGACTGCCACAGGTATTATGAGAACTAGAGTAAGTCGGTGGATACCACGGTTGTGTCCAATTTTGGGTGGGGTAGGGACAAGGTGGTGGTGTCCAATAATGAGGGGCCCAAAAAGGAGGATAGTATGGTTGGTGTTGAGGGTTGTTCGGGTAATGAGATGGTGGGGTGTAGGACCGGTTGTAAGCATTTTGGGGTGGGGCTGTTTTGGTTTCTGTTGGTGAGTCGGTTTGGTTGGTTGCGAGAGTTGGGCCAGTGGGATGGGCTAGAATGGGGTCGGTTCTGGTGGGTTTGAGGGTAAGGGGCTGAGTTATTTGGGCTTGGGTCGGTTAGGGAAGGGGACTGATGTTGGGTGTTGTTGGCCGAATAGGGTGGGTTGGTTGGGTTGGGATGGGCCGAGGATGCTAGGATGATATGGCAGTCGCTATGGCTGGGGTATTGGTCACAGCATCACGGGTTTTCATTCGACCGGTTTCAGAGTTAAGTTGTTCAACCGCGTCCTCCCATGTTGGCAAGGAATTGTTCAATATAGAGGATATTGTATCATATTCCTTGGGTTGGCCTTTAACAAGATGGAGGATACGTTGTTGGTCATTCATTGGGAAGTCTAAGGCTTGAAGTTAATCGGTTAGGTCTTGTATTTTTTTTGGCAATAGGCTTCTAGGTTGGGCATAGAGGCAGTGGCGCAGCTTAGTTGGGGCGGGGAGGGGTGGCCGGCCCCCTGGATTTTCTCGCTGAAGTTCCGATTATATATTATTCGTATAGAAAATTTTGAAAATATAGGGTTTCGACCCCCCGAAACTAGTGACTTCCGAACCCCCGGTGACTTCTGACCCCCGAACCTTCAGGTCAAGCTTCGCCACTGCATAGAGGCAAGGTTGGTGTTGCCTAGTTCATGTTGTAGGGCTTGAGACCGTGGACCTCAGTTACTATTATAGTGGCGTTTCACACGAAGCCAAGCTTCATGAGCCGTTGAATCATCTACGAGTATTTTAAGAGGAAGGGTGTCAAAGAGAGTCCCACAAATCCATTGTAAAACAATGGAGTCAATGTTCTCCCACGAAGCATACTCGGGTGAATCCTTGGCGGGTGGCGGCGTACCGTCAATATGACTAAGGACGTTATATCCTTTAGCATGGAGTGTAAAAAGCTTAACCCACGAAGGATATGACACTTTCATGCTATCTAAAACACGTACTTTATGTTGAATATTGCTTACCATATAGATCGGGTGAAGCGGTTTGGAAGGAGTACTATTCGAGGATGCAGCAGCGACGCTTGGTCGTTCGGCCATGGAGGCTGATGAGAGCAAGCAGGAATGTCGAAACAGATGTGAAGGTGGACTCGACTGGGGTATGTTTCGAAAAACAAAACCCTACAATGATACCATGTGAGAGACTGTAATCTCTCGATTTTATTGATAATATTCACAAACAATGTATAATACAAGGGTAGAAGATAAATATGGAAACAACATAATTACAATTAACAACAATAATAATGATGCGCAGATATCAAGGCATGATTATCAGCTAACATTCAGGTTTAAAGATCAATATCCACAAGTATAGTTTAATCGGGGTTGAGTTTGATGGTAGGAAAGTGGATGATATATCCAAGGTTCTGGGGTGTAGGAAAGGTGATATTCCATTTGATTACTTGGGAATTCGAGTCGGAGCAAACATGAATAGAGAATGAAATTGGAGTGGGGTCATGGAAGTTTTTGGAAAAAAAGGTTGAGTAGATAGAAGGCGAATGCTCTCTCAATCGGCGGAGGGGTTACTTTGATTAAGTCTATATTGGAAAGTCTTCCGGTTTATATTTAATTTGACTACCAAGTGTTTTCATATATACATGTTTTGGTAAATGATTTAAAGAAAAAAGCACGAGAGATAGGATTTTCTTAATGCTCTTGCCTCTTTCAACTCGGCGTGGTTTTCAAAGTATCCGTCACGCGCGCACATAATCCCACACACACGTATATATATATTTTAAACTCTTAACACCTTTCTACTTTCAACGATCCCTTATACCTTTTATATTTTACAATTTTTTCATTTACTGTTTGATCAATTTTGCAAGGTAAGATGTTGAAAGGTGCGTATGTAGTTCAACGTTTTTGCATCTATTTTTTTCCCGTTCAACGGCCATGTCATAACACGCGCGGATTATGAGTTAGTTATTCTTTTCTATGTTTTACGTATGTTACGGTTTAAGTTTTGTGCGTTAACACGACGAGGTTTAACATTTTAACCTCTACTTTTTGTTTGGTTTAACAGTCCCGCCGCAAATTGCACAACCTAAATACTAGGTAAAATCCTTTTCTTGTTCTTATATTCTAAGTGGTTTGAGTTTATAATCAGTGGCTCATTTTAATGATACGAAAATCAATTTAAATGGCTCAAAATACTGATGATTACACTCATACGAGTTGAAATGAGAGGTTTCAAACATCAAGCTTAAAACTTACAGTTGTTATCAAAATGTGAAACCCTATCTAAAGTCTAAACAAGAATGAAACCCTGATATATATACTAAACTTTTAAGTTTTAAACATGGAAACTAAATGATAATTATAATTACATAAAACATAAACATAGAATATTAAAATCATGATCCTTGGTCTAATCCAATCCACAATCAGTAGCAAGCTACCTTAGGTTCCTTCATCCGCAAGCCCAACATCGCCTTGAGGAGCCCAATCGGTGACCAGGTAAAATCCCATGGGTCACATGGTGACATGGATGCTCCTACATCTTTAAGCACAGATTAAAATGTACGTTAAAAAGCTATGGAGAGTTTGACATTAATCTTGTATAAAATACTATCGTGGAAATCCAAAATTCTTACGAAACTTCATATAGAAATGTTTGAAATGGCAGGTACAGAAAATACCTTGGAAACAAACATGAGGAAACTTCCTTTAAAACCACTAAAACAATTTAAATACTGCTTTCCTCTATAGATGAAAGGTTTGTTTAGGCACGTTGAGGAATAGCAAATATTATTCAATGAAAGGTTGTCTCTAGGCACGTTGAATCGATGCATATCGAATGTAACTCAATATGAACATTAGGAAATGGCTAAATTCCATGAAAGGTTAAGTAGACACGTTTTATAATTTCACCTGAGGCGTAAATTGTGTTACTTCTATAAAAAAAAAAAAAAAAAAAGGCACCTCGCGAATAAGTTTTGTTACTGATTCTTATTCTATTAATTGCATTCTATAAAAAAAAAGCATCTGGATCGGCATGTGTATCAAAACAAGGTTGACTTAGTTGGCGCGTAAAGTTACGGTGAAATTACTTAAATAGTTAATGTTGCTACAACAAGGAAAATGACCGGTATTAGGTTAGGAGATGTTTAGGATTATAGGTTAGTGGTATGTTAGATTGAGATTAAGGTTTTAAGCTTAGGTTTAGATTTGGTTATAGGATCAGGGGTCTTCAAGTTCCTGGAAGAGACCTGCACAAAGGTAGCAGACACCGTTAGCCTTAACGCAGGAGGGAGCCTCCTGCGTTTGGACTCCGGCGTGAGAATAAGTACATATTCATTTGGAGTTGGGAAAATAATGAAGTAGAGAGTATGAGAGTAGAGAGAATGAGTGAGAAGTGTGTGTGGAATGTCTACCCAAGGGCCTCCTTATATAGGCAGTCGAATTCCGCCCAGGAGCTCCCTCAGGGTAGCTTCCTTACCATACCTGGATGTGTTTGACCCTCTTTTAGTTCCCAGCAGTGAGACTTTTCCCTTTTAGGATGTTTTCAGCTTTTATCATTTCCAATGCAAGGCTTGGAGCTGTGTGGTGTTTTGTCCCTTGCCATGATAATAAGCCAAAATCCCCTTTTTGCATTTCCAAGACATTCTACTGTTTGCTTTCTGCCCTGAGGCTTCCATACGGCAGGTAAGCTGCCTTATATCAGCTCCACTAAGTCAGGCAACCTCTTAATCAAATTTATTTTGCTTATCTTTTTGACGAGAGGTCTAAACGTTGTCGTTTTAGGACACACGTCATCAGCCCCCCAGTCATAAGCATTTGTAAAGAAGTTAGAAGTGCTTGTGACTTGTACATTGTCATATTCCCCGGTGGTAACGCTGCTCAAGCTTGTGTTGGTGCCGGGTAATTTTTTAAACCCCGAGCTCCCTCATGGGAGCGTTGGTTTGTTATTTCTTCCTTCATCAAATTTCGTGCAAGCTTTTGGCCTTGCATTTGTCATGATGGTCTAATTTTTTAATTAATATGGCTATCCATCATTACTCCCTAGGGAGCAGACGCGTGTCCCATCAGCCGTCCCAGACGACTGTTGACATGACAAGGGGCTAGGCTGACGTCATCCCCTAGGACAGTTGAATGATGGTTTCCCTTGGTAACCGTTCAATGCCATTAAATTCAAATTTTAAATCCCTTATAAAGAGATAACCCCTCTTTCTTCTTCACTTTATTCCCTAATTAGAAAACCATCGTTTCTCTCCCACGATTGTTCTCCAACCGGCGATCCTCTTCTTTTTCCTATAAAATCTGGTAAGTAACCTCTCCCTTCTTTCATACTTCGTCTTTCATTATGTCGAAAACCGATCTCGCGTCTCAGTTTACTCGTTTATCCAAGTCTGATGTTGAGCGATTCTGTACTGAGATCGGAATTCCTTTGTCTTTTAACCCTTCTGTTCCAAAGGGGAAAACCCCTGTGACCTCCGTTCCTTCTGGCAAGGTGGCGGTGTATACCCGTCAGTTTGACCAGGGTAACCTTAGGTATCCCTTTTCCACCTTTTTTCTGAATGTTCTAGAGTATCACCAACTTTCCCTTGATCAGTTGTGTCCGTCTGGAGTTGCTAGGATTTTGCACTTCGAGATAGTGTGTCGTTGCCATGGTCATGAGCCTTCCTTGGCCATGTACCGGCGGTTTTTTAGGTTGGCTAAAAATGGGAACTGGTTTACCATTGAGAAGACTCAATGTGAACCGGCTCTCATTTCTAGTGTCATCGGACTTGTGTCTTCCTGGAAAGACAAGTTCTTTTTCTTAAACTTTGACTTTCTACCTTTTAAAACTCCGCGGAGGTCTTCGGATGCTCCTCTAAACGAGAAGGAACCTGATCCTGATACTCTTGACCAAGTGTTGTTGGAGAAGCTGCGTAGCTTTCCTACTCGTCTTCGTACCTTCCCTGAGGATTTTCTGGTGATGGTGGGCTTGAGTGCTAACTGGGATGATCTTGGGACTGACCCAGTGATATATCATGGTGGGAAGGGTAGGTGTCTCCCTGTCTCCTCCTTAGTATCCTTATCCTTGTTATGTTATCTAACCGTTTTGTCTTTTTGCAGAAATGAGTACTCTGGATTTCCTGGCTTTGGACGATATTACTGATGTGAAATTTAAGGTTCGGAATGTTGCCGAGGGTAAGAATGTTGTAGTGAAGACTGAGCATGTTCGTTTCAAAGGAGAGTATACCAGTGTGATCACGTCGTCTGTTGCTGCTGTGGAGCCTTCTGGGGAGAAGTCTGTTACTGCCCGTCGTTCCAGCAAGCGACTCCAGACTGCTTCCTCAAGTCAGGGGGCTCTTCTGCTGTGCCCTTGGGTTTTGGAGATGAAGATGAGGATACTTCTCTAATTTCTTCTGCGTTGGGGTACACTCCTGCCCCCGGGAAGGGCAAGCTTACATTGTCCTCCCCAAAGAAAGATGATGTTGTTTTCAAGAAGCCGAAGGACGTTGTTGTCAAAGGTCCCAGTCCGAAGTTGTTGCGAGTCGAAGGAGGTGAAAGCTCTAAAGCTGCTGTTGAAGATATTTCTGATGTTCCTGCCCAGCAGGATTCTGGTGAAGGAGTGTTTGTGCCGGATTGGGATATCAAACCTACTGATTTGTTGAAGAAAGCTTCCGTCTGCCGTGATCTGATAGACCATTGTGTCCCTGATGCTGAGAGAGAGCTTCATAAGGAATGGATGGATAAGGATGTTATGAAGAAGATGTATTATCACTTTGGGCAGTTTCTGTCTTTGTTCCCTGATAGCATGGCCAGGTGGGGGGAGTTGATGGCAAGAAGAGAGCAAGTGGAGGAGTTTTTTTGAAGAGCATGAGGCCGAGTTGGTTAAGGCGAGGGAGGAATTGACCAAGCTTGCTGCTCGGGAGAAGGATTTGGTTCAGGAATTGGCTGTGTCGAAGACCCAGCTTGGTTTAGAGAAAGAAAAGTTTGAGAAAATGTTCAAAGGTCTTCATGATGAGAAAGCAAAAGTTGCTGAGGAGAGGGAAGGGTTAGCTCGGGCACGGCAGGCAGTCAAGCAGGAGCTGGCCTCGGTGGAGAAGGTGGGAACAGAGCTCCGGGTCCAGGTGGACCGCTTGACCGAAGAGAAGGAGTGGCTAATCTCCAAGGGGGTAGCTCATTTCGTCACCAACCTCCTGCACTCTCAAGAGTTTAATGCTCCTCTGGCGGACATTTATGCAAAGGCCATATCTTTTGGTCGCCATGGAGGAATTCAAGCCGGTTTCAAAGCGGCTCAAGAGGGTCAGGATCTTGAGGAGCTGCCATCCTTTAAGCCTTCTTCTGGTGATGAGTTTGTGAATGCTGTGAAGGCAATGGAGCTTGCCACCTATCCCTATATCTCTGCTATTGCCAAGGCTTCTGAGCAACCTCTCTCCTTCCTTCAAGACTTGGAGCCGGAGGGCCTAAAAAAGGATGTGGCCAATCAAGTATTTGGCTCCTATGTGTCAAAAAGGCCTCTTATGATCATGTTGGAGGGAGCTGACGGTGGGGAAGGTAGTTCCAAACGTGCAAAACCTGCTGGCTCTTCCAAGGTTCCCAATCTGGAGCAGGTATTCGAGAGTCCTTCCCCCCTGCAAGCTCTGGAGGTTGAGTCTATCCCTCCTTCCAGCGAAGATGATCCATTCGCCGGTCTTGACACTGAGGGCCTTTATGACGATGTTGGTAACCGAGCCCTGGCTCCCCCTGGTGAAGATGATGCCACCCATGAAGCCGAAGACCCAGCTACTCCATGATTCCACTTTGTTTTAGTTTTTTCAAGTTTTTAGCATGTCTTTTGTAATCGAACTATGCTGTACTCAGCCCTTGGGGCGTTTAATATTTATCTTTTAATGGAATGCTCCCCCTTTAGGGGTGATGCTTTATCTATGTTTAACGTTTTGTTGTTTTGACTCTGTTACTTGTCGTTTATAGTGTTTGCAATGTCTTTAACATTTCTCCTTGAGTTGAATGCTGCAGTCACCCAACTTAGGATACTTAGCTAAGGAACCGATGCAATGCTTACCCTATCAGCTTGTTTGTTTATGTTTAAACCTTTTCTTGAATAATTTTTCAGTGATATGTTCGTTTTTGTATGTTGTGAACATGTGGGAGCTGTCTTAGTGTGAGGAGCTCACCCTCTTTCATGGGTTTAGGTATTCCTTCCAAGGACTTGTCCCATGGAGTCGTGGATTGTATTAGGGACTCACCCTGTATACAGGAAGGTTTCTTAGCCTTGTTCCCTGTTGAGCAGTTGTGGCCTGGGAGCTCATCGCCGTTTCATGGGTAGGTATAGCGCCGGATCCCATGGAGCCTAGTTAGGAGGGGCTCACCCTTTGATAAGATAAGCGACAAGTTAATAATTTGAAACATAGTTCATTCATTAATCATTGTTTTTCAAATACAAAGAGGCGTTACAACAGTTAAACATAAAAACGTTTCAAGTGTTTATCACTCCAATGTCTTGGGATCATTCTGCCATTAGTGTCGGCTAGCTTGTAGGATCCCCCTTTGTGTGCTTCTTTGACAACATAAGGCCCCTCCCATCGGGGACCTAGCTTGCCTACGTCTTGTTGCCTGCTGGCTTCGTTGCATCTTAACACAAGGTCCCCCGGCCTGAAGGCTTCTTTCCGCACCCTTGTGTTGTAGTAGGCTTCAAGCTTCTTTTTGTACCTGGCCTCCCTGATAGAGGCTTGGTCCCTTGACTCTTCGAGGAGGTCCAGGTTGAGTAGGACCTCCTTTTGGTTGTGTTGAGCGTCTTGTCGAGCGATTCTTCCTGAGCTTACCCCTATCTCGGCTGGTATGACAGCTTCGCTTCCGAAGACAAGGCTATACGGTGTTCTTCGGTGGCTTGTTTTCTTCATGGTCCTTATAGCCCAAAGGACACTCGGGAGTTCATCCACCCATTTCTTACCACATCTTCCTAGCCTTGCTTTAATACCTTCAACAATGCTTCTGTTCATACGTTCAACTTGTCCATTGGACTGGGGGTAGGCTACTGAGCTGAAGACTTGCTTGATTCCTAGCTCGGAGCACCAGCTGCTGAAGGGTTTGTTGGCAAATTGCTTCCCATTGTCTGTCACCATCTCCCCTAGTAACCCATATCGGCAGACTATTTGTTCCCAGGTTATCACTTGTTTCCCCGAGATGGTAGCTAATGGCCTGACTTCCGGCCACTTAGTGAAATAGTCGACGGCTACAAGGAGAAACTTCAATCTTCCGGGAGCTTGTGGGAAGGGACCCACAATGTCCATTCCCCATTTGTAGAAGGGCCATGCCGAGATGATGGGAACAAGATCATGCTTGGGGTTGGTCTTCACCGGTGTTTGTAGTTGACAAGCTTCACATTTTCGGATAGTCTCAAAGGCATCCTTATGCATGGTAGGCCAGTAATAGCCCAAGTTCATGAGCTTTGATACCACAGAGCGAGGTCCAGCATGCATGCCACATATACCTTCATGTACCTCCCTGATGAGGTAGTTGCTTTGATTGGGACCTACACACCTTAGTAGGGGTGCCAAGTATCCCTTCTTGTAGAGCTTGTCATCTTCGATTACATATTGTCTTGCCTTCATGACCAATCGCTTAGCTTCTTGTTCGTTTTCTGGTAGCTTCCCTTCCATCAAGTAGGACATGATGGGTGTCATCCATGTGGAGTCTGTTTCGGTGACGACATCTTGTACTTCTTTGTCATCGATGGATGGTTCTTTCAGCACCTCGACTAGGACCTTCTTGGTTAGGTGAGCAAACGTCAAGGAGGCTAGCTTGCTGAGGGCATCTGCCTGCTTGTTCTTTGTTCTTGACACCTGTTCCAGTGTGAAGTCTTTGAATTCCTTTATGAACTCTTTGACCTTGTCTTTGTACCTAATCATTGAGGGCTCTTTGGCTGTGTATCCCCCATTTACTTGTTTGACCACCAGATTTGAATCAACAAAGACTTTCAGTTCTTGTACCTTCATACTTTTTGCCAATCTCAACCCGGCCAGGAGGGCCTCATATTCAGCAACATTGTTAGTGCAGGGGAAGTCTAGACGGAGGGCATAAGTGTATTCGGTTCCGTGGGGGTCCTTGATGACAAGACCTGCCCCGGAACCTTCTACACTTGAGGCTCCATCAGTAAAAAGACACCATTTCCCCTTAAGGTCAGGCTGTTCTTCGACCTCGTTCATCTCTTCTTCTGCCTGCGGGATGGGTAACTCAGCGAGAAAGTCAGCGAACACTTGCCCCTTGTAAGCTCTCCTTGGTAGGTACTCTATCTTGTGCTCCCCTAGACCAATGGCCCACTTTGCCAATCTTCCCGAATCCTCTGGTTTTTCTAAGATGGATCGTATGGGTTGATCTGTGATGACCTTTACTGGGTGAGCTTGGAAGTACCGCCTTACTCTCTTAGCAGTGTGTACGAGTGCCAACACAAGCTTCTCTATGGGAGTGTAGTTAATTTCAGCGTCTTTGAGGGCCCTGCTGACAAAGTAGACTGGGACTTGCTCTTTACCTCGATCTACCAAGAGCACTGAGCTTACCGCTTCCATTCCTGCAGACAAATAAACTGTTATTACTTCCCCTTCCTCAGGGGCTGCCACTTCGGGCAGGGAAGCTATGTGTTTCTTGAGTTCCAGGAAGGCAGCCTCTGCCTCAGTTGTCCAGCGAAAATCCTTCTTATCAACACAATTTTTTAGTGTTTTAAAGAATGGCAAGGACTTTTCCGCAGACTTAGGCAAGAAACGTTTTAAGGCAGCGATTTTACCGTTGAGGCTTTGCACTTCCTTCTTTGTGGCGGGAGACTTCATATCAAGGACGGCTTGGACCTTGCTCGGGTTAGCCTTGATACTTTGCTTTCCAACAATATAGCCTAGAAACTTCCCCTCCTCGAACCCAAAGGAGCACTTAACAGGATTAAGCTTCATGTTTATTCTTCGAAGGTTGTCAAATGTTTCTCGGATGTCTTGGATCATTGCCTCCCCTGATTTGCTTTTGATGAAAAGGTCATCTACATAAGCTTCCATGTTCCTTCCTATTTGCTTTGAGAAAGCCTGATCCACTAACCGCTGGTAGGTAGCACCTGCGTTCTTCAAACCAAAGGGCATCTTTTTGTAGCAAAAGATCCCCTTATCGGTGTGGAAGGCCGTCTTCTCCTCATCTTCTTGCTTCAATTGAATTTGGTGATACCCCTTGTAGGCATCTAAGAAGCACTTGTATTGGAAGCCGGTAAGGGAGTCTACCTTCCAATCGATCTCGGGCAAGGGATAGCAATCTTTGGGGCAAGCTTTGTTGAGATCCTTGAAATCAACACACATCCTCCAAGATCCATCCTGTTTGGCAACCATGACCGGGTTTGCTACCCAAGAGTGATACTGAACCTCTCTGAGAATATCTGCCTTGACCAGCTTCTCCACCTCCTGACAAGCAGCCTGGCTCCTGGCTGGGGCCAAACTTCTTTTCTTTTGGACGACTGGCTTGTATGAGGGAGCTATGTTAAGAGAGTGTTCAGCCATGCTTCTAGGAACACAAGTCATGTCTCCGGGGCACCAAGCAAATATGTCTCGATTATCCTGCAAAAGGTTGATTAGTTCACATGTAATCTCATCAGGAAGCAGATTGTTTACTTTGATGGTCTGCTCCTGGTAGGCAGGGTTTATGCTGACTTCCCGGACGGGACCGCTGCTTGGTGTTTCTGATTCCCTGAGACCTTTGGTTTCTTCTATGGAGGCTATCAAAAGAGCTTCTGCTGTTGGCTTCAGGGTTGCGATTCCATTAGGGGTGGGTAGCTTCATTAAACCATGTGTTGTTGATACAACCGCGCCGAAAGTGGCAATTCCCATTCTTCCAATAAGGACATTGTAACTCGAAGGGTACCTGATAACAGAGAAAGTCAACTTCTCTGTCCTTGACAGAGAAAAGGTGACAATGTAACTGGTAAGGTACCTGATAACAGAGAAGGTCAGCTCCTCTGTCCTTGATAAGTCTCCATCTCGGAAACAGACGCTTAATGTGAGCTTCCCTAAGGGATGTACTCGTTCCCCTGAGAAACCCACCAGTGAGGCGTCAGATGGTCTGAGCTTGGACTTGATCTCCGGGCTCAAGGATTCAAAGCACCGTTCATACATCACTTCCGACGATGCTCCGCAGTCCATGTACACCCTATCTATAGGGAAGCCATCCAGTTCAGCCTCCACTATTACCGGTGTGACGATCAGCTCATCGGGAGCAGGAGGAAGACAAATGTACTGTTTGTTCCAAGGCTCAGTGCGAGCCTTCTTTGCCTGCTGGGCTCCTTCAAGCCTGACCATGTTGACCTCCTTATCTTTTTTCCCTTCGTCCCTTCTTCCTTTGATGTCTTTGATTAAGTGAGCCAGCTCCCCGGACTTAACAGCTTCCTCTATCCTCTTTTTCAGCTAGTAAAACAGTCGTTCGTGTGGTGCCCAGTATCATTATGAAAGGCGCAATGCTTGCTGGCATCCATCTTGTTGGCTGGCTTAGACAAAGGCCTGGGAGGTCGAAAGGTGTACTTGACTTCCTCCGTGGAGAGTATCTCCTGAGGGGTCTTGGTGAGAACGGTGAAAACCTGTTTTTCTTTATCATGGTATCTTCCTGCCCTTGGGGAGCGTCGTCTTTCTTCACTCCTTTGGTTGTCAAAGGACCTCCCCGATCGTCTTTCATTGTAAGGTTGAAAGTGAGATCTCCGGGAGTTTGTTGAGCTGTCTCTCCAGCTTCCTCGATCCCTCTTCCTGGTGTCTTGCCGAGTTAACGCTTCTTCTCCCCTGAGGAAGGCTTCTGCTCTCTCGAAAGCCTCCTCCATGGTCTGGGGGACATCTTCATGAAATCTTCTTAGCAACTTCTTGGGACGAATGGCTCCCATGAATCCCGACACCCGGATCTTCTCGGTGGCACCACTATACTGCAGACCTTCCCTCTTGTATCTTTCGATGAAACTACGGAGGTTTTCATGCTCCCCTTGTTGGATTTGATGCAATATGGCGGCGTCTTTGGTACACTTCCTGAGGGGGTTAAAGTTTGAGGTGAATCCTCTCCTTAAATCATCAAACGAGGAGATGCTTCGAGGCGGTAGGCCACTGAACCATAGGCGAGCTGGTCCTACCAAGGTCTGCATGAACATGTGGCAGCACTCGGCATCGTTCCATTTTTCTACAGTGGCTGCCCCAGAGAAGACGTTCAAGTGGTCATCTGGGTCTTCCGTGCCATCGTACGTCTTCACATTAGCTGGCATTTTGATCTTGTTGGGAAAATCGAAATGAGCGATGTGTTCAGCAAAGCATTCTAACGACTTAGGTCGGTACAGCGTTGAAGGTGTAGCTTCCGCTCTAACCTCAGCTACAGGAGTTTGAACCAAGGGTTGGGAGGTCATGGGACCCTGCCCTCCCACAGGGGGAGGTACTAGTACTTGGTTCAAAGGTGAGGGATACTGCCAGGGATATCCTCCCGGCCATATGGGGAAGTATTGAGATTGTGAGTAGTTAGGATACATAGCTCCTGGAGGAGGGACAAATCCTCCGGCAAGACTTCCTGCTCCCGCAAGGGAGGTGGCTACGGCGCTGCTGGCCAATGGTAGCGATCTCAAAGCTTCTTCATAGGAGATTGGTATTGAGGTCCCCGGAGAGAGCGTAGAGCTACTAGGACCTCCTCCTCCTGAGTAAATGTCCCCTCGACTGTTCAAGTAGGGGTGAGGGTTAGTGTAGTCACGTTGGGTTGCTGGTGAGGTGGTGGTTCCCAGCAACGGAGGGTTAGGTGAGAGGGTGACAACAGGCTCTTCGTCATAGGACAACCTGACCCTTACTCCTCTGGACCTCTCCTCTCGCACATAACCGTTCAGGAGGTCTCGGAGTTGCAAGAAATTTCTTCGTACTCCCTCCGGGGTGATATCCATTCGTTCAACTGGAAATAACAAGTCGTCCCTAGGAGACGAGTTAACAGCCCTTGAGGATGGTGGCGTTTGGAAGTTGAGCATGTCTCCTAGAGACGGTTCGACTTGTTGTCCGTCCGTTCCAGGCGTTTCATGGCCAGAAGCATCACCCGAGGTGTGACTAGTGGCCGGAGTTTCTGAAAGACCCCCTCCTAGGCGGTTATCTCCACCAGCCATCACAAAAGGAGGTTACTTAGGAACAAATGGGACTGTAGGAACTCTCAACAGTTTTGTTCAAAGTAGCGACAGCCCCACGGTGGGCGCCACTTGTTGCTACAACAAGGAAAATGACCGGTATTAGGTTAGGAGATGTTTAGGATTATAGGTTAGTGGTATGTTAGATTGAGATTAAGGTTTTAAGCTTAGGTTTAGATTTGGTTATAGGATCAGGGGTCTTCAAGTTCCTGGAAGAGACCTGCACAAAGGTAGCAGACACCGTTAGCCTTAACGCAGGAGGGAGCCTCCTGCGTTTGGACTCCGGCGTGAGAATAAGTACATATTCATTTGGAGTTGGGAAAATAATGAAGTAGAGAGTATGAGAGTAGAGAGAATGAGTAAGAAGTGTGTGTGGAATGTCTACCCAAGGGCCTCCTTATATAGGCAGTCGAATTCTGCCCAGGAGCTCCCTCAGGGTAGCTTCCTTACCATACCTGGATGTGTTTGACCCTCTTTTAGTTCCCAGCAGTGAGACTTTTCCTTTTTAGGATGTTTTCAGCTTTTATCATTTCCAATGCAAGGCTTGGAGCTGTGTGGTGTTTTGTCCCTTGCCATGATAATAAGCCAAAATCCCCTTTTTGCATTTCCAAGACATTCTACTGTTTGCTTTCTGCCCTGAGGCTTCCATACGGCAGGTAAGCTGCCTTATATCAGCTCCACTAAGTCAGGCAACCTCTTAATCAAATTTATTTTGCTTATCTTTTTGACGAGAGGTCTAAACGTTGTCGTTTTAGGACACACGTTATTAGTTAAAGTTGACCAGAAAATTCAGAAATATACATGAATTTAGCAGTCACGAAAGTAATCAACAAAAGCTCAGAAGAGATGATGCAGTAGCTTTTGATTGGAGAAAAAGATAGAAGATTGCATTGATTGAATGCTAAAATTCCATATCCAAATTTGAAATATCTTTATCTAACTTTGAAAATTTTAGTAATTTTCCCAAAAGATGGTATTGGATTGTTGTGATTTGGTAGGATAACATAATCTTTTGGCAAATAAAACAATACTTGTATATTGCATGTGATTGTGCTGAGTCCCATACAGATATGATATATGCTCCCATGGCATGATAGCATAGTGACATTTTAGGGGTGATATAAGTCTTAGGGGCCATCGATTTTTTTAAGCGAGTTTTTCCCAGAGTTAATGGGGGTTCTCCCTGAATTGGCGTATAGACATTATTACCTAGTGAAGATGGATATGATCGGGTGGTTCTCCTGATGGCACAATACTACTCCAATGGTCCGTCAGTGATATATGTCAAATTTAGTATATACCTATTCCGGTTCAAGCCCTTTGGGTTTTGACTTGAAGCAATTATCTAATTGTCTCACACTTTCCACATCCTTGTAAACTACATACATATATACCAAACATCAAACCACATTTTATTTATAGTCATTACGAGGTGTTATTCATATCATGTATTACATGATTGTTAAATCATTATCAACTAGAATTATGTTCCGCGCGTTGCAACGGAGTACATAAAACCGTGTCAAGTAACATAAATCTCACACCATCGGTAGTGACTACCAACACCAATAAAACTCGTATAAGAAACAATAAAAAAGCCGAAGTTGAACGATGCACATGAAACGTAAAATATAGAAAACAATAAGTAAATCTTTCTTGAACCGTGCATTATGAGATTGCTATTAAACAAAGACTCTAGCGTTAGCTGAAAAATTGCCATGAACTCACCAAGTTGGACGGGAGTGCTGAAGGTCTATCTTGCTAGCTATTATGGCTAATTTGTTATAGGCTCAAGTTTTTTAATATTAGCATTTCATTTTTTGTCGGGTTCTTTGCTTAGTAAATTTTAAGTAATAAGATTTTTTTTCAACTCGATTAATAGGGCTGCAAACGAATCGAACGAACACGAATAAGGCTTTGTTTGTGTTCGTGTTTGTGTTCGTTTGTTAAGAAAACTAGTAGAGTGCCCGCATGATGCAGCGGGAAACACAAACACTTCTAAGGGTGTGTATGGTTCTGTTAAGTTCGATTATTAGCCTCAACCGAAACTAAAATCAAAAGTCATCAATTAGTCAATCTTATTAAACATTGATTCCTTGGTTCGGTTATTATTGTTAGATTATCGGTTTTAGTCCAGTTTAGTTAATTTTGGTGAATAACAAAAAAAAACTTTGGCTAAATTTTTATTTGCCTAAAAGTATATGAAATTGGGGTATAAATACATGAATAATAGCCATGTAAACGAACTGAATGTTCATGAGCTGTTCGTGAACTTGTTCGACAGAAAATTCGTTTATGTCGTTTATTTAATAAAAGAACAATCACGAACAAAAAAATTTGTTTGTTTAGTTAAATGAACCAACATGAACAAACGTTGAGTTTGTTCATTTATGTTTGTGAACATCCGTTTATGTTCGTTTATTTATGTTTGTTTAAGTTTATTAATTACATACGTAGTTATATTTACATAAATAAAAACATAAATTGGGCTTTATCTACTTGTTTAAATATATAACCAATTAATAATTGGGATCGTTCACGTTTATTGTGTTCGTGAACGTCCGTTTATGTTTGTTGGTGAACTGTTCGTTTAGGTTTAAACGAACAAGAACATGACAAATTTCTTAATAACGAACATGAACACAAAAATGTGTTTGATTATGTGTTCGTGTTCGGTTAAAATTAAGTGAACATTCAGTTTGTTTACAGGCCTAGGTATAAAAGCTAGAAATTTCAAAACCCCCTCTATTTATACCGCCACTACAATTCATTAACCTATCTATTCAGCTTCAAACCATATTAGAGTATAATTTGCTATATACTTATAATTAAAATTTTGATTTTTACGTGATTAACAATATCTAGAGGTGAACAATATATGAAACTCAACTGAAATCGAACAAAAACATACAAAATCAAACATAAAATTAACCAAAACCGAGTTAACCTAATATCAGTTTTTTTTGTACCCTAAGTTAACCAAAATAAACAAACCAAAATGAACCATTCATGCATGTATATCCTTTATACATTCATTACATGTATTTATACCTTCATTTCATGTGCTTCTAAGTAAAATTTGGTTTTGGTTATTAACCAAAATTAACTAAACTGAACTAAAAAAAGACAATCTAACCAAATAGATTGAACCAATTAACCTGTTGGTTAACAAGATTGTTAAGTCGATAATGTCGATTTTTGTTTCGGTTGAGGCTTATAACCGAACTAAACCTAACCCAACCATGAACCATTAGAAGTGTTTGTGTTTTCTGTCACATCGTGCGGGCATACTGTTATGAATATATTAATGGGTCTGTTTCAGTTTAACTAATTTGGGTTAACTAAGGATACAAAAAGAAAACGATAACCAATTTTAAGTTAAATCGGATGTTTTCAATTTTCAATAAATTTTAGTTCAGTTTTGTCAGTTTTTTGGTCGGACTTCGGTGAACGGTTTAGTTGTTGCTCACACCTATATATCGTTAATCACGTTTCCCATAAAAGATTTTTTAAATAAAAAATAGCAATACTATAATCAAATTAAAGATAATAAAATGCTCATTATTATGATGTAAGTTTTTTTTATAAAAGTATAAACGTATTAAAAAATATGACTATTTAAAAATCATGGGGGTGGTTTGCTTATAATAAGGAAAAGAAGTTTAACTATAATTTAAATAAACAAAAGTTAAGTAAAGTTTAAGGGTTTAAATTGTAACTAACATATGGTATTAAAATATAAATAATGTATGAAAGACACTTTTACCCTCATTTTAGGGTTACTAATGAAAAATAAGTTCTTAACTTTTGAGTATCTTAAACTACCCTCACTCATGCATTATAATATAGTATAGATATAACCAATTAGTAATTGGGTTTTTTTTCGTAATACAAAACCGTTCACATTTATTAGTTCGTGAACATCCATTTATGTTCGTTGAACTGTTCGCTTAGGTTTAAACGAACAGGAACATGACAAATTTCTTAATGAACGAACATGAACACAAAATGTGTTTGATTATGTGTTCGTGTTCTGTTAAAATTAAATGAACATTCGGTTCATTTACAGGCCTAGGTATAAAAGCTAAAAATTTCAAAACCCCCTCTATTTATACCGCCACTATAATTCATAAACTTATCTACTCAGCTTAAACCATATTAGAGTATAATTGCTATATACTTTTAAATAAAATTTTGTTTTATACGTGATTAACAATATCTAGAGGTGAAAAAAATTGAAACTTAACCGAAATCGAACAAAAACATACAAAACCGAACATAAAATTAACCAAAACCGAGTTAACCTAATATCGGTTTTTGTACCCTAAGTTAACCAAAATTAACAAACCAAAACTGAACCATTCATACATGTATATCCTTGATACATCCATTACATTAATTTATACCTTCATTTCTTATGCTTCTAAGCAAAATTTTAACCAAAGTTTGGTTTTGATTATTAATCAAAATTAACTAAACCAAACTAAACACGACAATCTAACCAAATAGACTGAACCAATTAACCTGTTGGTTAACAAGATTGATAAGCCAATAATGTCGATTTTTGTTTCGGTTGAGGCTTATAACCGAATTGAACCTAATCCAACCATGAACCATTAGAAGTGTCTATGTTTTCTACCACATCGTGCGCGCATACTGTTATGAAATTTTTAGCTTTTATACCCTTGTGGGATGTTTTGCGGAAGGCTGGAATCTCAGCTAAGAAAGAAGCCCCAGTTAATTTTCTGACGGACCCGCTAGACGGGCGTTCCACCTTACGACCAGCAGATGTCCTTGTGTTCGGATGGGCTCAAGGTAAGCATGCGTGTGTTGACCTCACTGGGGTGTCCCCTCTGGTAGGACTTCGGGATGTAGGGTTCGTGGCGGGGCAAGCAGTCTTGAAAGCTGAATCAAAGAAAGTCGCTAAACATGAAAACGCTTGCGTGGAAAACCAGCATGTCTTTGTACCCTTCGCTTTTGATACCTTTGGGGGCCTTGCGCCCGAAGCCATCCGATTTCTAGATCGGGTACAAAAGGTGACACATAGTAATTGCTCGACAGCCAGGGACCAAAGTTTTATTTTTAACAGAGTAGGTTTTGCTATCCAAAAGGGGGGTGGCGGCGCAGCTTGTTGCCCGCTTACCAGCCGTCCACTTGTAATGTGATGCTATATTCAAAATCTATCAAATTTGGTTGGTACTAAGGGTACAAAAAGAAAATGATAACCAATTTTATGTTAAATCGGATGTTTTCAGTTTTCAAGATATTTTGGTTCAGTTTTGCCACTTTTTTGGTTTGGCTTCGGTGAACAGTTTAGTAATTGCTCACTCATATATATCGTTAATCACGTAGCACATAACTATTATTTAAATAAAAAATAGCAACACTATACTCAATTTAAAGATAATAAAATGCACATTTTTATGATTTAATTTTTTTGTAACGTTATTTTACTAATTTCGTGAAAATAACTTTAAAAACGACGGACGGTTAATCATGCATCATGTGGTGGCGTGGATAGCCAAAAGACAAAGGGGTACATGCACCGATCGGGTTTGTACCGATTGCTAAGTGTTTTGTGCCTTGCGTCTAAGGCTTGATACCAAACCACATTGAGCCGGGGGTCTCACTGGAAGCAGTCTCTCTATTCTTAATGGTAGAGATAAGGCTGTCTACATCTTACCTTCCCCAGACCCTACCTTTGATTTGCTATAGGTGGGATTAACTGAGTATGATGATGATGATGATGAATTTTTTTTTATAAAACTATAAACGTATTAAAAAAATGCGACTATTTAAAAGTCATGGGGGTGGTTTGCTTAAAATAAGGAAAAGAAGGTTAACTATACTTTAAATAAACAAAAGTTAAGTAAAGTTTAAGGGATTAAAGTGTAACTAAGATAGGGTCTTAAAACGTAAATAACGTATGAATGACTGTTTTACCCTCATTTTAGGGTTATTAATGAAAAATAAGTTCTTAACTTTTGGGTATCTTAAACTACCTCTCACTCATGCATTATAATATAGTATAGATTATGTGTTCATGAATACTTACCGAACGAGATTTTTTGTTCGTGTTCGTTTGTTAATAAAACACTTATGTTCGTGTTCGTTTGTTAATTTTGTCAATGAACGCACACGAACACGAACGGACATTAATGAACACAAAGATTTGTTCATGAACTGAAATAAACAAAAAACGGACATATATTACATTTTGAATAACATCGAATTCACATACATTAAGACATTAGCTAGATCCACCCAAAATATAACCTAATTGTCTAAATATACTTAGTATTGTAGAAGAGCTTTGGAGGTGAATGTCGGAGGGCATTGGAGGTGGAGAGCATCAACACTAGAACGTAGAAACATATAATGAGTTTGGATATAAAAAGTAGGTTTATTGATCTCATATAATCATATATTTACATCATATATATTATTTATTGAGTAAAATAAATAAAAATAAAAGAATATGAAAAAGTATAAAATTAAAAACCTTCATAAATTATCGAACGCAAACGGATATAAATGAACACGTTACCGAACATTCACGAACATAAATAAACGAACGCGACCTCTGTTCATGTTTGTTCGTTTAGCTAAGCGAACGGAAATTTTTGTTCGTGTTCTTTCATTCATTAAACGAACGAACACAAACGAACTTCCCGCAAAACAGTTCATGAACTGTGTACTGAAAGTTCAGTTCGTTAACTACTACATAGTACTTGAAAAAATAATACACAAACTAATATATTAATAAAAAAGTATTCACTGTGCACGACAAATAACAGCCTCGCGTCTAAAGTTAAGACGCATAGACCTTAAAAATTAGAGTGTCTGAAGACTTTACAAGTGTAATCATCTTATTGGTAGACGCAAAAGTGTTGCTCGTCCCTAATGTTTAGATGCATCAAGTGTTTATTTTGACAAATATACTTAGTTAAGTGTTTATTTTGACAATTATCCCTAAATATAACGTACAAAATGGTCAAACTAGCTTGTTCAACTACATCACAAATTTTATTAAGCATTGGAACAAAAGATATCATACACATTTTCGAAACATACACATATGATTGTTAGGATAGATGAGGTTACAACTCTAGTCTACCCTTGTTTATTAATTATTAGCCTCGACACAGAGATACAATATATGGACTAGATACGTACTGTTACATAATGCATGCAAGCATGCTTTCATTGACATTAACTTCATCCTATGTTTTCTCATTCTTTACCACCACCGCCGCCACCCCCAACTCCTCCTCCACCACCTCCTTTAGAACCACCATGTCCTCCACCACTCCCACCTTGTCCGCCACTTCCTCCACCTCCACTGCCTCCACCTTGTCCACCACCACCGCTACCACCCCCTCCCTTGTGTCCTCCACCACCGCTACCACCCCCTCCCTTGTGTCCTCCACCACCACTCCCACCTCCCCCCTTGCTTCCTCCACCTCCGCCCCCACTACCTCCACCACTCCCGCCGTGTCCACCACCTCCGCCTCCACTACCTCCACCGCTACCACCGCCTCCCTTGCTTCCTCCACCTCCCCCACTACCTCCTTTGCCCCCACCACTACTACCACCTCCGCTTCCACCGCTACCACCACCTCCGCTTCCCTTCCCACCACCTCCGCTGCCACCGCCCCCCTTTCCTCCGCCTCCACTGCCACCGCCTCCCTTCCCACCACCTCCACTGCCACCGCCCCCCTTTCCTCCGCCTCCACTGCCACCGCCTCCCTTCCCACCACCTCCACTGCCTCCGCCTCCACTACTACCACCTCCACTGCCACCACCTCCCTTTCCTCTGCCTCCACCTCCACTGCCGCCCCCTCCCTTTCCTCCGCCTCCACCTCCACTGCTACCACCTCCGCTGCCACCGCCTCCCTTTCCTCCGCCTCCACTACTACCACCTCCGCTGCCACCGCCTCCCTTCCCACCACCTCCACTGCCTCCGCCTCCACTACTACCACCTCCACTGCCACCACCTCCCTTTCCTCCGCCTCCACCTCCACTGCCGCCCCCTCCCTTTCCTCCGCCTCCACCTCCACTGCTACCACCTCCGCTGCCACCGCCTCCCTTTCCTCCGCCTCCACTACTACCACCTCCACTGCCACCGCCACCCTTTCCTCCGCCTCCACTACTACCACCTCCACTGCCACCGCCTCCCTTTCCTCCGCCTCCACTGCTACCACCTCCACTGCCAGCACCACCCTTTCCTCCGCCTCCACTACTACCACCTCCACTGCCACTGCCACCGCCACCCTTTCCGCTGCCACTGCTACCACTTCCACCGCCTCCTACGGTGGCAGGAATCTCTTCCAATGAATCACCGGCATCACTTATTTCAAGAACTCCTCTTTCCACTATACCGTCTTTATCAATTGGTCGTCTCTTTTCATCATCAAGTTCCAAGTCTGAAATTCACCATTTTCACAAGTCAAATATTAAAACAAGTTACATCCATATGTCTTTTCAGGAAATACTCTGGCCTTTCCATGCCTCATATAAAAGATCATGTTATTGGTTCATTTCACATCATGCGTCACAAGTAAACACACGTTTCTATGTGACTCACTTTCTTAATTATCAAAGAGTAATGTTTAAATTTGTTCATACAACAAATAGTTTGCTAAACAGTACTATAACTTAAACAAAATAAAAACGGAAGAGTAAACATACTGTCATCAGCAATATCAAGTAATCTTGCAGAAGAGACGATAATTCCAAAGGCAAATAAAAGAGCCAACAAAACCAAACCCTTTCTAATCTTCATCTTTCTAGTTAAATCGAAGGTTCACCGATGTAGCTATTCACTACTTCTGATTTCCATTTATAATCTTTAACTGGTTGACACATTGCCAGAGAAAAAGTGACACATAGCATTCCAAGCTGATGTGTCACGCCTACAAAGTAACACCACAGCTCGGTTGTGTGATTAGATGGATCATCATCAAATATATGTATACCTTATATGTGTTGCATGATATGAATATTTGCCATGTAAACCATCCCGTTGGATGTAGCGGTTGTATATAAATATATATCGATTAATTTTAGACAACTAGATGATGACATGAAACTTTGGACGCTTCTCAGTTTAGTTTAAGTTTTGTCTTTTCTTAAAAATATATAAGTAATTGTCAATTTTATTTCTTATATACGTTGGGTATTTCATCATTTTGCATAAGAGTTTGTAGGTGGGCAGCTAGTGACTAAAGGTTGGACTGAAGGCCCAAAGGATCAAGTCTTCATGGTCAAGCCCAAGATAGAGTCAAGTCCATCAGTCTCTGTTCCTGTGCACGTGTGGAAGCTGTCTGGGCCATCTAAAGCCCATCCGTCTGAGTTTGTTATAAAGTTTTAAGAGCCGTTGATCTGTTCATTTGGAGACCAATCATGATTGTCAAATCTAGTCGGTGTTTCTAGCTATGCTATAAAAGGTTTCCAGTCCTCTCTCCCTCTTCAATCATTCGCTCAGATTATTTACATTCAAACTTTGTATTCTCTCTCGTTCATATTAGGGTTTTGATCTAGAGTTATCAATAGATTCATCTTGAATCTGTTGATGTGTGATTCTGGTGGATCATTGTGTTGAGATTATTCTGTAATAATCTCTGTGTAGTTTGTCTTGAGAGTTTTTGTGAGTGCTCTTTGTATCTGACAATCTTTTAAGGGTTTTTGGTGCATTTCTAGGTTGGGATCTTTGAAATAAAGTTTTATAGTTAATATTCCATGTTTGTGACATGGTATCAGGGCTTCTAAGCACAGATTTGGGTTTCTTTCGCTTATTTGTGTTTGGGTTTTGTGTATTCTGTCTCATAGTGATATTCAGAGTCTTGTTCTTGGGTTTATCTGCCAGGAATCGTGATATATTGTACTAGATCTATCTCAATATGGACAAAATCTTGGATTTGCTTCGTAGACCAGGTCTAGGGTTCAAAGTGGAATAAGGAGGCTGTAATATCTTGATTGGACGTCGGAAGCATATTCTCTTTGCTCTCTAGCTGTGTAACCCTAAGTGAAGGTTGCACAATTGTGAGTTGTTTAGGTGAACCCTAACTTGGGCAACCCTCTCGGTGAGATTGTTCCTATTCATTTTTTTTTTAATCTGTGTGTCTAGGACTCTGTGACCGGGTTAGGTGGACCAGTGGTTGATCGAGTTTGGTTGTATCGAGTTGTTGTCTAGGTCTAGGTGTCTCCCTCTTGAGGACCTGCGTTAGCATCCTTGAGTGACGGACCAACGATCTGGACACCCACGTGGCTTCGCCAAGTCTGGCTCAGTGTGGTGTGTTTTAGTTCTTGTTTGTTTTTATTATGTCTTGATTGATTTGGCTCTGATTTGTTTGTTGTTGTTATAGTTCTTGATTGGTTCTTGTTATAGTTTGTGTTGTGATTAGTTTGGTTGTTTCTTAATCATGGCTGATAATGATGTTGATCCAAATGTTTGTTAAGGACCTAGTCCATTAGTTAATAATCTTACTCTAGCTAGCAAACTTGATTCTAGTGAACCTTTGTGTCTTCATGTCAGTGACTCTACCAATCTTAAAACTGTTAATATTAAACTAAAAGGGGCTGAGAATGCAGATTGGTCAAATGAAATGATATTGGGACTTCATGTTAAAAACAAACAAGGGTTTATTAATGGAGGTGGTGTGAAACATGTTGATGATAATGTGTTAGCTAGACAATGGGATAGGTGTAATTCTGTTGTGCTAACTTGGATATTAATTAATTCTATTTCTGATGAATTGTATATGGGTCAAGTGTACTCTAAACTAACCTCTGAGGTTTGGAAAGATTTAAAAGAAACATATAACAAAATAGTTGGCTCAGTTGTTTTTGATCCATATCAGAAAATAAATTCTTTTAGTCAGAATGGCATGACAATGTCTGAATATTATCATAAGCTTAACATAATGTGGAAACAACTTGATCAAATACTTCAATTGCCTTCTTTTACTTGTGATGCCTCAAAGAAGTTTAACAGTTATAATCATATGATAAAATTGATGCATTTTTTAATGGGTCTTGACCGTGGTTATCAAAATGTAAGAATTGCTTTGTTAATTAAAACTTAACTGCTTTCTATAAAGGAAGCCTTTGCTATAGTGTTTAGAGAAGAATCTCATACACAGTCGAGCAATTCTTCCAAAAACACACATACAATTGGTTTTGTATCTAAGGTGAGTCCAGGAAGTGAATGTTTTAATAGTAAAAGGTTTTCAAAAAATTCATATCAGTTTTTAAAATGTACCCATTCTAATAAGAATGGACATGCCAAAGACAAATGTTTTGAAATTGTTGGTTACCCTAATTAGGCTAAACCTAGAGGCTTCCAAGTAAAGAAAACAGTTGCAAGTAGTAATAGTGTTTGTTATGAAAATGCTGATTCTGGTGTTAATGCTTTAACTAGTCATCAAGTGGCTAAATTGTTAAGTTTGTTGAATGATAAGAGTGCAGAGTCTACTCGAAGTTGCAATCTATATGGTAGGTTTTTTTGTGCTTCTTCATTAGGATATGGTGTTTATTGTTTTACTAATTCTGATGGGAAGTTGTTTGGTATTGGGTGGATAATTGATTCAGGAGCTAACGAACACTTGGTTAAAAATGAAAGTGGTTTATTTGACTATGTTAATGTATCAGATTTAAATATTAAAGTAAAGCATCCACATGGAACATGTGCTTTGGTTACTAAAATTAGAAAAATTAAACTTGCTGAAAATGTTGTTTTGCATGATCTTCTAGTAGTTCCTGAATACAATGTGAATTTGCTGTCTGTTCATAAATTGGCTAGAGATAATAAATTAATTATAGGATTTGATGAAAATAAGTGTTATGTTCAGGACTTGTCAACAAGGAAAGTCCTAGTGACTTGTAACTAGGTTGATGGTTTGTACATGTGTGGTAGTGCTAGATGTCTAGGGTCCATACAGGGTAGCGGATAGAGAGGGTCATAAATATTTTATAACTATAGTGGATGATTTCTCTAGAGTAGCATGGGTATGTTCGATGAAACAAAAAATTGAAGTGTTTGAACATGTTAAAGATTTTTTAAAAATTATTTTTACTCAATTTCAACAATATGTTAAAATAATAAGGAGTGATAATGATTTAGAATTTGTTAATAATCAAATGAAAAACTTTTGTAGAGAAAAATGAATTGTTCATCAAACTACCTATGTTAATACACCTCAACAAAATGGGGTACTAGAGAGAAAACATAGACACTTGTTGAATGTGGCTAGATCTCCTTTTGTTTCAGAGTAATTTACCCATTAGGATCTGGACTGAATGCATTTTGACTGCTTCTTATCTTATTAATAAGATTCCCTCTTCTGTGATCAATCGAAAGTCCCTTTATAAAGTGATTCAAGGTTTTAAACCCTTCTTAGAACATCTAAGGATCTTTGGGTGTCTGCGTTTTTGTACTATTCTAAATGAGTCAAATAAGTTAGAGAGTAGGGCAGAAAAATGTGTTTATTGGATACTCTCATTTTAAAAAAGGGATATAAGGAACATAGTTTGGACATTAAGTCTATTCTATATTCTAGAGATGTAAAGTTTTTTTAATCATGTTTTCCTTTTAAAGAAAGTCAGTTTTTGAAAAAAATGAAATTGTTTTTTATAAACAAGTTAATTTCATAAACTTTTTTGATATTTTTGAAAACCACAGAAGTTCAACTGGTCCTAGATGTGAATGATCCTAATGATGACAAGGAGCTTAATAGTAATAGTGATTTAGGAACACACGAAACAAAGCAACCAACCTTTTCCAGTCAGACTAGTGGCTTGGCTGATAAACAGCAGCCTAGTAGTGACAATGAAGAAGTTGGCAAGGCTAAACATGTGAGTCCTAAACATGATTTAAATCAAGAATATGAGGGTCACACAACTGTTGAACTTGGCAGAATCAGTCTAGGAGGTCTACTAGGAACTTTAGCTTTCCAAAGAATTTTAATGATTATGTCATAGAAGGGAAGGTAAAATATGGTATTGAAAAAGTGGTTAACATGTCAAACTTGTCTTTTGAAAATAGGTGTTTTGTATCTAAACTTGATAAAACTATTGAACGTAAAACCTATTTTGATGCTATTAAAGACCCAACTAGGTTAGAGCCATGAATGAAGAACTTGAGGTTCTATATAGGAATAACACATGGGAGATTATGGATCTTTCTAAAGATAGACACAAAATAGGATGTAAGTGGATATTAAAAATCAAATATAAATCACTAGGGGAAATTGATAGGTATAAAGCTAGGTTAGTGGCTAAGGGCTACAGTAAAAAAGAAGGTCTTGATTATGATTAAACTTTCTCTCTAGTTGTTAAACTTGTGACTGTGAGGTGTTTAGTTAGTCTAGCTATTAACAATGATTGGAAAATTTTCCAATTAGATGTTAGTAATGTTTTTTTATTTGGTGACTTATATGAAGATGTGTATATGTCCCTCCCTGAAGGTTATGATAATGTGTCTAAAACAAAAGTTTGTAAGTTAATGAAGTCTTTGTATGGGCTTAAACAAGCCCCTAGAATGTGGAATGAAAAACTGGTCAAAGCCTTAGTTGAATTTGGTTTTATGCAAAGTAAATGTGACGATTCAATGTTTGTAAAAATGATGAGAATGTTTTCTTGATGTTATTTGTATATGTTGTTGACATTATCTTGATAGGAAATTTTGAAAAAGAAATAGAAAACATTAAATCATTGTTTAGAACTAAGTTTTTTAATCAAGGACTTAGGTGAACTTAAATACTTTCTTGGAATAGAAGTGTTTAAAATAAAAGTGGAATGTGTTTGTCACAAAGAAAGTATTGTACTGCTCTACTTAGTGAATATGAAATGTTGGGGTGTAAACTAGTTTCCTGTCCTATTGAGCAAAACCATGTCATAACTAATATTGTTAAAATGATAGTAAACTTTTGGATAATATTACAGGTTATGAACAGTTAATAGGCAAACTTATATACTTGTCTCATACTAAACCTGACATTTCATATAGTGTCTACTATCTTAGTCAGTATATGCACAAACCCACTAAGGCGCATTTGAAAATTGCATTTAGGTTACTTAGGTACCTAAAGTCTGCTCCTGGTATGGAGCTTATGTTTACCATAATTGAAAGTCCTAGTTTATCATCTTCTGCTGATTTAGACTGGGCAAAGTGTATTAAAACTAGAAGATCAGTTATCGAATTCTGTGTGTTTCTGGGTAACTATTTAGTAGCCTGGAAAAGCAAGAAACAAGCCACGGTGTACAGATCTTCTGCTGGGGCAGAATATAGGGCAATGTGTGTTGCTTCTTGTGAGGTAATATGGTTTAAAAACTTGCTCTTACAATTGAACATTGTAGTTAAATTACCTGTGCATTTGCACGGTGACAGTCTTGCTGCCATGTCAATTGCCTCAAACCCAGTTTTTCATGATAAAACTAAACACTTTTGTATTGATTTATTTTTCCTAAGAGATATAATAACACATGGAGTGATTAAAACAATTAAAGTTGACTCTAATAGTCAATTAGTTGATTTATTCACAAAAGGTTTGTTACCAAATCAACATGACAACCTGTGCACACAAGTTAGAATGGTTGATTTGTTTGGGAAATATAATTGTGTGTGTGTGTGGGGGGGGGGGGGTTGGTTAAATATATATATATATATATATATATATATATATATATATATATATATTTATATACTCCTTGTCAATTTTATTTCTTATATGTATATATATTGCGTATTTCATCATTTTGCATAAGAGTTTGTAGTTGGGCTGCTTGTGACAAAAGGTTGGACTGAAGGCCCAAAGGGCTCAAGTGTTCATTGTTAGCCCAAGATAGAGTCAAGTCCGTCAGTCTGTTCCTGTGCTCGTGTGGAAGCTATCTGGCCCATATAAAGCCCATCCGTCTGAGTTTGTTATGAAGTCTTAAAAGCCGTTGATCTGTTCATTTGGAGATCAATCTTGATCGTCCATTCTAGTCGGTGTGGAAGCTTCTAGTTGTGCTATAAAAAGCTTGCAGTCTTCTCTCTCTTCAATCATTCGCTCAGCTTTTTTTACACTCAAATTTTGTATTCTTTCTTGTTTATATTAGGGTCTGATATAGAGTTATCAATAGATTCATCTTGAATCTATTGATGTGTGATTATGGTGTAATCTCTGTGTAGTTTGTCTTAACAGTTTTTTTTTTTTTTTTTTTTTTTTTTTTTTTTTTTTTTTTTATGAGTGTTCTTTGTATCTAACAATCTTGTAAGTGGTATATTTCTGGGTTGGGATATTTGAAATAAAGTTTTATAATTAATAGTCCATGTTTGTAACAACTTTTATCCTAGAACTAGAATTCGCAAGTTAGCAAATATTTGAAGGGATTGAAAGAATATATATGGTTAGCTTTGGTTTGATTATTGTTAGGTATAAATTAATAACTATTAGTATTAAGTATAAATGAGTTATGTATATACTATCAAGATATGGTAAAGTAGTAGCGGAGTTTAGAAAAAAAAGTTCGGGAGGCTGCAAGTTACTTGACCCTTAAAATGGGAAGGGGGGGGGGGGGGGGAAGGCGAACTCAATATGTATAAATTTTTTAAACGAAAACACGTAAAATTTAGACTATTGAACAAAAAAAGGGGTCGGGGCACCCTCAGGCCACCTTAAACCTCCGGCCTGTAACAACCCAGATTAACCGCACCACAATATTGTCCGCTCTGGTGTCACATATACACCTCACGGCCTTGCATTGGTGTGGCACATGTCCACCCAAAATGCGTTGTGATAGGGAAGGTATCCTACCTCTTATAAAGAAGTGTTAGTTCTCATTCCCAATCGATGTGGGACCACATGTATCCACCTTCCTTAGGGAGCACGGCGTCCTTGCTATTACTTAGCCCGGCCCCGACTCTAATACCAACTGTAACAGCCCAGATTAACTGCACTGCAATATTGTCTGCTCTGGTGTCACATGTACACCTCACGGCTTTGCATTGGTGTGGCACATGATCATCCAAAACGCGTTGTGATAGGGAAGGTATCACACCTCTTATAAAGAAGTGTTAGTTCTCCTTCCCAACGATGTCGGATCACATATGTTTGGAATATTGCATGCCACATCGGTTTTATAAGGGAGAACAGAATTCCTTATAAGGAAGTGGCCACCCTCACTATTAGACGCGTTTTAAACCATTGAGGCTAGCCACCCTTCCATGCGTTGGGGGTAGAACAAAGAAGACAATATCATGGTATGGGTTACCTTGAGCTGTTACAGTTGGAATCAAAGCCGGGGCCTGAATCGGTCTGCCAGTGTGCCTGCGAAGACACTGGGCTCCCTAAGCAGGGTGGAATGTTGCATCCCACATCGATTGTGTAAGGGAGAACAAAACTCCTTATAAGGAAGTGGCCACCCTCACTATTAGACGCGTTTTAAACCCTTGAGGCTAGTCACCCTTCCATGCATTGGGGGTAGACCAAAGAGGACAATATCATGGTACGGGTTACCTTGGGCTGTTACACGGCCCTGTGGTAAGGGTTTTTGTTCCTTTTTTAATTCATCAAAATGGACATGTTATTTATCAAAATTTAGCGAAATAGCTAGAAAATGTTTTATTAGAAAAATATAGGTGATCCAAAAATAAACAATCAGAGATAAACAAGCGGTCGACAACAGTGACATGTTAAAGATTCGATACTAAACTTGAGAAAGTACGTGAGTCTACAAAAGGCCTGTGTCAATTAGGTTAAACATGGGGATGAGAACTCCGCCTATTTCCATGGTATTATTAAAGCTAGAATCGTGAACAGAAGGATAAACGGCCTGAAGTTTGGGGGAGATAGGATTACGGACCTGGAGACCATCAAATCCGAGGTGGTCTCTTAGTTCAGAAAACAATTTGCAGAACCAATACGTAGAAGACCGGGGTACGAAAACTATGGATTACCGATGATTTCTACTGATCAGGCTACGAACCTTGTGAGACCCTTTGATTTGGATGAATTATGGGAAGCGATTAAGTGCTGTGACGGTGGAAAAGCGCCCGGTCCAGATGGGTTTACTTTAAATTTTTATAAAAAGTATTGGGGCTTACTTAAACCATATCTGGGGAAAATGTTAGAGGAGTGTTTCTGGAATGGAGATATTTCGGTTGGATGTAATGCATCGTTTATAGCTCCTATATCGAAATCCCTGACCAACAAGAACTAGGCGATTTCCGACCCATTTCCTTGGTCGGTACGCTCTACAAAATCATATCCAAAACCCTTGTCAACCGGATAAAAGTGGTTATGCCCTCCTTGATATCTCTGACGCAGTCGGCGTTTGTCGGAGGGAGATATATTCTAGATAGTCTGTTAATTATCAACGAAGTTGTTTCGTGTGCAAAGAAGGCGAAGAGGAAATTCCTTATTTTCAAAATGGATTTTTGAAAAGCGTACGATTCGTTGAGCTTGAAGTTTCTTGATTGGATGTTGGTATTTATGGGATTCCCGAGAAAGTGGATTGATTGGATTAGGGGTTGTCTTCGGTCGGGAAGAGGTTTGGTTCTTCTTAATGGATCGTTGACTAAGGAGTTCCCATTCAAGCGTGGATTACGTCAAGGTGACCCGTTATCCCCATTCCTTTTCATTTTAGCAAAGGAGATAGTCAACATATTGATGTCTAGAGCTGTCAATTTGGACCTTTTCCAAGGCATACAACTTCCAACTGGTGGGCCGATGCTATCCCAATTTGTTACTCCGATGATGTGGTCTTCATAGGCGAATGGTCAAAGGAAAATGTGATCAGCCTAAGAAGATTTATGAGATGGCTGAATTTGATTTCTGGCCTGCAGGTGAACCATCATAAATGCTAATTATTTGGGGTAGGGGTGGAAAATGATGAGATTGAACGGTTCGCAAATATGTCAAAGTGCAAAGCTGGTAAATTTCCGTTTGTGTATCTCGGTATACCTATTGGAGCTAACATGAAAAAGGTGAAGAATTGACAGCCTATTGTGGACAAATTTAGCAGCAAGTTGTCTCTTTGGAAGGCGAAAAATTTATCCTTGGCGAGTAGGGCGACTCTAGCAAAATCTGTGTTGGGTAGCCTACCTTCCTACTATCTCTCCCTCTTCTCGGCCCCGAAGGCGATTACTAAAAAGCTCAAAGGGATGCGTAGAGATTTTGTGTGAGGTAAAGTGGGTACCAACAAGAAGTTACGGTGGATTCGTTGGGACAAGATGATTAAACCAAAAATCAAAGGCGGATTGGGTGTAGGAGGTATCAAAGACTTCAACCTTGCCATGCTAACTAAATGGTGATGGATACTCAAGGATAAACCAAACCAATTGTGGGTTAAAGTGATCTTGGCTTTTCACTCTTCGGAGAATAATAACAAATTGGTCCCGATAAAAAAATCCATCCCAGGAACTTGGAAGGATATTTGTGGGGTGGAGGATAAGTTATTTAAAATGGGGATTCAATTAAATGGGAAGCTTCATGCTAAGGTTGGTGATGGTAAGAGGATAAGATTTTGGAAGGATCCTTGGCTATCAAAAGAACCGTTGAGATGAGTATTCCCTGAACTGTATCGGTTGGCAGCGGATAAAAATGTCGATGTGGCGTCCTGTTGTGTGGGGTCAGGGCCGGGGGGGCATTTGGAGGTGGAAATGGAATAATCGGCTGGTTACTATTTCTGCTATGGGTAAGGGGCTGTTTGGTTGATTAAGTGCTGAATCATTAAGAGATTTGAATGGTTAAGAGGTCTGAATGGTTAAGCGCTGAATCATTAAGTTGGACATCTTAATTGTTAGTTTTCTTGTCCCACGTTGGTAGGGGAGCCTCATTAAGGTTTAGCCTAGTTCAGTGCTTAATAGTTCAGTGCTTAATGGTTCAGCAACATCCTAAATCTTAATGATTTAGACTTAACCATTCCATTCAGAAGCTGAAACAAACACACTAAATGTTGAATCATTCAGCACTGAATGGTTAAGAACCTCATTAAGAGGCTACCAAACAGCCCCTAAATATCTGGACCTGTAGCGTTTATTGGGCTAGGCCACTTTAAATGGCGGGTGTGATAAGTTGTGCTGGCCAAACAATATGGGTGTGGATTTTTTGGTTAATGGGGTTAGAATGGACATTATTGATGCGTCGGATCCTCAAGCAAAGGTGTGTGATTTTCGATGGAACTCGGGGAACCCCCCTAAATGTAACATTCTATTGTGGCGTGCGATGATAGGCAGGGTGGCAGTTAAAACGAAGCTGATTGCTAGAGGAGTTTCGACTCCGAATGCGTACTGTGATAAATGAGGATATGTGGTGGAAGACCCTGACCATGATTTCGTTCAATGTATTATGGCAAAATCCATTTGGTGGCTCATATTTGTTTGGATTATAGTTCCTTTCCCAATCTCGATTTTCAACTTGAAGGACCTCTTTGGGTATTTGCAGCGAAGCCCCGAAACCAAAATTTGGAAACGGATTGTCCATTCTGTCGCATGTGCAACAACGTGGAGAATTTGGTTGGCCAGAAATGCAAAGGTATTTGAAGGCGCTTTCATTCCCCCTGCTATGTAGGTGGAGCTAATAAAAGAAGATGTCTTCTATTGGTTGAAGAATCGGACCAATATCTCCATGCCGTGCTGGGAGAGTTGGCTGGATTTTGACGTGTCGGTTTGTTTGTAAGTTTGGCCGGTTTTTGTTTGGGGTGAGGTTCTTGGTGCCTCGCGTCGTGTTGTTTAGTTTTGTATTTCTTAGCCCCTTGCTGGCTCTTTATATACATATATAAAGCGATTTGCCGTTCGAAAAAAAAACATGAGTCTACAACATAGCCAATCAAATAATTACATGTGTCAAGTGCCAACTACATCTTAGCCTGTTGCATCAATCTTGTTAGTATGTAATGGAAAACGCATAAACATGTACCTAAGAGATTCTTAAGACCTGCTACTGATGCTGAGAGCAATTAGGTCAACATAACTGTCAGTGTTTTTGAATTCCCTTTAGGGTATGCACTTATGATGGCTAATGATCCCTAGGAGGAATTGGTTATGGGAGAGAGGGAGAGGGAGGCGAATTCCTGATGGTGTTATGTTGATTATGCTGTGTCAACCCTAATCCATGGTAATCTCTCCCTATTTATGCATACCCAGGGAACACTCTAGTTAGGCCTAACTATGGATAAGTCCGTCCATCAAAGACAAATCAGTTATGAGCTTAGAGCATTTAGCAATTGATCAAACATAATATAAATGATTATAATGGCTACCGATAAATATACAAAACATAACGTATATTTATTCCAACATTCTCCCACTTAGCCGAGTAATCATTTATTATGAGTATTCCATAAGTCTCTGAAGATCAATACTTATTTTAGTTCTAAACCCAAACTGTAGCAGAAAAATACAACCATTAAGTCTTTATTCGACTTAGGACCCCCATTAATCATACTACAATCCAAATCTAAAACTTAACATTAGGACCAATTATCGTTATGCCCTTAGATGTTGATTTGTTGTATTATTGTCTTTATGTCATTATGCTAGCTTAACATACTAATAGACAAACAAATCATTATTCTTAAATCATTAGTCATAAGTAAACATAAGTGGTCAAATAAGTACATATGCTTCTAAGTAAGGTCATTAGTAAGTACCATCTTCGAAACGTGATCTTCAAATAACTTAGGCAGGAGACCTTTAGTCATCGGATCCGCAAGCATATCGTTAGTACTTATATGTTCGAACAAAGATTGTTTTCCTCGACTCGTTCACATACGAACAAATACTTCGTATCTAAGAAAAGACCAACGCCAGTCGAACTGTTACTATTCGAGAAACTAACGGCGGCTGAGTTATCACAGTAAAGCTTCAATGGTCTACATATGGAATTGAAAATTTTGAGTCCAGTAATGAGATTCTTAATCAACATTCCATGACAGGCAGCGTTATACACAACTATGTATTCTGCCATCATTGTGGATGTTGCCGTAAGTCTCTATTCATGACTCTTCCCTAAAAATATTATAACAAATAAACAATATGTTTTCACATAAAACTGAAACCCGAATCATTATGTATAATTATTATACATAGGCGTACGCCATATAACCGAACTGATAGACGTTAACGAACCTAACCAGAGACCCGAACTTCCTTGCTTAGTCACAAGGGAGGGCACTTGTCCACCCCTTGTGGTGACAACACATATACATACCACATATGGTTTTCCCAAAACCATTTAACTTAACCTATTATTAATACCACCTAAAAACCCATTTGTTCCTTTCATTTCCATAGACACACACACACATATACACTGTATCAACAGAGAAAGAGAGAGATGGAGATGTAGAGAGAGATCGGAGGAAGGGTAGCGGACCACCACCGCAGAAGGTGGTTCCCAGTGGAGCTCCGACCAAGCGAACACCACCTCCATCCCACCCCATTTTCACCTAACAATATTCTATGGTAAGGGATGAAAAGGATTTGTTAGACAGAGATAGAGTTAGAGAGCACAGGCCGAGAGAGAGATTGAGAGAGAGAGAGAGAGAGAGAGAGAGAGAAAGAAAGAGAGAGAGAGAAAGAGAGACAGTCTTAGAGAGAGAGAGAGTGAAAAGAAAGAAAGGAGATCGGAACAGAGAGGGATAGAGGGAAAGGGAGGAAGGCGACGGTGACAATGGCAGTGGTGGTGACAGGCTGCGGAGGTCCAGGTTTTAACTAGGGTTCCAATCAGAGCTTTGAAGTACCAGGTATAACCCAAAGATCCCTGTTTCCTTGATAGAGGTTTAGTTATTATTGTTGTGTGATGATGTTAAGTGACTATTCAGGTTTGTAATTCGTTTATCATGCATGTATAGAATCAAGATTTGTACAGGGGTGGAGGTTGGATTAAGGAGATGGTAGTATACTGTGGTGGTGGTTGTATCGCAGTGGTAAAAGCTCGGGTCAAGGGTGTTGATCCGATTAACTAGTGGTCAACTCTGGTCAACTGTTTATTGGAGCTGGTCAACAAAAGTCAAAGGATAAGAGGTCCGGTCAAACAAAGGATCCGAGAGGTACAAACGAGGAGCCGAAACATTTTAGTACTTAATATGTTATTAAGCGGACTAACGCGTGTGGGACATGAAGTAACATATTGAGCCGAACCTAACTATATTAGAAAGTTAAACATAGAAACAATGGTAATTTAGACATTTGGATATTTATATAGTGACACTTGATCGATGTAATGTTAAAATGACGATTTGAACATAGTAACATAATATATATTATGACTTTAAATCGGTTTAAGTGAGACATTGGACGATACTTGTGATACGGACATTATATAAATATTGGTTATAAGATGAATAATGCGGGCATTAGCGTAACTTTGATTAGTATGCTATATTAGGACTTTGACATTGGGACTCGAATTGTTGAACTAACTTGGATTAGTATGCTATATTGGGACTTTGACATTGGGACTCGACTTGATGAACTAACTAAGGTGATTAATGAACTTATATTTAGTGTATGAATCGACCAGGTAAATTAACGTATATTAGTGACTTGATAATTAAGGATGAATTTGTAACATTGATCATGGATCGGCAACTAAGACATTTAACCATGGACTCGACTAGTTATAACATGAAATAATTGGACATAGGAAACCAAGTAGCAACTATGATCATTTGGACAGTGGACTACTAAGAACTTAAATAATTATACATAGGACTAGATGTTAGTTAACCGACACTTAGAGCTTGGAGAATTGTAGAACGTGATCACATGAACGTTAGATGTTTGCTCGTTAATTATGACATGGAGATGAAATACAATTAAAACCTAAGGTGATAAACCCGACAAATAGAAGTTCGGATACAGAACTTAAGTATGCCCACACGTATAACCACGATACTTGGTTACACGCGCTAATAATTATAAACATGATAGGTTATGGCATGTAACGAATAGACAGGTTCGAGGGATTTGAAAGATATATTACTGCATGACATGACAGGTGAGTTCTTTGTACCATTCCCCTTTTTATGTTTTACTGTTTTGGGGTGAACATATGTCTGTGTGTCTAAACTGTGTGATGTGACAAGTTACTAGCTGCCGGATAACACTGACACTCATTAACTCATAGGTGAGCCACTTAATATATGGGTAGTACTACTTGGGGAATCCCCCACGCAAGGTGGACTCGGGACGTAGGGCCCGGGAAACCCTCCACTAAGGTGAAAGACCATTGCGGCATATTGACGCGCTTGTCGTGGTACACGTAAAATTTCCCAATTACAACTATTGAATAGTGGCAAGAAGGTATCGAACACAGGGAGTTTGTGGAATGTGTGTAAACTAATAATTTTGCGAATTAACTAAAATTAATCTACTAAAT
Source organism: Ambrosia trifida (assembly GCA_028751855.1). NCBI lineage: Eukaryota > Viridiplantae > Streptophyta > Magnoliopsida > Asterales > Asteraceae > Ambrosia > Ambrosia trifida. Next base: position 65,407,979 of record CM054127.1, read on the forward strand.
AAAAATAAAGATCAAGAGTTGTTGATTGTTTTAGATTTGAACTAAATTATAAACTAATTACTTAATCAAAGTGAGTTTGTTTCTTAAGATTATAAAAGCAATGACCATTCCAGGATCCGTTTTCCCTAAACACTTATGCAAAAGTTCCAACTAGAAAGAGTTACATAGACATAACTCGTGCATGAACAATTGTTGTGATAAAAGGGAACAAAGTACTCGGATTATATTAATGCGAGGTTGTTGCCCGATGACCAATTAATCAATTAACCAACCCAAATCCTACCCGCAATATCTCGATTGTTAGCAACACCAAGAACGTACGATTAAGACTAAATATTGGTAAAGTAATTAACAACTACAAACAATTATTCAAACACCACAATAATCAAGCAAACATACTAGATTATCATTCTAGAAATTCATAGAAAAATATATAAGAGTTCAAGAAAAACTTCACCAAGGAATGATCACCAAGAGTTCTAGCCAAGCATGGTTTGGTGAATCATCATCACAATCAAAGAAATGTTCATAAGCATCAAAAACATTAACCAAATGTTTAGAATTGTTCTCCAATGATCCAAACTAGCCAAAATCGCCCAAAAACTTCTTAGAAACGTTCACAATGAAAGAGATGATGAAAAGACACCATCAAGTCGTCATTAAATAATGGAGTTACATTTTGGTGCAGGGGCCACCGTACCTTACGGTGGCCACCGTAAGGTACGGTGGGGATAAAATCCTGACGATGGGTAGAGGCTGGAATACGGTGGCTTTTTGATGTCCAGAAGCTACCGTACCATACGGTAGCCACCGTATGGTACGGTAGAGCCTTTGTGATTTTCAATTATTTTCTTCTTTCACTCCTCTTTGTCCCGCTCCGTTCCGGTTCGTTCCAAAACCCGTATTTCTTCGTTTTTAGCTCCTTTTCACACCTGTAACCATCATACTCGTAGTTATCCAATATCAAGCAATATCATGATCAAATGCGGATAAATTAGGCGTTTTATCAATATAAAGGGTTGTTCCTTGAACCACCCGTCACATCCCCACACTTGACCATTGCTTGTCCCAAGCAATATATCAAAATCACTTTTACACAAAAACGATCATTTTTAAATCAAGCATTAACGTGCAATCCATATACTAACCCGTCCTTAACACCCGATTCAACACACCCCTCACATTATCTCTCCTCTCGGTGACAACTGAAAACTAGCAATTAGGAGCTAGGCACACAAAAGGCAAATAAATGGGTGCACAACCATAAGCTTGTACCTGAATCAACCCTCCTCTTACAACGCTAAACATAAGTGCAAATCAAAGTGTAAAGGTAGGAAATGGGTATATTTTTAGTAGCGCATAACTTTACCCGGTCTTTTATTACACAACGACACACACACACACTCAACTAACACACGCAAACACAAATACGAACACAAACTATAATAGATACTACACATAAACTTCCCCTTTTTTTTTCTTTTCTTTTCTTTTTCTTTTTCCTTTTTTTTTCTTTTCTCTCTTTTTTTTTTAATTATGTTTCTCAATCTCTTCTCTTTTTTTTTTACATCAAGAAACACTATTACATACACATACGAACACACTCAACTAAACTTCAACTTGTAATACTAAAATAACGCACTAACACTTTATTTAAACACAAACGACCGGGTCAAGTTGGGTATTTATTTAGGGAACTAGCTAAAGGGTTAACAATCGATAGGCTTTTAAGCTCAAAAAATGGGCAACTAAATGTCCAAACCCCCGCCCCTCTCGCTACCAAGCTCATATATATAATGCATGAGGTCCAACCCCCCAATTCCCATACTCTCACTCAACATTACAAGGCTACCTAGTGCCCTTATCATCTCTACACTTATGATCACCAGAGATTCAAGTCGCATTCAAGCACAAGTTCTAGTGCACCCCCACCCATTGCCACTCTCACAAAGAAAGATATATATATATATATATATATATATATATATATATACATATTGTTCTATAACTGTGGCTCAAATCTCACCAAGAATAAAAGTGGGTTAAGGGTTGCCGGTGTGCCCCTCGAGGTTAGTTCAAGGTGTTCCAATTTTCACAACGCTACGCTTGATTTTTTTCAAATTTTTTTTTTAAATTCTTTAAAATTTTCCCCCATCCCCACACTTGGGGTACATTGTCCCCAATGTGCGGTTTTTGGAAGGAAACGCTCCAATACTCAAACCACAAACTTCTTTTTGGATTTTTCATTTTATATTTTTTTTTAGATTTTTAATTTTTAAACAACACACCTCCTACTACCACAACCCGAACCAATCATCATCAATCATAACACCACCCAACCACCCATTTCCCAAAAACATAAAGGAAAACAAATAGAAAATAAAACTATGTACAAAAGAACACGACCTGATCAGTAATAGCGAGGCTGAGGCGGCCCGAACACCGAGGTGAACAAGTCATTCCACTCGCCAAAACCAAACACTCCTTCACCGCTTCCTCCTTGCTCCGAAGCTTGTTGTTGTTGCTGTTGTGGATCGACCCATTGGGAATGGTGGAGTGGTGGGGTCGGATAAGAGACGCTTCCATCAAATGGCGCTAGAGACCCGTAATCCACCGGTTGTGGATTCGCTACTACGGGTCTCCCCGCATGCCAGTCATCGTTCATTCTCCTATTTTGATCATCAATATATCTATGATTGATCACCACCTGTTGAGCATAAGCATGTCCTCGGTTCCACAACTCCTGACGATCAAAGCCCTGCTTCATCGCTCTCTCCATGCTAGCACTCATCATTGTCTGATGATCAAATAGAGTGCGTTCCAACCCTGACCACGTGTCGAATACCGAAGCTAGGGGGCGTTGGTCTTCAATCACCTATTGCATACTCCCCCCAAAAGCCCAACCATCAGCATAAACCCTCTCGGTAAAGTCATAGAAACCTCCACCATGTGTCCCACTAGAACTCCCCTGTCCTATATCCATGTGTCCTCCAGTTGGATTCTCCTCATAGTCCTCATCATCACTCGGTGGCTGTTCACCCCCACTCTCAGCTTCATCTTCCTCACCGGGCAAGAGTGCCCTCGCATCTCTCTTTAGCACTCTCCATCTTTGACCCCCGCTTTTAAGTTTATGGTACCTTTCCGACTGAGAATAAACCCAACCAGACCCCATTGTTGATAGCTCAATAGGTTTGAATTTCTTTCTTTTTCTTCCCTCATCTTCTTCAGTTATAGCACCCAGCTGCTTCAACAAACCTGTGATTATTCTACAGTATGGTATAATTGTTCTTTCCACCGAATTTCTACACATCCAAACATGATTCAGAATCAAATACCGAATGGAAAATTTCGGTCCACCATGCATCAAGGAGTAGAGGATTGGAATTTCTGGAAACCGCACCTCTTGCTTATCTGCCCGTCTTGGTAACACATTCACAATAATAAACGCCAACAGAAGTTTCGGCTCAATCTTCAAATTCTTCCGATACAGTTTCCCAGTATAAGTACCCGGCAGAAATAACGCACTCAACATATCCATCCACCGTGGATGCTTTTCCGGGCTAATTAACAAATCATTAATGCTCGGGTTTTTATACTCCTTTACCGGTAGACTATCATACTTGGCCAACCGGCGCAATGTATCATAGGACATTTCCACTTCCACTCCATTCACTTCACCAATTAATTTCATCTTGGATGGAGAATCATACCTCGGACATCTCAATGTCGCCATCCATTTCTCAATTTCTTCCATAAACACAGCCTTATTTTCCTGATCATAACAATGGAGCGCCGCTTCCCAACCTAAAGCCTTGAATCTATCAAACACTCCGAATGGTCCAAAATCTCTTTCGCTCACTTCTCTTTCACAAAGGAATGCCCCAGCCCGATCTGACAACCCCTTAATTTGGTCATGGAACAATGTCGGTTGCCAATCCCTTGGTTTTTCATTTAGAGGGCCCGTCTTCCATTCCGACTTATTAGCCGGGTCTAACCTTGGCGCTTCAGGTGCTTGTTGCATTTCCTCATCAGACTCGTCATTCTGTGCAACATACTTTCTTCGTTTATATTGTTGCGCGGGTTGCTTCCCTTTAGCTTTGGCGGCAGATGAACTTGATCCTGCTACTTCGCCAGTTCGTGCCATATTCCTACACAATGTACAAACAAACACAAAAACAACCAAACAAAACATATCAGCCCCATATAGTAAATACATCCCCACACTTGCTTGTTATCATGGTAGTAAATGTTTGTGAACAAAAATACCATCTTTGGTTTGACAAAAATTGGGCATGACGCCTCTACAAACTTAACATTTACCAAAAGTTCACAATTTCCATCTCAATATTACATCTACTACCACATTATTACTCCCACAACAATATTTACATACTAACATCAACTAACAAGCAAGTGGGTATAAAAGAACTACAACCTCCATTTTCTCACAATGTAGCATCAAAATAAACAAATTAGAACACATACCTTTTAGTGAATGATGCTAGAACACAAAAAAATAAGAAACTTGAAAAAGCCCCAAAATTTTCGGATCCTAGGGTTTTAGATTCGGCCACCAAAACGTGTTTCTCTTTCAATTTACTACCCAAAATCAGAAACTAGATGAAAATCTAGTCAAGATAGACCCAAAAATCACTAATTTTGGTGGAAGATTTAAGGATTTATGAGACTTTGAAGGTTGAAGAACTTGTGGGTGTTTGAAGAGCTTTATGAAGAAGAAGAAGAAGTTTGGTGGATGAAAAGCTGCTCACGTGAGTAATGAGAATTAAATATTATTATTTTTTTTTTTTGATAACCGACCACAAACTTCCAGACCCCACCGTATGGTACGGCGCCTACCGTATCATACGGTAGACCAATGACCACTTTTTGTCACCGTACGGCAGACTTAAACTACCGTTGAGATTCTAAACCCACCGTATGGTACGGTGCCTACCGTATCATACGGTAGGACCTGGGCATTTTTTTTTAAGAAAACTAATTTTAAAACACTAAAATTACCCTACCCCGTCGAAAATCCCATGTTGTCCTCAACACGATGCTAGAACCGTTTCGCGACCCGAACGTCCCCACACTTGTTTCAAACACGGGTTCCAATAAAAAACAAAATTGGGTAATAAAACAAACTAAAATAAAAAATAAAAATCTAACTATTTACACTACCAAACCTGGGCCTTCTCATTGTTGCACTTCTTCCACCGGGCGTAAAAGATAGCCCGCTTTATCCATCTCCAACGCGTTGATGTCGTTTCCATCCAAGTATGGCTTCAAGCGGTGTCCATTCACCGTTTGTTGCTGATTGGTGTTTTCATCCAATATTTCAACCTCACCAAATTTACCAACCCTGCAAACGATATACGGATCCATCCATTTACTCTTCAACTTGCCCGCGAACATCTTCAATCGCGAATTGTACAACCAAACCCTTTGCCCTACTTCAAAAGTCCTCTTTCTCAATTTGGCATCATGAACCTTCTTTAGTTTGTCTTTGTAAGCTGATGCACATTCATAAGCTTCATCTCTAATCTCCTCCAATTCACTTAGTTGCAACTTCCTTGTTCTACCCGCCTCATCGTAATCCGCCTTTACCGTCGTGATCGCCCAATGTGCTCGATGCGCCAACTCCATTGGCAAGTGACAACCATTCCCATACACCATCCGATAAGGTGTCGTGCCAATCGGAGTTTTGTAAGCCGTACGGTATGCCCACAAAGCATCATCTAATTTACTTGACCAATCTTTTCTATCCACACGAACCGTCTTCATGAGAATTTCTTTGATTTGACGGTTGGACACTTCAACTTGTCCACTCGTTTGCGGATGGTACGGCGTTGCAACCAGGCGATTCACACTATATCTCTTCAATAGCTTCCCAAAATTAAAATTTTTAAAGTGTGAACCACCATCACTTATGATCACTCTTGGAATTCCAAACCTGGCAAAAATGTTAGATTGAACAAATTTACAAACAACCGAATGGTCATTTGTCCTTGTAGCAATTGCTTCAATCCACTTCGAAACATAGTCCACCGCCACTAAAATATACAAAAACCCGTTTGAATTAGGAAACGGCCCCATAAAGTCGATGCCCCAAACATCAAATATCTCCATAACCAAGATCGGTTGCATTGGCATCTCATCCCTTTTGGATATGCTCCCCAACTTTTGACAATTTAAACAATTCCGGGCAAATTCACAAGCATCCTTAAAAATTGTAAGCCAATAAAACCCACATGAAAGCACCCGGTAGCCGGTTTTATGTCCACTAAAGTGCCCACCACAAGCGGAAGAATAAGCATGTGTCAATATTTCTTTAACTTCCGACTCGGGAATACATCTTCGGATCACTTGATCGGGCCCAATCTTGAAAAGATCCGGTTCATCCCAAATATATTGCTTCACTTGAACCATAAATTGTTGTCGTCGCTTCTTGGTCCAATGATCCGGAATAGCACCCGTGGCCAAATAATTAACATAGTGAGCATACCACGGTGCGACTTGAGTAGACACGGCTAAAAGTTGTTCATCCGGGAATCTTTCATTTATTTCTGTCACATCATCATTCCCTTCTACCGGAATTCGGGACAAGTGATCCGCTACAACATTTTCACTTCCCTTTTTATCCCGAATCTCCAAATCAAACTCTTGGAGCAACAAAACCCATCTAATCAATCTTGGCTTGGCATCTTTCTTTTCCATCAAATATCGAACCGCACTATGGTCCGAATATACCACCACCTTGCTCCCCCAAATATATGAACGGAACTTGTCCAAAGCATACACCACCGCTAATAATTCTTTTTCGATTGTGTTGTAATTCAGTTGTGCTTCAGACAAAGTTTTGCTCGCATAGTAGATTACTACCGGCTTCTTGTCAACTCGTTGGCCCAAAACAACTCCAATTGTAGTGTCACTTGCATCACACATTATCTCGAATGGCTTCGACCAATCCGGCGGTTGCAAAATAGGAGCCTTGACCAAATGTTCCTTCAACACATTGAAAGCTTGCAAACATTCATTAGTAAAATCAAAAGGAACATCTTTCAATAACAAATTACATAAAGGTTTGGTAATGACACTAAAACCTTTAATAAAGCGTCTATAGAAGCCCGCATGTCCCAAGAATGATCTTATCCCCTTCACATTTTTCGGTGGTGGCAATGATGATATTACTCGAAATTTTTGCCTTGTCCACCTCCATACCCCTTTCAGAAATTACATGACCCAACACAATTCCCTCTTGCACCATAAAATGGCCTTTCTCCCAACTAAGCACTAAATTTTTCTCAACACATCTTTTTAAAAATTTTTGTAATTCGTTGAGACAAGAGTCAAAACTAGTGCCAAATATTGAGAAATCGTCCATGAACACTTCCAACGATTCTCCAACCATGTCCGAGAAAATACTCATCATACATCGTTGAAAAGTCACCGGAGCGTTACACAATCCAAATGGCATTCGCCTAAAGGCAAAAGTACCATATGGACACGTGAAGGTGGTCTTGTGTTGGTCATCCGGGTGTATTGCTATTTGGTTATACCCCGAATACCCATCTAGAAAGCAATAGTATTTTTGACCTGAAAGTTTTTCAATAATTTGGTCAATAAATGGATGTGGGAAATGGTCCTTAGAAGTAGCGGCATTCAATTTCCGGTAATCAATACACACCCGCCACCCGGTAACGGGTCGGGTAGCAATTTGTTCACCATTGTCATCTTTAATTACTTGAATACCGGACTTCTTAGGGACCACTTGAGTAGGACTTACCCAAGCACTATCCGAAATGGGATAGATAATTCCCGCGTCCAACCACTTAATTACCTCTTTCTTTACCACTTCCCTAAGGTTCGGGTTCAACCTTCTTTGCGCTTCTCTCGTGGGTTTTGCATCCTCGGTTGTGATAATCTTGTGCATGACAATGGATGGACTTATTCCTTTAAGATCGGCAATTGTCCACCAAATAGCTTCTTTATTCTCCTTCAAGACTTCCATCAACGCCAACTCTTGGGCCATCTCCAAATTAGAGGCAATAATGACCGGTAATGTGTCATTATCCCCTAAAAACACATACTTCAAGTGGCGTGGGACGTTGCAAGTGCAATCCTTGCGGTCTAACATGTTGCACACCAACCGGTAATCTTCCGGGGTCTTCAAATGGTAAAAGTGGTTAACTTACTTGACCCGTTTGAGCTTGAGATCCCACAAATACACCTTCACCTCCATAATAATACCCCTCTTCATTATACCCACTGAATTCTTCATCATCATACCCATCATCATACACATCTCTTTGAAGTCTAAAATTTTGGCCACCTTGAAAAGATGAGTAGTAAAAACCCGATTGGTTAGGTGGTTGGTAAGTAGATGTGGTGTGGACAATTGTGAAACCTTGTCCTTGTGGCTGTGGGATAGTAGAAGATGATTGACCCGTAGTTGGGAAAAAATGGGAAAATGGTGGTATAGTGTTTGATGGATTAAAAGTAAGGTTTGGATCACTTTAAGTGAAACTCGGTTGGGTGTATGGATTGGTGTTTCAGGACTAGTGGAAAGGTTAGGCAATGTGGTGTTGGGTGAAATTTGTGAAGAAGTAGGCATGAATGATGAGGTCGTTTGACCCGTTGTTGGTATGTGAGAGTCTTGCATTATGTTTCTTGGTGTGAACGGTGAAGTAGGTGAATCAATGACTCTGTTTCTTCTTATCAAAACTCGGTTCTTTCTCAATGTTCTTTCAATCTCCGGATCAAACAAAAGTGGTGATGACTCGTGAGAGCCCCTAGTATGCATACACTTGAAGTACCTGCACACTAAACACAACCGGTGTAAACCCGAAAATAACAAACAAAACTAAAAGATTAACACACGTTGCGCACTACTCCCCGGCAATGGCGCCAAAATTTGACGTGCTTGTCATGGTACACGTAAAATTTCCCAATTACAACTATTGAATAGTGGCAAGAAGGTATCGAACACAGGGAGTTTGTGGAATGTGTGTAAACTAATAATTTTGCGAATTAACTAAAATTAATCTACTAAATAAAAATAAAGATCAAGAGTTGTTGATTGTTTTAGATTTGAACTAAATTATAAACTAATTACTTAATCAAAGTGAGTTTGTTTCTTAAGATTATAAAAGCAATGACCATTCCAGGATCCGTTTTCCTTAAACACTTATGCAAAAGTTCCAACTAGAAAGAGTTACATAGACATAACTCGTGCATGAACAATTGTTGTGATAAAAGGGAACAAAGTACTCGGATTATATTAATGCGAGGTTGTTGCCCGATGACCAATTAATCAATTAACCAACCCAAATCCTACCCGCAATATCTCGATTGTTAGCAACACCAAGAACGTACGATTAAGACTAAATATTGGTAAAGTAATTAACAACTACAAACAATTATTCAAACACCACAATAATCAAGCAAACATACTAGATTATCATTCTAGAAATTCATAGAAAAATACATAAGAGTTCAAGAAAAACTTCACCAAGGAATGATCACCAAGAGTTCTAGCCAAGCATGGTTTGGTGAATCATCATCACAATCAAAGAAATGTTCATAAGCATCAAAAACATTAACCAAATGTTTAGAATTGTTCTCCAATGATCCAAACTAGCCAAAATCGCCCAAAAACTTCTTAGAAACGTTCACAATGAAAGAGATGATGAAAAGACACCATCAAGTCGTCATTAAATAATGGAGTTACATTTTGGTGCAGGGGCCACCGTACCTTACGGTGGCCACCGTAAGGTACGGTGGGGATAAAATCCTGACGGTGGGTAGAGGCTGGAATACGGTGGCTTTTTGATGTCCAGAAGCTACCGTACCATACGGTAGCCACCGTATGGTACGGTGGAGCTTTGTGATTTTCAATTTTTTTCTTCTTTCACTCTTCTTTGTCCCGCTCCGTTCCGGTTCGTTCCAAAACCTGTATTTCTTCATTTTTAGCTCCTTTTCACACCTGTAACCATCATACTCGTAGTTATCCAATATCAAGCAATATCATGATCAAATGCGGATAAATTAGGCGTTTTATCAATATAAAGGGTTGTTCCTTGAACCACCCGTCACATATATTTTGCCAGGACCTATAATGGCAGTAGCTAAAGTCCATGTTAGCATTTAGCGATATATAAGGATAGAGTTGGATCGACTGCAGGACTACACTCCTTACTACTTCGACGATCGACGTGATTCGTCCCTGCATAGCTTTGAACTATATATATATATATATATATATATATATATATATATATATATATATATATATATTTAAGTTGTGTAATTACATTTTGGATTAGAATTTGTATTAAAACATTAAACATTAGTCATCGTTGCTTTTGTTGTGCAAGTCTGGTATCAATCTATATATTCGTCCAGGCCCCCTGGCCGGGTTGTTACAAAATGGGTCCACCTACTAACATAAAGATATAACCCGAAGTGGATTTGTTATCATCTTTGCATTTAGCAAAGTCAGAGTCAGAGTATCTTATCACTTCTAAATTATCACTTCTTTTGTAAGTCAGTTTATAGTCTTTAGTCCTTTGCAAATATCTCAACACCTTCTTAGCTTCTTTCCAATGATCATGGCCATGATTATTCAAGTAACGTCCTAGCATTCCAGTGACATAAGCGATATCTGGACGCGTACAGACTTGAGCATAAGCAAGACTACCGTCTATTGAGGCATAAGGTATCATTCTCATCTGTTCTTTCTCCACATCTGTTTTCGGACATTAGAATAAACCAAAGACATCTCCCTTAGCTACCGGAGCTGGAGTAGGTTTACAATGTTGCATGTTATAACGTGTGAGAACACGATCAATGTAGGCCCTTTGGGACAAACCTAAAATCCCATTGAGTCTGTCTCGGTGTATTTCGATGCCAATGACATAAGAGGCTTCTCCGAGATCCTTCATGTTGAAATTTGTGACATCCGTCACCCTCATAGTTCATCAAATTGACATTAATAGCCCTTCAAAAATATTTCCATTATAGTCCCTGTAAAGTTCGTCGTTTTCAAATTTAATTTCAAAGCGAACTAAAAATTTATCATTTATATTTATTATGGTTCGGGTATAAGTTTTAACTAAATGCGTATGTTAAAACATGTTCGTAAAAGAATTTTATAAAATTTTCAAGTTTTATAAAGATTGGAAATTTTTAGGTTAAGTTAGGTTAACCTAGTTAACTTTTATAAAGAAAAAAAAACTAAACCTACACCTAACAATCTAACTTAGTTAAAGTCGAGGGACCAATCTTGCCAAAAATCCAAAGTTTCAAAAACTCATTTCTTTTCCTCCTGCCCCTCACGTTTTTCCGGCGGCTCCCTTGGCCGGATCCGGCGACGACTTCGGCAGCCTCCGACATGGAGTTTTATGGCGTTCTTAACTCGCTTTTAATATTGGTAAACGTTTCTCCTAGGATTTCCAATGAAAGACTATAAAAACCAGTCATTAAAACGCGTTTTAATCCTAATTTAATCAAAGCTTTAAACGTGTAACCGCCGGATTTTTATTACCGAGTCCATTACGCGTTTTAGTCAAACATCAATATAAATAATCGGTCCCATTCGTCTTCTGCATTAGTCTTCTTCATAAACCCACAAAAAAGTTGCATCTAAACACGTCTCCAAGCTTGCAAATTTTGGTTATAGCATCGGTCCTTGAACCGTCGATTTCGAGCCAAAAACGTGATTGTGAGTCCATTTCTTTTGTGCCATTTCAATTAGCATACGATTCTGAATAATAGCCCTTTGTTACAGATCGTTTATCGTATGTTAATCGGGTTATTAATTTTTAGGTTAGGGTTAGGGTTTATAAGTTAATGTTGGGGAAGAAGATGAACATGAAAAACATAGTTAAATATAATACAGTTTTCATAATATTAACAAAAGTGGTTGATGGCCTAGTGGTTTGTGGTTATTATGCTAAGTCTTGGTGGCAGATAAGACACGGGTTCAATCCCAAGCATCCCCCCCTTTTTGCTGATTTCTTTGTTCTATTTACTATTTTTTATAAATAATAATCATTATTAATGCATATAAACTTATAATATTTCTAATAAATTCATTTTTGCTCCAAAAATTATAAAAATTTAGGAGTAGTATCTTGACACCATAAAGAAAATTACCACATTGTTATTTTCTGGAAAATGTTTTATTTTTATATTTTTATTGAATTAAATTGTTTTAATCATATTTAATTGATTAAAAATTCATTTTTAATGATTTTAATCTAAAAATTTTAGGATAATTATTTCTAAGCATTTTAATCTGAAATAAAAATTATTAGTTCAGAAAACATTTATTTTTATTGAGTTTCCTATTTTTAGTCATTTAAACATGATTTAATCTCATTAAATCAGTTTTAAATATGAATAAGTTCATAAAAATTATGAGAAATTTTTTTTCATTAATTTACATAAGAAAGCATCCAATTTCTATAAAAATAGTATTTTTGAGTCATGTCTTGTATTATTAAGATTATTTATGTTTAATTAGATATAATTAAACATTTATTTATTTACATTATTTAAACATCTATTTTATGAATATTTTTATATAAAATAGAACTGTCTTATGATTGAAAGTCTTTATTATCATTGATGGATTTTTGAGTAACTCGTAACTATTTATTTCAATATTTATGATTATTGTATTTATTTACAATAATTAGTTAAAGTAATTAACTAAATTATTTTGTCTTAATTATTTAAACATATTTTTAACTAAAAACTCAATTCGTAATAATTATATTATTTAAACCACATTTACAACCTTTTATATATTATTTGTGATATACAACTATTACATTAACGCGACTTATCATAAAAACTCTACTTCCCCAAATCGACTTAGCAGACCCTAATGCCTTAGACCCTAGATACCGTAGACTTTGTAGACTTTTCCTTACTAGTATTCATATACGTTATAGGTTGAATTCCTCGGAATTCCCATTACTTAGCTCACGACCGCTTAAGTGGATTTTGATCGCTTTCGCAAACTGTGAGTATATCTTTCCCCTTTTTACTGTCTTACTACTTTGGGGTGACTCATGTATCTATATATTAATCAGGTTTCAATTTCTTATACTTAATGCAATTCTCATGTGTGTTTGCTTTATGTTAATTGGTGTGTCTATGACTTGTCAAAATCATTAACCGCTGGGCGGCCTAGCTTTTCAATGAATAGTACTATGGTATACCCCCTTGAGACTCTGTTGAGAGAATCTTGGTCATTGTCTTGTTAATTCATTATTCAGTTGGTTAGTCATGTGTTAGTCATTATTCTCAGGTTTGGTTTTGAACGGATATTACTTATTACATAATTGCAAATGGTACCGCACATGAATTGCTAAACACTTTTCCTACTATATTTATTCAAACAGGGTATGCTCACCAATACATTTTTGTATTGACATATACTATTTTCGTACATGTTTCAGGTTGTTTTGAGATGCATCATTTAAGCTTTCGGATTTATATTTAGATTTTGATTCATTGTATTTCAATTTAGTTGGCAGTTAGAATCGTTGTATTTCATTTGAATGTAATAAATTATTTAATCAATGTATTCAAATTTACACTTTAGTCCATGAGCTATTGAACAATCGTCACTATGTGACACCTCGATGTTTCCGCCATCGGTTGGGGTGTTACAAAATTAGACAAAAGTAATCGCTTCGACTCATGCAACATATCTAAGTTATTACTTGCCAGTAAGATATCATCAACATAAAGGACAAGAATAGTAAAATCACTCCCACTCATCTTATGGTAGGTGCATTGATCAACTTGATTCTTCATGAAACCATTATTCTTAACGACTTCATCAAACTAAAAGTACCATTGACGTGAGGCTTGTTTTAAACCGTATATGGATTTCTTCAATTTGCAGACTTGATGTTCTTGACCTTCAGGTTTAAAGCCTTCGAGTTGCTTCATGAACACTTCTTCGTCCAAATCACCATTAAGGAAAGCAATCTTAACGTCCACCTGATGTAACTCTAAATAAAAATGAGCTACGAGGGCCATAACGATCCTTAAGGAATCTTTTCGAGAGACATGTGAAAACATCTCCTGATAATCAATTCCCTATTTCTGAGTGTAGCCTTTCGCAACCAATCTTGCTTTATAGTGTTCAACGTTCCCATTCAGATCTAGTTTTGTTTTGAACACCCATTTACATCCTACGGCTTATGCACCTCTAGGTAATTCAACCAAATCCCAAACGTCGTTTTTCTTCATGGATTCAAGCTCGTCAGACATGGATTTAGTACATTTAGAAGACTAATAACTGCTAATGGCTTCTTTATACGAGTTAGGATCGGTAAGCATTCTAGTATCCATATCTGCTTCAGTAAGGAAGGGAACATAATAATCAAAATTAGTAGGCCGTCTAGACCTTGATGACATTCGAAGCGGGTTTTCAGGTTCAGCATTGTCACGGTGATGATTATCTGATTGGTCTTCATTATCTGGTTCGTGAAGATCAGGCTGAGAAGGGGTTGGTGTAGTGACGTTAGGGGTAGAATTGGCATTGGGTACAAGAAGAATCATCGGAGTTGTTGTCAGCGACAAATCTGTCTACCCAGCATCTTGTATTTCTTGCGATTCTTCATAAGGATTTACATTACTCCCACTGACCTTGAAATCTTCTAGAAATGATGCACGCTTGGTTTCCACAATACGAGTGACATGGGAAGGACAATAGAATCTATAACCCTTAGAGTTCTCGGGATACTCGATAAAGAAACAACCGACGGTCTTCATGTCAAGTTAACGTAAGAAAGGGTTATATAACTTAGCTTCGGCAAGACAGCCCCATACTTTCATATATCTAACACTTGGTTTCCTACGTGTCCAAAGTTCGTAAGGTGTTTTGGGGACAGACTTCGTAGGAACTCTATTGAGTATATGAATGGCTGCCTCAAAGGCCTCAGTTTAGAGGAACAAAGGTAAACCTAAGTTGGCTAACATACTGCACACCATGTCCATAAGGGTTCTGTTTCTTCGCTCAGTTAACAATTCTGCTGAGGAGTACCAGGCATGGTGTATTGGTTCACAATCCCCTGGCTCTTACAAAACTCATAAAATAGGCCAGGGGGTGGACCCACATCAGTATGTCTGCCATAATATTCACCTCCTCTATCTGACCTAACACCTTTTATCTGATGATCTAATTAATTTTCAACTTCAGCCGTATAATCTTTAGAAGTTGTCAGTGATTCAGACTTTTCCTTAATGAGATACAAGTGCATGTAACAAGAATAATCATCAATAAAAGTGATAAATGAAGTATGTCCAGTTATACCATTAACATTATAAGGGCCACTAATGTTAGTATGAATGAGTTCTAATAAATTAGAGCTCCTAGTGGCACCTTTCTTATTTGCCGATGTCATGTTGCCCTTAAGGCATTTAACACATGTTCCAAAATCATCGAAATCAAGAGAGGGTAATACCCCATCCTTCACAAGTCTGGTTAACCTTTCTCTTGATATGTGGCCTAAACGTTGATGCCACAACATGGATGAAGTTTCTAAGTCTCTCTTGCATTTCTTCTTTGTTAGTAATTCATCAACATTATATGATAACAAAGACTTGGAAAAATCATCATCCAGTTCTAACTTATAAAGACCACCATCGAGAAAACCATGACCATACACTTGGGAATCATAAGTAATCGTAAGTTTGCCATGATTGTGAGAAACGTCAAAACCATCCATGTCTAACTTAGGTCTAGATACAAGTTTCTGAGTAATCTCAGGAATATATAAGGTATCATAAAGAACAATACATAAACCAGTTTTGAATTTTAATTCTAATGTTCCCACGGCTTTGACAACAAGTGACTTTCCATTCCTAACGTTAAGTGTTCTTTGGTTTCTTGCTACCTTTTGGATCGTACGGAATCCCTGAAGAGAATTGGTCACATGGACCATAGAACCAGAGTCAAACCACCAAGTATTAGATGGAATATTTAAGTTAAATGGCTTAAGTATCATAAGTAGATGATTACATTTCTTAGTTAGCCACTCCTTAAAGTCATGGCAGTCCTTCTGCTTATGTCCTTCTTTCTTACAGAACTTGCAGAGGAACTTACCTTTGGAGTTCTTATGGCTAGATGAGGCACTTGCTTCATTCCTATAGGTTTTAACATTATGATTCTTGTTAGATTGTCTTTTCCTCTTCTTTGGATTAGCAGTCGTAAGGTAAGAAACTTCAGGTTTCTCCAACTGCATCCGCTCATCCTCTTGCACGCACATAGCGATCAACTCCTGCATTGTCCACTTTTCTTTTTGTGTGTTGTAGTTGATCTTGAAAGCATCATAAGCAGAGGGTAGAGAAGTCATGATGAAATGCACTAGGAAACCATCACTAATTTCCTTCTCTAAACCCTTAATCTTATGGGCCATATCGTTCATGGACTTGATATGCTCACGAATACCGCTTCTCCCGTCATACTTAGTTGTCACAAGTTTCAGAATTAGAGTGGAAGCATGCGCCTTTGAGGTTCCTTTGAACTGATCCTCCACAAAAGCCAGATATTCTTTAGCAATCTTAGAATCTGGAATAGATCCTCTAATACGCATGCTAATGGAGTTCTTAATGAAAACGAGGGACATACGGTTGCATCTCTCCCATTTCTCATGCACCATTTTATCAGCAGCGATGCTTTTGTCAGTGAGTTCAGGAGGAGCATCCTCTCTCAGTGCGTAATCGAAATCCAGTAATGCCAAAGTCAACATAAGCGAATCTTTCCAGGCAGCATAGTTATCACTAGTTAAGGTAGTGATGCCGCAGTTGGGAGCTGATAGTGGAAAAAGATGAGAATAGTAAGGTACAACATTAGAGAAGAACTTATAGTGATCTAAGGGGCAACTAATTATCTAAGGCAGGCAGGATGAAGACCATTTATACTAATGAAGCTGTGATAACTATTCATAACACCAAAAAACATAAGCTACTTAAATACAATGCTCTATCTTTGGCTATACGCTATTTATTTAAGTATTAAATTGCCGACAATAAATGTAACCCATCACCTTTGGGCAGAAGTGAGACATTCAAAGTCCTAATGCAATACGCTCAATTCACTAACATAATCTGTTACACATCATATTTGGGCAGAAGTGAAACCTTATGGCACTTATGTGAATGAGCTACAATGCTTAACGAGATCTTTGTCACCACCTAATGTGACACATCACCTTTGAGTAGAAGTGACACCTCAAATGTTATTGCAAGTTAAGCAAGGTTTAAGTAATGTTTTGATAAAACTGATACGTTAGGTTTTATCAAGATTCCATTAGTTAACGATAAACCTCCCGTTAGTACATATTGAAACCCACGGAATCTTCATATTTGCTGAAAATAAGTGGGTTTTTTCGCTAATGATATAATGGTTCGTAAATAGGTTAATGCTCGGAAACAAAAAAACTTGGTCGGACACTCTTATGGGTCGGACACAGGTCATGAGGTCGGACACTGTTATGAGGTCGGACACCTTTATGAGGTCGGACACAGGCTAACAGGTCAGACACAGCTTATGGTCGGACACTCCTTATTGGGGTCGGACACTCCATTATTGCTTGTCAGGCACTCCATTATTGCTTGTTGAACACTCCTGTTCCTTTGAACAAGTTTCTGTTGGGCTAATTTAGGAAGCGATAATATCTCTTGTAGGATCGAAGAACGTATCACCCGACAATCACGAGGGTTATATTCAAGGTGCGGAATCCCTTGAATATGCTTTAATAACAGAAACAAACTTGAAACAATGATAAACGAGCAATTACAACACACAAACGGGTCAAAAGATTAACGTTTATATCATTAAAACAGAGCACGAGTGTTATAATGATCAAACCAAGCAATATCAGACCTAGGGAGGGTGTTTGGAGAGTGTGTGTGGCAAAAACTGATTATTAGGGCAATGATTGGGCCTATTTATACCTCTCGTACTCGTATAGGTAGTATAGGCGAATAGGAAACTATAAGACATGTACCTATAGGCGATTGGGCCATAATCGCCTATAGTGGACCTTCTAATTGCGTGAACAGTGATGTAGAATAGGACTCTAATCGCCTATTCCATCCCGTAATTGCCTATAGCCTCAAACATACCCAAAAATGCGTATAAACGTCTCCAAACACCCCGAAACTCGTCCAAACAACATATATACTAGCCTAGGGACATCATGCACTAACATCTCTTAATTTTAATTAGGATTCGTTAGGTTGTTGCCATATTTTAGGGTTTAAATCTTTATCCTAAATTTTAGCTAACAACAATCAATGCCAATTCTAAGCAAACCATAATCAAAATTTCGGTTTTCAACATGCATTCGAAGAACACTAAAACCGAAACTAAGAACATCATCATAAAATAAACACCATAACCGAAATCATAACCCTCGAACGTTAATAGATTTTATATAAACATCGTCCATCATCGATCTCGAATGCATTATGAGACCAAAATAATGAACCAAAACAGTTTTTTTGATCGGCCTAATACGGCTGTTAGGGTGATTTTCAGCTGAAAGCCTTTTTAATCTGACTATTCAGGTTTCATAATTCGTTTTCCAATTTGATTCCGAAAGTAATGGAACTAACAAAATCGATCATGAGCAACATCGCTCTGATACCGCATGTTGCATCAATCTTGTTTGTTTGTATGTAATGGAAAACGTATAAACTTATACCTGAGAGATTCGTGAGACCTGCTACTGATGCTGAGAGCGTTGAGGTCGACATAACTGTCAGTGTTTTCGAGTTCCCTTTAGGGTATGCAGTTAGGATGGCTAATGATATCTAGGAGGAATCGGTTATGGGAGAGAGGGAGAGGGAGGCGAATTACTGATGGTGTTATGTTGATTATGTTGTGTCAACCCTAATCCCTAGTAATCTCTCCCTATTTATGCATACCTAGGGGACACTCTAATTAGGCCCAACTAAGGATAAGTCCATCCATCAAAGACAAATCAGTTATGGGTTTAGAGTATGTAGCAATTGATCAAACATATATAAATGATTATAATTGCTATTGATAAATATACAAAACATAACGTGTTGGCGGGTCAAGGGAGTGGGGTGTATCTTAGCCGGCACACAAAACGAGGGTCTCCCCAATCAAAATAGAGCCGACCATTTAGATGTATGATTGTTTGATTAGTTATTTTGTGACCAAATTGTACTTTCTTATTGTTTTTGTGATCACTGAAATGATGCCTCCTTAGCAGGTTTCGCTTTCGATTTACGTTAATAAAGGATATGAACGTGTTTGTTCATATCCTTAGTTTCATGTTTGATTTTGGTTCTGATTTTCCAAATAATATTGCTGGTATATAGCTTAATTAAACAAATTTAAAGAGTAAATAATAGTTTGAAAATGTATGTTCTTATAATTATAATCAATATCAAGCAGTAGCATGTACATGTGGCTATCACGAACGTTTATCGTGTATTTTCGATATTGCTACGTGCGTCTTTTATCACCAAAGTTTATAGCATCACAACAGGTGTCATAATAAGTATTTACAAAGTGGTGTCATGTAGTAGTTGCTTTATTCCTACACTTATTGACACGAATTTCTCCTCTAAAAATTAAATTCAGGTCTGACTCATCTATTTATTGTTCTTTGTACATATTCACTTCGTATGTTATAATTCTCAATGCATGCTTATGTGTCCTTTTCTCCTCAACAAAAATACAGTAAAAATAAGGGAAAATCACCATTATTCCACGTTGAAAGGATAAATTAACTAAAGAGCTTTTAACTTTTAAATTAGTGACAAATCACAATTCACAACTTCATACATCTATCGTATACATCCGTATGCTATAATGCATATGAAAGAAGATTTTAAAATACCTTAAAGTTAAATCAATAAAAATAAAAATAGAGTTAAATGCTATTTTCGTGCAAATATTGGCCACTTAAGGACAAAAAAGTTTTTTTATTTTTTTATTTTTTGCAATTCAACACCTGAGGTTTGGATTTTCTTGCTATTTTCGTCATTTTCACTAACTCAGTTCAAAACTAACTCTAAGGTTAGGTGTAGGCTTGTCATTTTGCCTACTTAATGAGGGACAATTTAGGCATTTCATCCTATGATAATTTTAATAAAAAAAACCATCAGTCATCTTAATTCCCATTCCCCCTTTAAAGATTAATACCCTAACAATGTCACCACCCACACACACTCTCTCTCTCCCCGTTTCTCTCTCTAGAATACCCTGCCACAATTACTTTATTGTGTCTTCCTCTCCGCTACTGTCACTCCATCATCCTCAGAGCTGAACAAAAATGGCCACCTACAACCACCACCGTGAATATTAACCCCACCACCACCGTGAACAAAAAGAATCAATCGAGGTCATCATTTGGGCTGGGTTTGTCGGCTGTTTAAAAGGAAAAGCACAAAAACGATTAAAATGTTTGTCACATATATGTTTTAATATGCAGATATAACAATTAACAAAAGTTTGAATTTTTCTCTCTTATATTTCTCTCGGTGAATGATTATGTATGTTTAATAGATACATGTGTTAGATGCTTGAATGTTTTGTGAACCGTGATGAGTGGATTTGTATATATAATCTTTTGTTATTGTTTGGTTGGGTTGATTTCTAGACAGGTTATAGATAATTGAGATGGTTGGAGATAGTTGTAGTTGTATGTTGGGTTATGGATCTCTTGTAGATGATGATGATGATAAGTAGGGGATGGATCTCTTGTAGATGATGATGATGAGTAGGGGATATATCTGATTAGGTTTTATGTATAAAAAGAGAGTTAAAAAAATTAAAAACAAAAATAAATAGGTAAATGACTACAATCCCCTGAGTTAATAGAAAAAATAAACCCAATTAGTGACAATGACGGTAATAGCAAGAAAATCCAAACCTCGGGTGTTGAATTGCAAAAAAAAACTTTTTTGTACTAAAGTGCCAAAATGGGCCAAACCTCAAGGACGGATTTGACATTTAACTCATAATAATATAAATTCATTTCATCATTGTCAAATTACATAAAAAAATTTAAAATAGGTAGGAGGGCAACAAGCTACGCCGTCACAACTTTTTAGATCAACGAGAGTAAATACAAGCAAGCCCTCACATAAGAGGGATGGAGAGGGAGAGGGAGAGGAGGGGTATCGGATTTGTATTCTTCCTTCTAGTTTCTATAATTAAGACTGAATTACAAGTTTTATCATTTAAGTTTATACCATTTTTCAACGACTATCCTTTAACTTTAAAATTGATTGGTTTTGTCCTTTATCATTTAAAATCTTGCACGTTACGTCTTTTGACACTAACCAAGTTAGATTTTAACACTAATACAAGGGTAAAATCGTCTTTTTACTATTCTAGGGCCTATTTTGGTAATTAAGTTAAAGTTTTGGACAAAATGTAAAATTTAAAATTAATATAAAACCCCCCTCCCTTCTCTTAATACCTACCACCACCACCAGCCCGACGACCACAACCTACCACCACTTGTGTGACAACACATAATTAAAACCATTTTAAAACCATCTAACTTCACCTCTTTATAAAACCCAAACCATTCCCCTGCCCTCCCCTTTCTTGCTGCTCGATGAAAAACCCAAACCCACCCACACCATCTCAGGCCACCACCCTACGCGGTGGTGAACGGCGCAGCTCCGATGGCGTCACTCCCAACCAATACACACACCACCCGGTTCATATTTAGGGAGAGAGAGACATAGATCTGTAGAGAGAGAGGGGGTCGAAGAGAGAGAACAGAAAGGAGAGGGAGGGAAACCAGAAGAAAAGAAGATGAGGAGATGGTGGTGTTTAGGGGTGTGGGTGGGAGGTGGTGAACGATGGGCCAGACTGTGTTTGATTTCTTGAATCGAGCACTACCGCTAGCCCCTTGATTTCTTGTCTGCTGTGATTTGTAATAGAGATGTTATTATATTATCATTGTATTTGATTATAGATTAGTATCGTTCCATATTTATCTCCCATACTCTTGTTGCAGAGTGTAGTTTAGGGTTAGACATGGTGGGTTATTTAGGGGTGTTTGTGCAGAACCGAAAACAAAGTTGGTCAAGGAATATGCATTTACATTATAATATTGTGGCTGATTGCAAAAGATGGCCAAAGAATAATATGGTATTATAATACGGTGGTCAGGGAGTAAGACAATTGGGTAGGTAGAAGAAGAAAAAATAAAATAAAATAAAGGAGTGCAGTGATAAAGAATCGAAGGAAACAGGATGGGACATGTTATGGGTAGTGGTTGTGGTGGTGGTAGCGGGTGGTTGTGGTGGTGGTATATGGTGGTGGTGGTGGTGGTGGGGTCAACAGTCGAGGTTTCAGCTGAAGAAGATAGAGTGGTATATAAATTTTTTTTTTTATTTTGGCTTTTTTTTTAATTTACTTTGAAAAAAAAACGTTTTTATATAAAAACATATGTATTTACATTTTGGTTCAAAACTTTTAGGTAGTTACACAACTAGTCCCTAAATGAGTAGAAAAACGATTTTACCCTCACATTTCAGTTAAAATCTAACTGGGTTAGTGTCAAAGGACGTAACGTGCAAGATTTTGGAACATAAAGGACAAAACCAATCAATTTTGAAGTTAAAGGACATTCTTTTAAATCTGGTATAAAGCTAAAGGACAAAACTTATAATTCAGTCATTTATTTTTATTTTTGTTCACGCCTCATTTTTTCATGTAATTTGTTTTTTTAGTTCGCCTTCGATGCATTTAGGGCTAAAATTTCAACTATTTGTCCTATTTTCGTTTGGATTTTGTGTTCTTTCCAATGGTTTTCTTTGGTCGTTTTTTATCTCTAATCTATTGCATGTACTTTATTAGGTTTACATTATTGATTGATCAATCTGTTTGTAAACTAATCGGATGAATTTTTTTCTATGCGAAGGTCCTGGTTTTCTTCAATAACAAATTCTTTTAAGTACTATTTTGAATTTTGGGAAAATGGTGTTTCATTAGGAGTTTTTTTATCAAAATGGTTTTTTTTTCAAGATTATTTGTGACAAAGGTAGTTGTCAGATTTGGTTTTTGGGATTTGGAAGACCCGCAATCTAAGATTGCGGGAGTGATTATGTGGCATGCCACCGTGGACGAACTCGACATTGGACACAAGCTGAAAGCAGACGTGGACGACTTGGGCTAGCTTTTGTACCATGGAGTCAGTCCCACAATCTAAGATTGCGGGAGTCTTGGCTTTTATTTTTTGACCGGCTGAACATATAAATGATATATATATATATATATATATATATATATATATATATATATATATATATATAGGTGTTATGAATAATATAGAACGTTAAAAATTCAAACGTCCAGGAATCCAACATCTACACATACATTACCACTATAATATCATTTACCCTATTAAATTTACCCTACTAATTAATATGGCATCTATAAACCCCGGTGCTTGCAATAATCCACTTCTTTGGTCTCAACCACAACATTGTACTGCGAAGCTGTTTGAAGGAAATGGCGAAGATAGTTTATTGGATTGCAGACGGGGTGACCAA